>CM070028.1:26922576-27522576 GCA_036247105.1 Cirrhinus mrigala
AATTTGTCTTGCATTTAGTCACAATAGAAGCAAACAATGATGACAGGAAACAGGAAATATATCATATAAGGTAATAATTGTAAAATATTGAAGTTTTGTTCTTAATCGTTTTTGCCTAATTGTTTGTTAAAGGGAAGAAAATATATTTTCAACTGGAGCCTTGAATATTATTTGCCATCTTGTAACAACAAATTTTAAACAAATTCTCTTTTTATTTTTGAATATTGTAAATTTTTATAATCAACAGTTTTTTTTGTTTTGTTTTTGTTTTTCATTTTTTTTCGTCATGACACAAACTGTAGAGAGAATGCTGTTTTGGGCACTGTTTGTCTGGGAAAAGTTTAACATATTAATAAACACTGGGAAATGACTACAAAATGTGTGATTTCATGATTTATTATTATTATTATTATTATTCCTATATTTAAACTGGCAGATCTAAGAATGAGGAAACATAGAACTGATTAATTGTTTATTTAATACACTATAAATACACTGTAAATGTTACAGAAGCTAAATTGAATAGCAGAAAAATACTGCATGTTTAACTATTTATCAAGGGTGTTCGTTTTTTTTTTTTTTTTTTTAACATCTTGATTTATTTTTCACACAGGATATGCAAACGTTTTAGTTTAAATATTGTACATTAATATTGGTGTACACAATGTATACCAAAAAATGTATACTGATTATCTTTCCATTCACTACAAGAACCCGGAAGATCCTGTCATAAATGACCATATATGGACAGGTAAGTGTGACGCCTCTGCTCAGCTGGGTTACCCTTAGCTTTGAAGTTCCCATGGCACTGGTAGAACTCGCTGTTATTGGACTATCTTTTAAACCAAATTAAAAAACGCTTGATGTTGCAAAGTCCGTTTTGCAGTTATTATTACGTCTGTAATACCCTCAGTTAATAATACAGCGTTGCTATGTGGTGAGTAATTGGCACTTTGCCGAGATTGTAACCCTAACCCTAAGCAGATCTTCATTAAACTACAAATAACAGCGCCATCTTTTTTCGCGTTCTATCAATAGAATGGCAGAGGCTTATGGGTAATGTAGTTTAGAATATTTAATTATAAAACGGGGGAAAATACAATCTTTTTTTGAACAAAGGTTATCTAAACATGTTCATTGTGCAAACATCTATGGCATATTCAAGAGGCAGGCTGAAATTTGTTATTTTACTTAGACCACTTTTTAAAACACCCTTATACCACTTTTCCATATGTTTTAAAACATTATGTAATTAACATAGCATAGGTAGTTATCCTGCCAGTTTTCTCTTTGTCATTATAATCAGACACTGATTTACAGCCATTTGAAATGTTTTTTTTTTTTTTTTTTTGCTCTTCCAGGTGACTCTACTGGGCCCCTAGAGATGGAAGGGCAGTAAAATGTATACAAATCTCTTCCCCTAATCAACAACACACTGTGCTGAGTCACATTTTTGAGGTTGTCTTTTCAGCAACTTGCTAATATGTAAGTTGCAAGTCATGGTTATCTCATGGTTATTCCATTAGATCAGGAGCAAGAATACAGCGATGACAGTAAAAGAAGACACAAATGTAAAAAAAACAGTACATATTGTGATCCTTCATTGTACTATCACACGATTTCAATGTGTCATTCAGTAAGACAAGGCACAGACAGTGTGTGGTTTATGGTGCAAAAGTCATACAATTCATGCAATGCAAAGAATCATAATATAAAACACCCAAATTGTGTCTCTGTCAAATATTCCTTATTTTTTCTTTCTCTGATGTGAAACATCAGTAATGTGCATGCTCATCTTGCTTATAATGCCGTATTAGATTCATATCTATGTATTGAGTATTGATCTTTCCCTGGTCCATCACCCTCAGTTGTGGATTGGGTGTCTGTAGCAATATGGTCCATACAGTCTCTTCTAATTCATCTTTCAGCCTTCCCTTCAGGTATCTGAATGTCATTAATATGACCAAATGTTTATGTCTTAATTAAAACACTCATGGTAGCTAGGTGTATTGTTTACAAAATTAAATGTTTTTTACCAAACACTGTCCCTAACACAGAATATTCACCATACTTTATTAGAGAATACATCATAAAGACAACTAAGGTAGATTATAAAGACAAATGATATTCAAGAGAAATATAAATGGGTTATGTTAAAACCATATTTTAATCAGATGAAGCCACCCAATTGCATGCATGGTAACATTTCTTGATTATCATGGAATCACATTCAGTTTCCTGCTCATCATCACAAAATATATTGTATATCACTTTAAGGAGTCAAATATTGTCTCATAATGGGAAGGCTATTTGATTATTATTGATAACAAGGTGCTCCTGAATTTTTTTTAGAATTAGGAGCACAAGTGCTCCTAAAAAGAAAAGCCCTGTTTAACCAATTAATTTGAATTTCTTTCACATTTAAATCTTTTACAAGAATTACAGCAAAAAAACAGTTTGATGCAAGAATATATATTTTTATCAACATTTGAGAAATTCGAAATTCCTTTGAACAAGACTGCTCAATATTTATGAAACCTACACATTCAAAACCTCGTTACTCTGAAATCTTTATTGTAAATGTTAAGTGTAAGTGAAATGTTAAGTACTGTAGAGGTCTTTCATGACGCTACATATGCTGGCGTGTGAATTTAATAGGTGCTTGATATAAAATAAATGGTGCTTTAAAACATCCTTGAATCTGGTATTCATGAAAGAATGGGAACCCTGTGATAGTTTAGCTTCAGACATGCAATGACTCACTGGCTACAAATCTTCTTGTTGCTCATTAAATGTCTCTAAAGTCTTCAGACTACGTTGATTTCTCCTGAGCACTTGACCAGTTTCTGTTCGCACTCTGTAAGATCTTGGTTTAATTTCTTCCAGGCAAAATAAGAAAAATGTACACATAGAGCATCAGTGAGCGTTTGTACCTTCTGTAATAGTTGCATATGAGTCCCTCAGTTGTCCTCATTGTGAAAAGATGGATCTTAAAATCATACAGTAATTTAGAAATGGGTTCAAATACACAAAAGTGCTGAAAAACCAAAGAATTTGTGGGACCTGAAGGATTGTTCAGGACAAATATGAACAACTCTCACTAAACAAAAAAACACAGCTGTGGATCATTCCGGTAACAACACAGTATTCAGAATCAAGTGTATGTAATCTTTTGAACTTTTTTTCTCTTGTGGACTATATGTAAACATTTTTTATGCGAAATATCTTATTCGGGTCAATACTAAATAAAAAAATAACATGCATTTTGCATGATCCCTCTTATTTTGGTAAAATAATTAACATTTTGCTCTGCAAGGTGTATGCTAACTTTTGACCTCAGCTTTATAAAACCGAAAGGCCCCTTATTTCAGTTTTTTATCATATTTGACAATGTTTATTTAAATTTTACTATTGATAAAAAAATATATGTATAAAATTACTATAAATCATAAAAATATATAAATACTATAAAAAGCAAGTGTAAGGCGTATTCTTCAGTGACTGGATAATGTTTTGGCAGTTTTCGGTGAAAATGATTTGATTATGGATATAATAATTGTGGTGTGTCGCTGTGGTTTCTGAGGCCAAGTTTGTTCCGTTTGTGGGGTCATGTTGGTGTTTACCAACTTCTCATTTCACACCAACCAGACTATTCATGTTGATCTTTTATAATTTCCTTTTTCAGCATTGACAGCAAAACCACCCACAATGTATTGAGAGTCAAGATCTTTCATTTTAGACTCTAGACAATTTATACAGTGTGGCTTAAGAGTAATAAACTTTGACCTATAACTTGCTTAAAAGCAATATTTCACACAAACAGGAAACTTCTATTTATTCACCATTCAGCTGCCATGATTGATTGATTCAGTTCCAGATTAATTATTATTATTTAAATTTTATTTTAGTATCATAGAGAACAGACATTTGCAGTCCATCTTTATAAACTTCTAATATTGCCCAATTTTAAATGGGGAAAAAAGACCAAGAAAGCAGAACTTAAACATTTGTTTGGTGGTAGAAATTATAGCGCAAGAATTATAAAGTTTATATAAGCGTTATCACAAGGAAATGTTTTCTGTTTTTCAGAGATTTTCAAAATAACATAAAGAAAAGAATGGAAAAGAGTCTATATTCTCATGTTTTCTCTTTGCTTAGCTGCTCAGCTCTTCTGGATCTGATGTCATAAATCACTATTGCAACAGCAGTCACTCCCACCACAGCAGAGATGACCAATCGAATCACAGCTTCAGTGAAACTGCAACACTGAACAGAATCTGAAGACAAAAAAGGAGAACCTAAATGATGACAAAATCACCAACATCATCACAACAGAAGTACAAAACACTGATTTGCTTTATGTTTTCTATTAATAATTATATTAAGAAAATCCCAATATACCTGCACATGTCTGGCAGAGTTCACTAATATTCAGATGTTTGGTCTGGTTGCTGATGGGATTGTTTACTATACAGTTGTATGTGTTGTTATCCTGATACTCCACGTCCAGAGGTAGAGATGTACTGTTGTTGAGATCAGACACACTGATGCTGGACAATAAACTGTTTCCTTTGTACCAGGAGAGAGTCACATCACTCACATTCAACACTGAACACAACAATGAACAATTCTGGTTTGATGATCCTGATGATGAAGAACATGTAGAGTGTCTGGTGATGACAGGAATGGGAAGATGAGCTGGAAAATATGATAATAGGGTAAAAATAAATGTCTACTCAATTTCACTTAATTAAACCATAGACTTAATTTCACAAAACCATAGCTCACCATAGACTGTAACATTGAATGATTCTACTGATAGATGGTTGTTGATCATTTCATAAAGTCCAGAGTCTGTAGTTCTGATGTTTCTGATGGTCAGAGATCCAGTTTGACTGTCGATCTGCAGTCTGTCTCTGAATATCTCATCACGATAATATCTAATACCACCTGTCCTCACATCAAACCAAATGATTTTAACGTTTTCAGGTCTAAACCAACTCCACTGAATAGAAGATATATAAAGTCTATGTAAACCATCTTCATGTCTCGGTATATCAGTGTGTAGAGTGACAGACTCTCCCTCTGTCACTGACACTATCTTCACAGCATCTAAATAAGAACCAAACACACCAAAATAGCAAGATTTAAGAGAGAGTTAATTCAGAAATTACAATCCTGTCATCATTTAGCTGCTCACCTTCACAAAAGAAAATGTTTTGATTAATCTTTTAACTGTTTTTGTCTATACATTGAAGGTCAGTTGGGTCCAAAACAACCCAAACATCTTTTGAGTTCCACGGAAGAAAATAAGTCATAGAGGTTGGGAACGACAGAAAGGAAATAAATAAAGTAAGTTAATATAAATCATCTGACTATAATGAACATGAAGCCAACTTACCAACCAGATGCCAGAAACATAAGAAAATAAAAGCACAAAACATTTTTTCAACCGCATGAGATAATGGAGGAAGTCTAATGAAGAAAGTCTTACGTCAAAAAGAAGAACTGCTTATCCGGTGGCTCAATATCTGTTAGGACTTACTAGATGAGCTAATACAAACAGCAAAAAAAACCCCAACATTTTGGTCAGTTTTTAAGTACGTGTGAATAACTTGCGTGCACAACACGACTGATGAGAGGCTCAGTAAATAAACGAGAAAATAAAAACAATATAACAGCGCTCATCAATGTCAGAATAACTAAGATGGCCAATCAAATCATAATGGGCGGGGTTTACTGTTTAGGGAAAAGGGCGCGAATCCCAGGACAAAGTGTCGAAAGAGCGATGTAAGATGTTAGTTGAAAATCTTTGAATATTAGTCAGCTGTTTTACAGTAGAAACGTAAAATGATCGACAGATATATCCAGTAATGCAATTTTGAGAGAGTTGCGTGTGTGAATATAGTTTTCACAACGCGTTATCAGTTGGAGTCACTGAATGTAAACAAGGCCACTGAAGCAAACTAAACTCGCTTATTTTGCTGATTATTGCTGCTGAAAATGGTTAATTATTGTCATGTTTTGGACTCTAATCGGTCAGACCAAAAAAAAAAAAAAAAAAAAAAACATTTGGAGTACTATAGACTGCCAAAAGTTATAACAAATCAAGGAAGAGTGCAAAAAAACGTCTGAGAAACAAAAGGAGTTTGTGGTTGGCCAAACTGAACCAGGATTTCAAGGGCAATAAACTTGACAACATTTGTATTCGTTTTTATCATTTCTGGTGTGGTAGGTGAAACATTAGGCTAATATCTTAATTAATACTGCTCGTACATATCTTTACCACGTATTAACTTTAGTTAAAATATTGCACCTCTTCCTTCTTAATAAGTCCTTCTCTATATGATTTAGCAGCCTCAACACGTTTTTTCTGTGGTTCAGACAGCATAAATTAGCAGAACAGTGCGTTTCAGTAGTACATTAACCATGAAATCCTGTTATTTAAGAAGAAACCAGTAGATGGCACTGCTGTACAAGACAACCAGAATCGTCATATCCTTTGATTTCCATTATCACACGGATATAGATTCTTTAAATATAATTTAATATGTTAGCATTTGAGCATATAAAATGATCTCCAGGAAACCCTTTAACAATCTGCTGGCTTTTCCAATAGTTGGGCTATAGGGTAAGAATAATTTTAATTCAGACTAATTAAGGAATTGTCATGAGCGCTTTGTGAACCATTTGACTGATTCATTAAAAAGAACCGACTCAAAAGAACAGCTTAGTCACCAATTGAACTGTATGACTTGCAAGTACGTTTTACTCCATGAAAGATCAATAATGAAACATTTTTACAGCAGAAAATATCTATATTTAAATTTCATCAAGACTGAATTCATTTCTAGTCCAGTGATTGTAAAATTCTTTATCTCCAAGATTTTCATAACCATCATTTAGGGACTGATTGTGATGTTCTCCACTTCTCTCAGCTTTTCTGGATTTGATGTCATAAACCACTATGGCAACAGTAGTCACGCCCACCACAGCAGAGATGACCAATCGAATCACAACTTCAATGAAACCGCAACAGTGAACAGAGTCTGAGGAAAAAAAAAAAGTTTTTTTTTTTTTTTTCGAGAACCTGCACCAAAATAATGATGACACTCACCACTTACATCTTGACGCACCTCCATGTGTCTGACAAAACCGTCTAATGTCCAGATGTTGAGTCTGGTTGCTGATGGGATTGTTCAGCACACAACTGTAAGTGTTTTTATCCTGATATTTGACCTCGAGAGGTAGAGAAATGCTGCTGATGAGATCAGACACACTGATGCTGGTCAATAAACTGTTTCCTTTGTACCAGGAGAGAGTCACATGACTCACATCAACCCCTGAACACAGCAAAGAACAATTCTGACTTGATGATCCTGAAGATGAGTGGTTTGAAGAGTCTCTGATGATAACAGGAACGGGCAGACAAGCTGGAAAATATTAAAAAAAGACAAAATAAGAATACTTAAGGTGAGTATTATTGTCACTTATTTTAAACTTTTTAAGACCTTCGGTTTGAGTTTATCACAAAATTTCAAAGAAAGAAATGCATATGCACATTAGATTCAAATACTCACCATAGACAGTAACACTGAAAAAAAAACGGTATGTATTTTATCATCTGTAGCTGATAAAGTCCAGAGTCTGTGGTTTTGATGTTCCTGATAGTCAGAGATCCAGTTTGGTGGTCGATCTGAAGTCTGTCTCTAAATCTCTCAGCATTGAAATAATTAATATCAGGTGCCCCCTTAGTAAATTGTATGCCTATAAATGTATTTTCAGGTCCAAACCACCATTGTATGTAACTTATATTTTGTGTGCGTATACCAGTAACATCAGTGTGTAGAGTAACAGAATCTCCCTCCGTCACTGACATCTTCATTACATCTGTATCTGAACCAAACACACCAAAATAGCAAGATTAAAAGAACAGTTCACCCCAAAATGAATTGTTTGCTTTCTTCTGTGGAACACAAAAGATATTTTGAAGACAATACAACATTGCACTGTACTGACATGCATTGGTTTCACACACAAACATTTTTTGCGTTCCACAGAAGAAAGTCCAACAGGGTTGGAACAACCTGAGGGTGATTAAATGAACAGAATTTGAGTTACTCTTATTTAACTTGAAGCAATAAAAACATGTTTAACTTACCAACAAGATGCCATAAACAGAAGAAAATAAGTATGTAAAACATTGTTTTTCAACCGTATGAGAAAATGGAGGAAGTCTAATGATGGAACTCTTCTGTCTGTAAGTAAAAAAAAACTACTCCAGTTGTCCTTCAAGTGGCTAGATGTCTGTTCCTCAGTAGTCATGTGTTACATTGGGTACTTACAGAGTTGGGAAGTAACATAATATATGTAAATTAGTCATGAACATAAATATGTAAGGACTTAATTTGACGCATTTAACTTTGGTGTCAGTATTTTTATCAGGTTTCTCACTTCTTGATTTGAGAAGTCAGGACTTGAAATGTTGTCACTCGAAACGCTGTTGTGTGAAATCTCTGCGTGATGTCTACAAAGCTATGACTTTGACAACTCAATGACTTACAAATAATTTATAAAGTCTATGTAAATCCTCCAACTAAACTAAACTTAAAGTCATTTACCAACCAAATGCAAATGACCAGTTTTCTCCGAGCATTAAAGACGCTTTGGATGGTACAGTCTGTATTTTACAGAAAAACTGTTTTGTAAGTCAAATGTGAGGTAAAAGTTAAAAAAAAAAAAAAAAAAAAAAAACTACACACACTCACTCATATTGAGGTCTTGCGATTAAGGAAGTGAGTTTTATTTGACATTTATTTCTGCTGATCGTGTCTGTGGCATCTGTGCAGTTGTTATTTTTATCAGATTCTCATTTAAATGTTAGCCTGTTAAAAAGTGGACTTCTCCCAGAATGATTCATATTGTTTTTTTATCACACTGATACAGATTGTTTACATATAGTTAATGTTTTAGTATTTGAGTGCATTTGTTAGTATCTCTAGGAAACCCTTCAACAACATGGATTCAAACCTAACAACCTTCAGTTCCTGATGATCAGTTCAAACTGACTCCATTGAGTCCAGACTGAATGACAAGCAGATCAAACAAAGAAGAATCTCTAATATTCAACATCATACTCTAGATTTCAGTTTTTGAAGAAGCAAAGCAATCATTTTTAAATGAAGAAAGAAAGCACATAAATTAATGCAGTGTTCCTGCTCTTTATGACCAAGGAATTTTAATGACTTTTGGCAACTACTGACTCGTGACTTCATTTAACAACTGATTGTGATGTCCTCTTTCTTCTTTTCAACTTTTCTGGATCTGATGTCATAAACCACTATGGCCACAGTAGCCACACCCACCACAGCAGAGATAACCAATCAAATCATAGCTTCAGTGAAACCGCAACAGTGAGTTCGATCTGAAGACAGAAAAAGGGGCTTCACTGAGAAGCAGCATTATGACAAACAACTTCTCAACAGAAAGAAAAACAAACAATGTATTTGTGGTATGTTTTTCTATAAATATATCACCACTGCATACCTGGACAGAAAAGTGAAGAAAGGACACATTAAAAGGACACACAAAAAGGTGAGGAAAGGACACGTTCAATTCAACCACTCACCGTAGACAGTAACATTGAATAATTCTCTTAGGGATCGAATGTGCATTCGATAAAGTCCAGAGTCTGTGGTTCTGATGTTTCTGATGGTCAGAGATCCAGTTTGACTGTCGATCCACGGTCTGTCTTTGAATATCTCATTATCATAATATACAATATCCACTTTCTTCACATCAAACCAAATGACACCAACTATACGAGTATCTTCAGGTCCAATCCACAACTGTACACAAGGCATTTCATGTCTGTGTGTCTCAGTAATATTAGTGTGTAGAGTGACAGAATCTCCCTCCATCACTGACACTGACTTTTCTCCTTCCGTATCAGCAGCAAACACACCTAGATAACAACATTAAAGACCAGTTTATGTAAATCCTCTGATTGAACTAAACCTGGAGTCATGAAGACATGTTTAACTTACCAAGAAGATTCTACAAACAAAAGAAAATAAACATGTAAAACATTTTTTTACAGCATGTCGATAATCTCAAATAAAATATGATGATCGTTTTAGTATCTTAGATCTGTAGATTATGAGTCTAATGAAGGAACTTTGAATAAGAACTTCCCCAATCTTCACTGCTCTATATATAGTTAGTTGTCTGTTCCTCAAACTCTTTTCAATCACTTTATATACCATTGTCTATTCTTGACCAGGTTTATTTGAACAACTATTTATTTAATTACTTGCACATCTGCATTTTAAATTTCATTTTTTGGCAACAGAATGAATAACCAGGTGATTAGCTGTAAAACCTGACAGTTAAAAGACAAAAAGATGCGAGCTGACTGCTAATGTGCGTCAAAACATCCCTTCCAGCTCGTACCTGAGGGAAGCTGCCTTATCTCTCAACTGTCAAATACGGTATTACCGTTACAAACCTGAATGGATGACTGGATGAGTTTTTTGTAAATTGTCTCAACCAGGTAATATGCATTTACGTGAGGAAGGCACAGCTAGCTAGCAAACTGTACCCTGATAGCACACATACATCTCGGAGACGTCTATTTGACATCTGCATTTACATCTGCAAGACATCTGCAAGACATAGTTTGCTCATCTGCAATACGTCTATTGGACGTTTCCTATCAGATGTCAAATAGACATCTATTAGATGTCTTTAAGATGTTTATGATTTAGAATGTATGTAAAACTGACATATTACAGATGTCTGCCAGACGTTTGTACACAGCAGATGCTTTCCAGATCAAGAGATCTTTAACAGACATCTTGCAGACGTACATGTGCTATCTGGGTAGGCTGTAGTAACTAATGACAGTAACTCGCGATTGAGCGGGCAAACCACTATTCATCGAGACATTATTTCAGCCCCGCCCAAAAAATCCTGAATGCAAAAATGGTGAAAAACGATTTAACGGTCCAGCTCCACAGTTCAGTACTACATAGTTCATGGTTTTTGTTACGTTTTCAGCAATACATTTCTATTTCTATACATTTCTATTTTCAAAGCTAACACATTTATGATGTGTTTAGAAACGATTCTCTTAAGTGCTTTTACACAGATTTTAATAATGACTGTTTAGTTAATTGATTGTATCTGTTATTCACAAAGAAGCCATCAGATGGCACTATGTTATCTTAAATGTTATAGATGCTGTGCAAGATAGAATAAGTGAAACAGACCAGAGATGGTAAGTAACTAAGTACAAATACTTCCTTACTGCACTTAAATAGATTTTCCCAGTATCAGTACTTTACTTAACTGTTTATTTTTCTGACTACTTTTTATTTTTACTCCTTACATTTTTACACAAATATCTGTTTTTCTACTTCTAATATTTTTTAACCAGGCTCGTTACTTTAGTTTCAATCTGCATTTTGTGGATCACCATTCGATAACAAATCTCTAATAAATCATGAATCGGTTAGTCTGTACTGGAAACGCGATTCGGTTCACGTGCGCTCCGCGTCTTCGCCAAACGGTTTCTATCAAGTGCCTGGGTGGATCAGAGAGGCAAAAAACCGACCTGTTCAGGACATCAAGTACAGGTCAGTTTCATCTGTCAAAAGGCTACTGTAGTTTTGTCTTTGCTTACTAGCATTAAACTATTAGCAAATCTTATCAGTAGCAGCCAGAGGATTAATAATACTGTAATATAAACTAAAAATTACTATCATCACTAAAAAGTATGCTAAAGGACATTATTATCTACTGTAAAGTTACAGTAGTAATTTAGCAAACAAATGTTATAAAACATCGTTTTATAATATGTATTGAGGGAGCTAAGGCAGATAACACAACCAGGGGCGGATCTAGAAAATAATTTTTAGGGTGGCATTGTAACGGAGAGACGGGAGACGAGCGGATCCATACGCAAACTTTTATTGATTGGACGAGACATAGGGTCGAACAACGGCAAGCAGGAGTATGGACAGCAAACAAAGAGTAATCCTTAAACGAGCGAGGGTCAATCAGCGGCGTACATAATCCAAACGAGGGCTAGACAGGAGAATGGTCAGACAGGCGAGAGATCACAACGAGATAACAAAACAAACTAAGACAACAAGAACACAGAGGGAAACGCTTTGTATGACTGCTAATGAATCAATACTCGGCGGTGAGTGACTGGAAGACCGGGGCTTTTATACAGTCCGTGATTGGTGCAGATGGTAAGAGCAGTGGCTGATGGGAAATGGAGTCTGGGGTGAAGTGCAACAGTCTGAGTGTGTGAACAGAGTGAGAGCGACATCTGGTGGTGAGCGGTCCGCAGCTCACCGACCAGATCCGTAACAGGCATGGGGTCTATGAGGGGTGGCAACTCCAAAGAAAGCCCCCATGCATAGTTTTTGGGGATTTATAGTCGACATACACAGCTGTGTTCACAAATATTGCATTACCATTAAGTAATCATCTATACTGTTTAAATAACAACATTTCAATGTCCATCATGGCACCAAGTCAATAAACAATATATATATATATATAGCTTGTATCACTAAAGAAGACATGCGATTCTATTAAATTACTACTTAGATGGTATAAATCACGTTTTAGTGCAAGTTTAAGATGTTAATGTTGATGATTTAATGTTAATTTCCTAACATTATAAAGAAATATTATAATATCAAAGCACTGAAACTGGATCAGTTTTGGAAACAATGTTTGATTTTCTGTTATTAACAGAGGTGGGAATGTCTGTAATCATTCATGACACACAATCGACCATCTACTCTAGCAACACCCCAGCAACTGCATAGCAAGAGCCTAGCAACCACCCAGAATATCGTAGCAACCAACTAGCAACACTTTAGCAAACATCTAGAAGATCTAACTGACCTAACTATTTATGTTTTTAAACAAGTCTTAAGACAAGCCAGCATAAATTTGTCTTTCAAACATTTCAATCTAGTTATTACAGGTATTCTTAAATGATTACACACAATTCAAATACAAATTCAAATACAACGATGACTTTCCTGCCCAGTGAACACTCATGAGATCAATAACACTAACAAAAAAGTCTTATTAGGAATTAACTCAATGTCTATTACAGTATACAACATAAAGTAAATTACAGATTGCTAATTCAGCAATTAACATTTAAAAAATGTTGAAAAAATATTTTCATTTTACTACTGTAAAGTAATCTTGCAGTAGATGAAAAGCACTAGAAAAGTTCAAATAACAAAGAACTGTATATGAACTTGGTATGCACCACAATACAGTACAGTAAAAAATAAAATTAAAAATTAAATTCAGCATCCTCTGCACATTTGGCTAAATTTCATTAGAGTATACAGTACTATTTGGTCTACTGACACAAGACTATATCTCTAGGTAGTCATTTCTCAGTTCTGCAAAAATGCAGTAGACTACACATAAAAAAAATGGTTACAAATAAAACTTGACAGTCACACTTCTGAAGTTGTACAACATGTACTACAGTTTACTGTACATATAGAATAGTGAAATTTCCATTATGTAATATACTGATACTGTACTATATTATACTATATGTGTACGTATATGTAAATGATTCGTTCATTTCTCTCCTCTCTTCGTTGTTGGATGCAGAGATTCTGACTGGTGTGTCATCAGTTTTGCTACTTAATATTTAACTTACTTATTGTTGAACTTTTTGAGAAATGTGTCTTTGTGTCTTTTAGCACTGAATGAATGGTTTGGGAATATAAGACAACTAACATTAGTTACATTGTGTTAACAAATGTAAAACAATTCGTTTTACTGGGCCGAGCTTTGTGTTTTTGACTCAAAACGAACCGGTTCATAAGAGTCATTTGTTAATGAAATCGAATACACTGGGCGCGCTGCGTGCGCGTGCAACTACCGTGCACATTTTATTGAAATACGTGTTTTTTGCCATTATTTTGCGTTACACTGTCATCGCTGTGGCTGAAAAGTTGCACATGAAACACTGCTTACATTTATATTTTATTCTGTGATAATTCTGGGGTGGCAGGTGGGGTGGCACTGCTTTTTCTTAGGGCGGCAATTGCCACCCCCTGCCACCCCGGTAGATCCGCCCTGCAAGATGTTCATGTCTTTCTTTCTTCAGTCGTAAAAAAATTGTTTTTTGAGGAGAACATTTCTGCATTTTTCTATAATGGACTAATATGGTGCCCCGATTTTGAACTTCCAAAAAGCAGTTTAAATGCGGCTTCAAACGATCCCAAATGCGGTTGTAAATGATCCCAACCGAGGAAGAAGGGTCTTATCTAGCGTAACGATCAGTTATTTTCATTCAAAAAATACAATTTAAATGCTTTTTAATCTCAAATGCTTGTCTGGTCCAAAAACTCCAATCGTATTTTCTCCCTCAACTTCAAAAATCATTTCAAAATCATCCTACATCGCTGTAGAAGTACCGACCCAGTCTTTGCAAAGTGAACATGCAAAGAAGATCAAACACCCTTAACAAAAAAGCTAAAACAGCGATATAGGATGATTTTGAAGTTGAGGGAGAACATGAGATGGGATTTTTTCGACATACCCTAACTGTCATGAACCAGGACAATAACAGTCCAGGCAGAGTAAGACAAGACAAGCATTTGGCATTAAAAAGTATATAAATTGTATTATTTTTATGAAAATAACCAATCGTTTCGTTAGATAAGATCCTTCTTCCTCGGCTGGGATCGTTTATAACCGCATTTGGGATCGTTTGAAGCCGCATTTAAACTGCATTTTGGAAGTTCAAAATCAGGGCACCTTATCAGTCCATTATATGGAGAAAAATGCTGAGATGTTTTCCTCAAAAAACAATTTCTTTACGACTGAAGAAAGAAAGACACGAACATCTTGGAAGACAGGGGGGTGAGTACATTAAATGTGAATCTTTGTTTTGGAAGTGGACTTCTCCTTTAACGTTTAGTTTAAGGGTTTTTTCATATATTGAAATGAAGTACATTGACTGTATAGTCACAGTCGGCCTGTGTATGGAATAGGATTTGTTTAGACAAAATGATATGCAGACTTAGTAGTTGATAGTACAATAGACTGATTAATTTCCGATCAGAAGAAATTCACATTTTTGTCTCTAGGCCTAAGTTTAAACAGATAACAGTTTTCAGAAGTTTTTGTCATCACATAACATCACATAGAAAATATCATTTAAATGTTACAGCCCAGCCCTACATTTTAATTTTGTTGTGAAACATTTGAAGGTTGACTGTGCTGATGTAGAGCATGACTAAAACTCAAGTGCTTACCGTAACCGTTAACAATAAAAATTTTGTTAAAAAATTTGTTGCCGCGGCTGATGTTTACTTCATACATTCCATCATGTGGAGTTGTGATGTTTTTGATGGTCAGAGATCTGGTTTTACAGTTCAAATACAGTCTGTCTCCGAATATCTTATTACCACCAGGAAAAGAGACGACTTCCCTGGTGAAAAAAACAGCATATGCTGGTCCCTCCATCACTAATACCTTCTTTGTTCCACCTGAGGACCAAAAGCACCTGGAGAACATTCAAGAAATGATGATTCCAGTTATTAAGGTACTTTAGTAAATGTTGTGCTCTTTATTACTGTTGTTGAGGATGAGTAAAAGGATGAGTACATTTTGGCCTCTCCGAAAATTACTATTAAAGAAATAAAAATACTTCAAAATTAAACAGCTGAAATAAAAGGCATAAAAACTTACCCACTAGCAGCCAAATGTTTAAGATAAATGCATAGGTGAAAGCCATATTCTTCAGCAGTTGGATGACCAATGTTTTAGCAGTTTCAGTGAAATTGATTTAAATCTTGATATAATAATGCAGGTGAGAGATGCAGATGTGCAAATGCAGAACAGAGCGTCACTGCTATTAATTCTGAATACAAGAGCTTCGCTGAGGTTTTCTTATTCTGTATAGGGGTTAACCATTGAAATGTGGGTTATAACACTACTTTCAAGACTTCTCATTGCACACTAGGCTAACTGAACTTTTTTTTGTTGTTGCTTGACCATCTTTTCCTCTTTCAGCATTTCCAACAGAAACACCTACAGTTTTACAAGAAGTTCAGACTGAACATTGAATTTTAATTAAACATTAAAAAGTTACAAACTTTCAACTCCCTTTCTTGAATCTTCTGTCCATTTATTCAATAAGTTTGACTAGTTGAGTTTCAGATTAATGACAGTCCTATAAACATTGTAAAAATGTAATTTACATTTAAATAATTGACATTTTAATAATGTACATTTAAATTTAACCTTTGCACAGTTTTATTGGAAAAAAAGATCAAGAAAACAGAACTTAAGCACTTTAGTTTGGAGGAAGAATTAGTTTAGAAAAGCTTTATATGCTTATTTTTTCCATATTTTCCAAAAGAACAAAGAAAATAATGGAAAATTAAACAGATCTTCTGGATCCAATGTCATACACCACTATAATAACAGTAGCCACGCCCACCACAGCAGAGATAACCAATCGAATCACTGCTTCTGTGAAACCACAACAGTGGACTCGTTCTGAAGAGAGAAAAATAAGCCTGCATTTAACAAACATTTATTACTTTTAAAATAATATCAATATCCACATTGACATACCTGCACATGTCTGGCAGAGTTCACTAATGTCCAGATGTTGAGTTTGGTTGCTGATGGGATTGTTGAGCACACAACTGTAAGTGTTGTTATCCAGATATTCCACCTCCAGAGGTAGAGAGAGACTGATGCTGAGATCAGACACATTGATGCAAGACAATAAACTGTTTCCTTTGTACCAGGAGAGAGTCACATGATTCACATCCAACACTGAACACAACAATGAACAATTCTGGTTTGATGATCCTGATGATGAAGAACATGTAGAGTGTCTGGTGATGACAGGAATGGGAAGATGAGCTGGAAAAAAACAAGAACAATGTAAAATAAATTACTACTTTACTAAATATTCTGGGATAAATCGGGATAAATTCATAAATCAAGACACATCAAATTCAACTACTCAATGCAGACCGTAACACTGAATGATTCTACCGAGTATGTACAGTACCATACATTTGATAAAGTCCAGAGTCTGTGGTTATATCTGAATATCTGATCATGATAATATCTAATATCACCTGTCCTCACATCAAGGTGAATAACTCTAACATTACAAGGATCTTCAGATCTAAACCAACTCCACTCTATATAAATCACATCATATCTGTAAAAATTAGTATCGTGTTTGCGTATATCAGTGTGTAGAGTGACAGAATCTCCCTCTATCACTGACACTATCACCTCTATCATCTTCACAGCATCTGTATCAGAACCAAACACATCAAAACAGCAAGATTTAAGAGACAGTTCATTCAGAAATTACAATCCTGTCATCATTTAGCTGCTCACCTTCATGTTGTTTCAAACCTTTCTTCGAAGGAACACAAAAGATTACATTTTAAATAATGTTTTAACTATTTTTGTCTATACATTAAAAGTCAGTTGGGTCCAAAACATCCAAAATATCTTCTTTGGAGTTGCACAGCAGAAAATAAATCATACATGTCAGGAACGACAAAAGTCAGTAAATGATGAAAGTGTAGTGGGATCAAGTAGTACGGACAGGATCGCTTCTTGAAACAATTGTTAATATAAATCTAACCATCTTGTGAACCTGAAGCAAAAACATTTTACATTTCACGACTTACCGACCAGGTGGCAGACATACAAGTAATTGCGCAAATCATTTTTTTAACCTTATGAGATAATGGAGGAAGTCTAATGAAGGAACTCTTCTGTCAGTATGAAGAACTAGGTACCGGTCATCTCGCTTTTGTGGCTAAATATCTGTTACGTTCTTCTAGGTGTACCAGCAAAACAACGTTTTTTAGTCGGTTATTCAGTACGTGTGAAAATATGAACACGATTGATGACGGGGTGAGTAAACAAACAAAAATCGTTTTCCTTTTTTAGTTTTGGCTAGTTAGCATGGTCCACTTAGCATAAACTGGTGAACTGCATACATCCCCGACTGAATGACAAACTGATTACACGAACGAGAATCTTTAAAGTTCAATGATGTAATCTCTCTTAAATAACGGATTGTACCTGCCTTTCACTTAAGAAACCAGTAGATGGCATTGCAGATCCTGTGCAAGACAGAGAACCAAAGCATATTCTTTTATTTTCATTATTACAGAGATGCATATTAATATACAATGACCTCAAGGAAACCCTTCAACAGTCTACTACTGGGATTCAAACGAACAACCTTCAGTTTCTGATGCTCAGTTTAAACTGACTCCATTCAGTCCTGACTGAACAAGTGGATTAAACAGAAGAATCTTCAAAATCAAATAGATCCCCTTCGCATCATGCCTAAAAACGCCCTCCAGTCGTGACTTATTCACAGCGCGGCTTCTTATATATTTGTTAGAATTTGAGCGCATATACAAAGCAATATTTTCTATAACATAAAATAAATCACACTAATTTCTGTGCAAATTACCTTCATCATCAGCATTTCTTTGAATTTTCCAGTCGTTTTTTGGTTACTGGATAAGGATTTATGCAGACCTGTTTGCTATAAGAAATCATTTGGACTGAATTACTGAAAAGAACAAACTTGCAAACAATATGTTGTTGTTTTTTTAAACATCTTTAAGCAAAATCGTATATCGTTTAAAAATCGTATATTCAAATTCTCACTTCGTTTACATTAATAGTGTATAAATGTCCTGTTTTTAATGCCATGATTCAGCGACTGATTGTGATGTTCTTCGCTTCTTTTCAGCTCTTTTGGATCTGATATCATAAACCACTATGGCAACAGTAGCCACGCCCACCACAGCAGAGATGACCAATCGAATCACAGCTTTAGTGAAACCGCAACAGTGAACGGAGTCTGAGAGACGTTTTATTGAAAACCTCCACCAAAATTTGTTTGTGGTATTTCTGTAAATATATTCATATATTCTCTGCCATACCTGAACATGAATGACAAACTTCAATGATGTCTAGAAGTTTGGTCTGGTTGCTGAGGGGATTGTTTACTATACAGCTGTAAGTGTTGTTATCCAGATATTCCACCTCCAGAGGCAGAGAGAGACTGATACTGAGATCAGACACACTGATGCTGGACAATAAACTGTTTCCTTTGTACCAGGAGAGACTCACATCACTCACATTCAACACTGAACACAGCAGTGAACATTTCTGCTGTGATGATCCTGATGATGAGGATGAAGAAGGACATTGTGAAGAGCCTCTGATAATCACAGGTATGGGCAGAAGAGCTGGAAAACATAAGAGATAACTTAATTTAAACTTTGTATGACTCAATTCGAGTTCATCACAAGCCTGAGGAGGACAAAACACATATCATGTGTCTGTTTCTCCCTCCATCAATAACACTGTTTTCACTTTATCTGTATCAGACACAAACATAGCAAGATAATACATTTAATTTACCAACCAGATGCCACAAACATGCAACAAGCATTTCATTACTTTTATTCAACTATAACTGTGACTTCAGAAATGATTACTTTAATAAAATACTGATCTTTGGCTGTGTAACTTCAGTGCATGGGCAGATATTCGGAAACTGACAGATAACTAATTACTTATTGTTAAAGCACAACTTTTTCAAGTACTCACCATAGACAGTGATATTGAATAATGCTGTTTTCTGCAAGAAAGGATTATAATATATGATGTGTATTTGATAAAGTCCAGAGTCTGTGGTTCTGATGTTGCTGATGGTCAGAGATCCAGTTTGACTGTCCATTTGTAGCCTGCCTCCAAATTTCTGATCAAAATGATACGTGACTTCGGTAAACCATTCAGCTATACTAGTACTTTCAGGTCCAAACTCCCACACTATATGATGCATTTTTCTGTGTATATCAGGAACATCAGTGTTTAGAGTGATTGAGTCTCCTTCCATCACGTATACTCTCTTCACTCCATCTGTATCAGAAACACACCAGGGTAACAAGAATAATACCAGTTAATGTAAATCCTCTGACTGTAAAGATTAAGTCACTAATAATTTAACTTACCAACCAGAAGCCACAAACAGAAGAAAATGTATATCCGAAACATTTTTTCAGATGTAGGAGATAAAAACACTCGACAAATCTGAGAAAAGTCGTTTTAAGGTCTTGACAGTGTGAATAGCAAAATGTAGAGTAATGAAAAACGCAGTCTGTAAAAGAACTTCTTTACGCCCACAGCTAGTCCTTGAGTAATTGTTTGTTGTCACTAGACATTGTGGTCAGTTTTTTTTTTAGGCATCTCATTTCACAATTAGATACTGCTGCATTTTTCATCAGGGTCGAGATGGGCTATAATCATTCAGTTTGTTCACGAACGACCAACGCCGCCCCAGGTCTCGCTTGGTATTGATTCCTCAACTTTAACTTGGTATATAGCCTGCAAACTAAATTATTGTGTGGAGTCAACTAGGAATTCTTGGGAATGACTGTTTTTGACATTCCCAGATAGAGCATGTATGTCTGCAAGATGTTTGTTAAAGATAAATAGATCTGGAAACCATCTTCTGTGTACAAACAACTGACAGACGTCTGTAAAATGTCAGTTTTACATACATTCTAAATCACAAACATCTTAAAGACATCTAATAGATGTATTTTTGACATCTGGTAGGAAACGTCCTATAGACGTATTGCAGATGAGCAAACACTAAAAATAATACGTCTTCTAGATGTAAATGCAGACGTCAGATAGACGTCTCCCAGATGTGTATGTGTTATCAGGGATGTATATTTTCTAAATCTCAAACATAAGATGTTAAACCTCTGTCAGATCATCCTGCATCGCTGTTTTACCTTTTTTTGTAAAGGGTGTTTGATCTTCTTTGCATGTTCACTTTGTAAACACTAGGTCGGTATTCTGCTGCGATGTAGTACGATTTTGAAGTTGGAGGAGAAAATGAGATGGGAGTTTTTCAACCTACCCTAACTGTCATGAACTAAAATACACAGAGTACATGCAGAGCTACACAAGCTCAGCATTTGAGGTTAAAAAGTATCACTTTCACTAGATAAGACCCTCCTTCCTTGGCTGGGATCATGTAGAGCCCTTTGAAGCTGCATTTAAACTGTATTTTGAAAGTTTCTTTTGTGTTTTGAAAGAAACTCGCAGGCACTGTAGAAGTCCACTATATGGAGAAAAATCCTGAAATGTTTTCCTCAAAAAACAGAATTTATTTTAGACTGAAGAAAGAAAGACAGGAACATCTTGGATAACAAGGGGGTGAGAACATTATCTGTAAATTTTTGTTCTGGAAGTGAACTACTCCTTTAACTACATTATTGTTACTTTGGCTTGGACCATTAGCTAAATCCAACATCTTTTCCAGAGAAGAGACAAATCGGTTTAACACGTCAATTCTGTTGTCATTAATTGTTAAAGGAATACAAGTTCAGCTGACAGCATTTGTGACAAGGTTGATTACCAAAAAAACATTTTACCCTCCTTATCAAAAATGGAAGTCGACTGATTTAAACTGGCTAATTTTATTTGATTTTTTTGGTAAGACTTGTAACTAATACAGATTCTGTACATGTAGTTGATGTGTTAGCATTTTAGAAACGCTTCAACAATCTACAAACAACCCTTAGTTCCTGATGATCATTTCAAACTGACTCCATCCAGACCTGACTGAACAACAAGCAGATTAAACAAAGAAGAATCTTTAAACTCATGCCGTGTAGCTTTTAATTGTCTTTGAAGAAGTGAAATAAAGGTGCATCTCAATAAATTAGAATGTTGTGGAAAAGTTAATTTATTTCAGTAATTCAACTCAAATTGAGAACTTGTATATTAAATAAATTCAGTCCACACAGACTGAAGTAGTTTAAGTCTTTGGTTTTTTAATTGTGATGATTTTGGCTAACATTTAATAATTAAACATTTTTAGTGAATTGTTGGCCTTCTGGAAAGTATGTTCATTTACTGTATATGTACTCAATACTTGGTAGGGGCTTCTTTTGCTTTAATTACTGCCTCAATTCGGCATGGCATGGAGGTGATCAGTCTGTGGCACTGCTGAGGTGGTATGGAAGTCCAGGTTTCTTTGGCCTTCAGCTCATCTGCATTTTTTGGTCTCTTGTTTCTCATTTTCCTCTTGACAATAAGATTCTCTATGGGGTTCAGGTCTGGTGAGTTTGCTGGCCAGTCAATCACACTGTTAGATTGCTGTCTCCATGCCTAGATAATTAAGATCCAGCCCCGGACGCCAGATCCCGTCAGAAAATATTAGTTTGTCCGGTAACAGGACAACTCGTCAGCAGAGTAGACTTAATACCCAAACCCTGTTAACAGGAGGTCTTGTCTGGTACCCAAAAATGCCCAAAACACTATTAACAGTTTTCTATCAGCCAAGACGTTGACTAAGGAAAAGGCCAGTGAAAGTGAAGAGCAGAAGCAGGAGACGAAGTAAGGATGGTAAAAAGGAGCAGAGTTTATTGAATAGTCTTAGTTGCAAATGTCTCAGTGCTCAGACTTCGCCTGAAGAACACAAATCCAACAAGTAGTGTTATACCAAACTGATTCACAACAACATCCAATAAACCTTGAGTTTCTATAAACATTCCCTTGTATCTCTTATTCATGAAGACAAACAGCCCTTGAAATCACAGTCATAAGATTAAACAACAATGGAAAAAATATATAAAAATCAACTATAATATAATATAAATGACTAATCAATTAATGAATCAATAAAATGAATATATAAATGACTATAATGATTTTTATAAATGATTATATGATTAAACATGAATGAAGAATAAATTAAAAATATATAAAAAGAAAGCAAAACACAACACAAATGTATGGTTGCTCTCAAGGCAAAACACACACAGTTTGCATTTGAGGATCGTCTGATCCTTCAACACCAACACCATGGTCATTTAACCAACTTTTGGTGCTTTTGGCAGTGTGGGCAGGTGCCAAATCCTGCTGGAAAATGCAGCATCTTTAAAAACCTGGTCAGCAGAAGTAAGCATGAAGTGCTCTAAAATTTCTTGGTAAACGGGTGCAGTGACTTTGCTTTTCAAAAAACACAGTGGACCAACACCAGCAGATGACATTGCACCCCAAATCATCACAGACTATGGAAACTTAACACTGGACTTAAAGCAACTTGGGCTACGAGCTTCTCCACCCTTCCTCCAGACTCTAGGACCTTGGTTTCCAAATGAAATACAAAACTTGTTCTCATCTTAAAAGAGAACTTTGGGCCACTGGGCAACAGTCCATTTGTTCTTCTCCTTAGCCCAGGTGAGACGCCTCTGACGTCGTCTGTGGTTCAGGAATGGCTTAACAAGAGGAATACGACAACTGTAGCCAAATTCCTTGAGACGTCTATGTGTGGTGGCTCTTGATGCCTTGACCCCAGCCTCAGCCCATTCCTTGTGAAGTTCACCCAAATTCTTGAATCGATTTGATAAGCCTCTCAAGGCTGCGGTTCTCTCGGTTGGTTGTGCATCTTTTTCTTCCACACTTTTTCCTTCCACTCAACTTTCTGTTAACATGCTTGGATACAGCACTCTGTGAACAGCCAGCTTCTTTGGCAATGAATGTTTGTGGCTTACTCTTCTTGTGAAGGGTGTCAATGATTGTCTTCTGGACAACTGTCAGATCAGCCTAGTGAACCAAACTGAGAGACCATTTTGAAGGCTCAGGAAACCTTAGCAAGTGTTTTGAGCTGATTAGCTGATTGGCATGCCATCATATTCTAATGTGTTGAGAATGGTGGGTTTTTGTTAAATGTGAGCCAAAATCATCATAATTAAAAGAACCAAAGACTTAAACTACTTCAGTTGGTGTGCACTGAATTTAATACACGAGTTTCACAATTTGAGAATTACTGAAATAAATGAACTTTTCCACGACATTCTGATTTATTGAGATGCACCTGTATGCAAAGCAATTAAAAAAAAAAACACACATTCCTATGCATAAGTTGGCTGAGACTTCATCATCGGCATCTAGCAGGGTTCCTGCTCTTTTTCGACCAATGGATTTCCATGACTCATAACAATATCTGACTCAAACTATCAATTCATTCATGGCTCATCATCAGCAACTGTGATGTTGTGATGTTCTCTGTTTCTTTTCAGCTCTTCTTGGTCTGATGTCGTAAACCAGTATTGCAACAGCAGCCACAGCCACCACAGCAGAGATGACCAATTGAAATACAGCTTCAGTGAAACTGCAACAGTGAACGGAGTCTGAGGACAGAAAAAGAGGTATGTGCATTATGACAAAGAACAGTTTCTCAACAGAAAGATCTTTATTTGTTGAATGTTTTCCATATATATTGATTGTTATCACCACTGTTTGGAAAGGACATGTTAAATTCAAGTACTCACTGTAGACAGTAACATAAAACAGTTCTTTAAAGGATTTTATCTGCATTTGATAAAGCTCACAGTCTGTGGTTCTGATGTTCCTGATGGTCAGAGATCCAGTTTGATTGTAATGAACAACTATCACTAAACCAAGAAAAAAAAAAAAAAAAAAAAAAAAAACACAGCTGTGGATCATTCAGGTAACAACACAGTATTAAGAATCAAGTGTATGTGAACTTTTGAACAGGGTCATTTTTATGAATTCAACTTATTTTCTCTTGTGAATTATATGTAAACGTCTTTCATGCTAAATGTCTTTTTCGGGTCAATACTAAATAAAAAATAACATGCATTTTGCATGATCCCTCTTATTTTGGTAAAATAATTAACATTTTGTAGATTCTGCAAGGTGTATGTTACCGTTTGACCTCAGCTTTTAAAACTGAAAGGCCCCTCATTTCAATTTTTTTTATCATATATGACAACATTTTTGCCTTATTTAAATTTTACAATTAATAATAATAATAATAATAATAATAATAATAATAATAATATTATGGCATGCCGTTCAGGAAATAATTATATTTATAATATGAAGTTTGAGTATATGGAACAAAACTCTGAATATATATATATATATATATATATAAAATGAAAATCTGAGTAAATGAAATGAAAGTCTGAATATATGAAATAAAATTCTGAATATATGGAAATAAAGTAGGAATATATAAAATGAATGTCTGAATATATGGAATGAAAGTGAAAATATATAGAATGAAAATCAAGAATATATAAAATTAATGTCTGAATATATGGAATGAAAGTCAGAATATATATAGAATCAATGTCTGAATATATAGAATAAAAGTCTGAATATACGGAATACATGTCTGAATATATAAAATGAATGTCTGAATTTATGGAAGAAAATTTGTAGCTATTGAAGGAAATCTTGATGCACTAAGAATGTTGCAATAATGGAAATATGATCCTCAAGATGATGTGATGTAGACTCCAAACTGCACTGTAAAAAAAAAAAAAAAACTTTCAAAAAAAGTTGTTTCAACTTTAAAGCACATGACAAAAAAATTTTGTTTAGTCAACTTAATGTTACTTAATGTTAATTTAAGCGACAACTGGAATATTTTAGTTGACTTAGTTTTTTTTTTTTTTTTTTTTTTAACAGTGTGTTTGTGTTGTTTGGAGTATGACCAGCTGCTGCAAAAAAGTCTTGTAGTTCAGCAAAGTATTGGAAAATTTTAATCACAATTCAAAAGCCTATTACTCTGATAATGAGGATAAAGCAAGCTATACATTATTCACTGAGAACTGTTTAATTTGCACTTTATTTCCATATATTAACACTTTCATATACATTCAGACTTTTATTCCATATATTCAGAATTTCATTCTATATATTCAGACTTTCATTCCATATATTCAGCCTTACATTCCATATATTCTGAGTTTTGTTCAATATATTCATACTTTCCTTCCATATATACAGACTTTGATTCTATATATTATGACTTTCATTCTATATATTCAGACTTTCATTCCATACACTCAAACTTCATATTATAAATATAATTATTTCCTGAATGGCATTCCATATTATATATATATATATATATATATATATATATATATATATATATACATATATAATTGCTATAAATCATAAAAAAATATATAAATACTATAAAAAGGAAGTGTAAGGCACATTCTTCAGTGACTGGATAATGAATAAAATAAAATTATTTGATTCTGGATATAATAATTAAAGATCGCTGGGGTTTCTGAGGCCAAGTTTATTCTGTATCTTCTCATTTCATCCCAAACAGACTATTTATGTTGATCTTTCATAATTTCCTCTTTCAGCATTGACAGCAGATTCACCCACAATGTGTTAAGAGACAAGCAAGAGTCTTAACAATGTGTTAAGAGTCAAGATCTTTAATTTTAGACTGAATTTTAATCAAACAATTTGTACAGTGAGGATTTAAAGTAATAAACTTTGACCTGTAATTTGCTTAAAAGCAATTTTTCACACAAACAGGAAACTTCTGTTTATTCACCGTTCAGCTGCCGTGATTGATTGATTGAGTTCCAGATTAATTAATATTATTTAAACTTAATATAGCTTATGTTGTTAGTTTTTCTTTAATTTGGTGTTTTAGCATCACAGAGAACAGAAACTGGCAGTCCATCTTTATAAACTTTTAATATTACCCAATTTTAAATGGGGAAAAAAGACCAAGAAAGCAGAACTTAAACAATTGTTTGGTGGTAGAAATTTTAGTTTCGCCAGACGTTATATAAGCGTTATCACAAGGAAATGTTTTCTGTGTTTTTCAGAGATTTTCAAAATAACATAAAGAAAGGAATGGAAAAGAGTCTATATTCTCATGTTTTCTCTTTGCTTAGCTGCTCAGCTCTTCTGGATCTGATGTCATAAATCACTATTGCAACAGCAGTCACTCCCACCACAGCAGAGATGACCAATCGAATCACAGCTTCAGTGAAACTGTAACACTGAACAGAGTCTGAAAACAAAAAAAGGAGAACCTAAATGATGACAAAATCACCAACAGCATCACAACAGAAGGACTTTCTGTTTTCTATTAATAATTATAAAAATTCCCAACGTACCTGCACATGTCTGGCAGAGTTCACTAATATTCAGATGTTTGGCCTGGTTGCTGAGGGGATTGTTTACTATACAGCTGTAAGTGTTGTTATCCTGATATTCCACGTCCAGAGGTAGAGATGTACTGTTATTGAGATCAGACACACTGATGCTGGACAATAAACTGTTTCCTTTGTACCAGGAGAGAGTCAGACGACTCACATTCAACACTGAACACAGCAGTGAACAATTCTGGTTTGATGATCCTGATGATGAAGAACACGCAGCGTATCTGGTGATGACAGGAATGGGAAGACGAGCTGGAAAACATGAGAATAAGGTGAAATAAATGTCTACTTAATTTCACTAAACCATAGACTTAATTTCACTAAACCACAGCTCACCATAGACTGTAACATTGAATGATTCCACTGATAGTCGATTGCTCATTTGATAAAGTCCAGAGTCTGTTGTTCTGATGCTTCTGATGGTCAGAGATCCAGTTTGAATGTTGATCTGCAGTCTGTCTCTGAATATCTCATCACGATAATATCTAATATCACCTGTCCTCACATCAAACTGAATAACTTCAACATTATGAGAATCTTCAGGTCTAAACCAGCTCCACTCAATAGAACGCATTTTAAGTCTATGTAAAAAACTATCTCCATATCTCCGTAAATCAGTGTGTAGAGTGACAGACTCTCCCTCTATCACTGACACTATCTTCACAGCATCTAAATAAGAACCAAACACACCAAAATAGCAAGATTTAAGGGAGAGTTATTTCAGAAATTACAGTCCTATCATCATCTAGCTGCTCACCTTCATGTCGTTTCTAACCTTTCTTCTAAGGAACACAAAAGATAATGTTTTGCTTAATCTTAAACTATTTTTGTCTATACGTTGAAAGTCAGTTGGGTCCAAAACATCTTTCGAGTTCCACGGAAGAAAATAAGTCATAGAGGTTGGGAACGACAGAAAGGAAATAAATAAAGTAAGTTAATATAAATCATCTGACTATAATGAACATGAAGCCAACTTACCAACCAGATGCCAGAAACATAAGAAAATAAAAGCACAAAACATTTTTTCAACCGCATGAGATAATGGAGGAAGTCTAATGAAGAAAGTCTTACGTCAAAAAGAAGAACTGCTTGTCCGGTGGCTCAATATCTGTTAGGTTTTACTAGGTAGGCTACATTCCATGCTAATAAAAACAGCAAAACATTTTGTTCAGTTTTTAACTACGTGTGAATAACTTTCGCGCATAACGCTGATGAGAGGGTCAGTAAATAAAGGAGAAAATAAAAACAATAGCGCTCATCAATGTCAGAATAACTGAGATGGCCAGTCAAGTCAAAGTAGGTGGGGTTTACTGTTTAGGGAAAGGAGCGCGAATCCCAGGACAAAGCCTCGAAAGATAAATAAATCTTTGAATATTAGTCAATTGATTTACAGTAGCAATGTTAAATGACCGACAGCTCCAGTGATGCAGACTACTCGATTTTTTGTCTTTTTTCAAATATGTCCATTTTGAGAGAGAGAGGTATGAAACATACAAGCAAAACATACCTAACCAGCATCCCAGCATCAAAACAAACCTACCAGCATATGCTGTTTTTTTCACCAGGGTTATCAGTGGGCGTCACTAAATGTAAACAGTGCCGAACCAAACTCGCTTATTTTGCTGATTATTGCTGCTGAAAATGGTTAATTAATGTCATGTTTTGGACTGTACTAATCGGCCAGACCAGAAAAAAAAAAAAAAAAAAAAAAAAAAAAAAAAAAACATTTGGAGTACTATAGACTGCCAAAATTTATAACAAATCAAGCAAGAGTTAAAAAAAAAAAAAAAAAAACGTCTGAAGAACAAAAGGCGTTTGTGGTTTTTCTGTGGTTTAGACAGCATAAATTGACTCTATGCATGATCACTCAGTTACATCCGGTACAGCACCGGAAGCCGTTTTTGCTATTGGCGATAACTGTGGCTGCGTCCGAAAGCCTAGTCAGCTGACTTGCTGCCTCACTGCCTTATCAGGCAGTGACTTCGAAGGCTGTGAAGGCAACTCTAGAAACAGTTTCGGACAGACTTCAGAGGCAGCAGAACGTGACGCCGTTGCTAGGTTACCTAACTGTTAAGTTGTAGATTTTGTAGAAAAACGATCTTATACAGTTATATATAAATGCTTTAATAATACATAAAGACCTCAGTGTCATTACCCACCGAAGGTCTGTGCGACTAAGACGACGTCTGAGAATGGCAGCTACTTTTTGTTTATAACAAATAAAAGCACTGATACAAGCAATATTGCAGAACAAGTCATTGTTATTAGTGGCTGTTTCGTTATTATTGGTAGTATATTGTAAATATTATTCTTATTCACTACTCATTTGAACCCTTTTAACATTTTATTAAATACTATTATTACAAACAATATTATTTATTATGCTTTTTACATTATTACGATTCATAAAGTATATCATGGTCAAGATCTCATCTATTATATAAAGTAACAAGTCTAATTTCACCAGAATATCTTTATTTATATAGCCTATATGACGCACACGCACAGGATTGTGGGAAATCGAAGGCAGCGAAGGATACATCTATACTGCCTTCAAAATTCCATTAGAAGAAGGTACCTGCGGAGACAGGAAGTGAAGCAGAATTAGAATTCGGACGTGCCTTGATGCCTTCCTGCCTTGGAATGCTGCCTCCGCAGGCAGCATTTTAGAGCTTTCGAACGCAGCCTGAGTGAAAATGCCGCAGGAGAGAATGCCTTGCTACATTCGCTGTTTACAAGAGCTTCCCTGGATAACTGTGAATGAAGTTAATCGTATCGTGAGGCAATCAGCTCAACAGTAAGAAAGAGATATGCTTTAAATGATATATTTCGAGTTACATAGACAATTTTGAGGGTGAGTATTCTCATGCTATAATGTTATACGAATATCGATTCTAGCCATCTCCGTTTCTCACAGTTTATATGTCTTTGCATTATTTGTATTTATTTATTTATTTATCTAGTTACATTTTATGTACATTGTTTGCATCTTATGTGCTTTTTTATTAATATACATTTTGGATTTTACTTTATGAACGTTACTAACTATAAGTAATATCTCAGTTTCTAGTAAGGATCAGGTGACAGGAGAGATCTGCGTGAGGGCGACATGTTTCAGGTCGATGAGGAAGTCAGAGAAGCCGCATAGTTTGGGAGTAGGAGGACACAATCAAGACTTTAGCTAAGCAAAGTTAACGTTTTAAATAGATAAGCACCGATCGACCTGTGTTATGCCAGATGTTGCTTGTGCAGCCTGCCTTGCCACAGCAGAACTGTTTTGTGTCTCCGAGCAACACAGCGGTGGTTCGTTACTGAATGAATCCACGTTTTTTAACGAATCAAGTGAGTCAGTGATTCAGTAATCCATTCATAAAGACAGTTGCTTGCCTCGTTTTTGAAGGAATCAGCTGTTTGAACGAATCTGTTGAACTCACTTATTCAAACAGCCATTTGCTGCCACCTACTGGTTTGGTTTCAATTTATTTATTTTACATTTCATTGCCGACAGGTGTAGAAAACGCGCGCGCGCGCGCACATACACACACACACACACACACACACACACACACACACACACACACACAAAATTAATATTATATTTACACAACATCACTGTACAGGAAATGTTTAACACTGTATCAAAGTTATTTATATTTACATATTTACATTTCTGCATTATAAATGTTCAGTTGTATTTATATGTTTAATTTACTGCAGTACAAATGCTCAAAGTTATTTATATTTATGTTTACATTACTGCAGTGAATCTGTTCAAAGTTATATATATATTTACATGTTTACAGTACTGTATTGAAACTGTTCAGTGTTTGTTATATTTACATTTACAAAGTTTACATTCCTGCAGTGCAGGCAACATTGTATAAAATATACATGTTTATATTATTTATCACGAAAATAAATCTAAAATCATCAATCTCCAACAAATGTTATCTTTTCTTTAATCCTTTGCCCAAGCTTTCACTAATGTGCCATTCTGGTAATTACTATAATGTGTAACTATATAATACTATATATAATACTTAACTTATAAATCGCTGTCAAATAAATCTTGTGAAAGAGTTTTGCCGCTAGTATACTTCGCTATAGAATGCGCTATGCGGAAGTAAATAGGCTGACCTAGATTCTACCGGAAATACGTCAGCAGCGTTCGTGCATAGAGTCTATTAGCAGAACAATGCGTTTCAGTAGTACATCCTGTTATTTAAGAAGAAACCAGTAGATGGCACTGCTGTACAAGACAACCAGAGTCGTCATATCCTTTGATTTCCATTATCACACGGATATAGATTCTTTAAATATAACTTAATATGTTAGCATTTGAGCATATAAAATGATCTCCAGGAAACCCTTTAACAATCTGCTGGCTTTTCCAATAGTTTGGCTATAGGGTAAGAATAATTTTTATTCAGACCAATTAAGGAATCGTCATGAGCGCTTTGTGAACCATTTGACTGATTCATTAAAAAGAACTGACTCAAGAGAACAATTCATTAACCAGCTGAACTGTATCGTTTTGGAGAAGCAAAGCAATATTCTTTAAATGGAATTTCGATGACTTTTGGCAGCTACTGACTCTTGACTTCATTCATCGACTGATTGTGATGTTCTCTTCTACTTTCAGCTTTTCTGGATCTGATGTCATAAACCACTATGGCAACAGTAGCCACGCCCACCACAGCAGAGATGACCAATCGAATCACAGCTTCAATGAAACCGCAACAGTGAACAGAGTCTGAGGAAAGAAAAAAAGAGTTTTTTGTTTTTTTGAGAAAAAAAAAAATTGATGATGAAGCTCACCAGTTACGTCTTGACGCACCTCCACATGTTTGACAGAACTGACTGATGTCCAAAAGTTTGGTCTGGTTGCTGATGGGATTGCTGAGTACACAGCTGTAAGTGTTATCCTGATATTCGACCTCCAGAGGTAGAGAAATGCTGCTGATGAGATCAGACACACTGATGCTGGTCAATAAACTGTTTCCTTTGTACCAGGAGAGACTCACATCACTCACATTCAACACTGAACACAGCAAAGAACAATTCTGACTTGTCGATCCTGAAGATGAGGATGAGCAGTTTGAAGAGTCTCCGATGATAACAGGAACGGGCAGACGAGCTGGAAAATATCAAAAAATAAGACAAAATAAGAATACTTAAGGTGAGTATTATTGTCACTTATTTTGCGCTTTTCAAGACATTCGGTTTGAGTTTATCACAAAATTTCAAAGAAAGAAATGCATATGCACATTAAATTCAAATACTCACCATAGACAGTAACACTGAAAAGAAATGGTATGTGTTTTATCTGTAGCTGATAAAGTCCAGAGTCTGTGGTTTTGATGTTCCTGATAGTTAGAGATCCAGTTTGATAGTCGATCCAAAGTCTGTCTCTAAATCTCTCAGCATTAAAATAATTAATATCAGGTGCCCCCTTAGTAAATTGTATGACTATAAATGTTTTTTCAGGACCAAACGTCCACTGTATGTAACTTATATTTTGTGTGTGTATACCAGTAACATCAGTGTGTAGAGTAACAGAATCTCCCTCCGTCACTGACATCTTCATTACATCTGTATCTGAACCAAACACACCAAAATAGCAAGATCAAAAGAACAGTTCACCCCAAAATAAATTGTTTCCTTTTTTTAATCTGTGGAACACAAGATATTTTGAAGACAATACAACACTGCACCGTACTGACATGCATTTCACACACAAACATCTTTAGTGTTCCACAGAAGAAAGTCCAACAGAGTTGGAACAACCTGAGTGTGAGTAAATGAACAGCATTTTACTTAATATGACTTAACCTGAAACAATAAAAACATGTTTAACTCACCAACCAGATGCCATAAACAGAAGAAAATAACTACGTAAAACATTGTTTTTCAAACGTATGAGAAAATAGAGGAAGTCTAATAAAGGAACTCTTCTGTCTATCAGTAAAAAAACTACGCCAGTTGTTCTTCATGTGGCTAGATGTCTTTTCCTCAGAAGTCACGTGTTACATTGGGTCGGTTATTAACAGAGTTGGGAAGTAACGGAATACATGTAACTTATTTACAATAATAAATTTGTAATGAAGTGACTTAATTTGACATTTAATTCTGGTGTCGGTATTTTTATCTGGCTTCTCACTTTCTTGATTCGAGTAGTCAGGTAGGGCTGGGTATCGTTCAAATATCAGTGCCGATACCGATACCTTGACTTCGATACCGGTTCCTGAACAATACTTTGTTCGATACCAATTTGATTAAATCTATTTTAACAAGATTACATTATCTCAAAATATTTTTTTTTTAGCTTATTGACGTTTATACAGATTCAAAGACTCCTGAGCCACTGCACAAAGGAACAAAATATATCCAACACAATAAATCAGTGAAGATAATTTTAATAAAGCTTAAAAAGTTTTCAATTTACACATCTGTTAGGCTACATTCACACTATTGCATGTTCGTTTTAAAATGCATACCTCAGACAGAATCATAATTTCTATTCATTTTCCACTAATTTACTGACAAGCACTAGCACCTTCCAGTGCTGTCTGCCAGTATGTATAATGTTATATGCCTTCTCTCTTCTGCAATCGCTGTTCTGACTTAGAGGACATAACATATTTCAACAACATTAAACGGAAGTTATTGCAAACACTCGCTGGTGGTTTAAAATGAGTTCTGAGTAAAAGCGGAATATAAATCTTATTTATTGTCTCATGTAGCATCATACTGCAGTGTTCGTGAATGATCACGTAACGCACACTTTCGGTCGTGTAGTATGGACAAATATCTTTTCTGAAATGCCAGTATGGACCAGGATTGTTTTAATTTTTTAAAGGGGTCATCGGATGCTAAGTTCACTTTTTCATGTTGTTTGAGCATTAATGTGTGTTGGCAGTGTATGTACACATCTACCCTATAATGTTAAAATCCATGCAGTGGTTTTTAATTAATCTGTAAAAATAATATCCCCTTTTTTCAAATCGAGCCATTCTCAGATGCCTGTCGGTGTGCCGTCACACCAACAGAGGCCGCTCCCACAATAGTTGATTGACATGAGCTCTTACCTTAGACCAGCTGTCACAGTCCAGTAACTTTCCATGTTTTGATGCCGGAGCAGGGATGTAAGTTAGACAAGAATATCTCCGATTGAGCGACTGAGGTGTTGTGTTGCTGGATGTAATAATGAACATAGTGGTTGTCATTTACTCCCGACATCTGAGCCGCTGAAGATGCAGTAGATTACATTTGTTTGTAAGGGGAATGCGCCTCCCGATCTACATATATCCGTCTATGTTCGCGCGAATCATTAATGATCCAGCTTCACTTACAGCAGAAGTGAGTATAAGTGTTTTTTTTTTATGAATCTTTGCGATCGCCTTTCCTTATAATGTGGTAGTTAAGAAGTTTAGCAGCTAAATGCGGCTAATGTAAACAAGATCGTCTTTCCACAGAGAGAAGAGAGGGGCGGGGTGAGCAGAGCTCATTTGCATTTAAAGGAACAACCCCTTAGAATGAGATGATTTTGGCAGAGCTGATTTTGGCAAGGTAAAAAGGGTGTTGTTTTACAAAACCATTGAGAATTTTTAATCAAAGTATATTAGAGACTTTTCATTAAGACCCTAAAGAATCATATCAACTTGTGGAAAATGGGCATCCGATGACCCCTTTAAACAAAAAGGGACCAGTGTAAACGCAGCCTTACATCTAAAGGGGCTGTAATGCTTTCACGCCACGGCCTCACGTGTGAGCCACATCTCTGAGTGTAACCGGCGTAAACTAGCAGGTGTGTTCGATTTTGGCGCGGCTCTGCTCAGGTTTAAGAGCCCTACAGAGAGCAGACTGCTTCGTATGCTTTCGGATCGCTCTCGCGGCTGCGTGGACCAAAGCTCCACTGGCGCGCGCTCAAAGTTCAAATTAGTCAAACTTTTGCCGCTGCGCTCTGAAGGGCTGCGCATTCCGCGTTCAGTGTGAAAGCCGCCGATCTGGGGTGCGTTTCCCAAAAGCATCGTTAGCCAACTATGGTCGCAAGTTCCGTCGTTACCAACGTAGATCAATGATTCGGTTTCCCGAAACCATAATTCGAACGAACATTCGCAAACAGCGTCACAAACTTAGGTGGTTGGAACTATAGCTCTCGACCTGTGGTTAGAAGCATAGTTCCTTGATAGTAAGACATATGGGCTCAATAAATTATGCTTTTGGGCACAAACGCAACCTAACATGCAGTACAATCTATATCTTTCACTCGATCTAAATATAAATGCATTTTAATCGATGTATTTTTAAGCTTCCTCTGCAAGCGACGTTTTTGAATAGTGCGCATGCGCATAAATGCCTACGGGAACCCCGGAGTATGACGTAAGAGGGAACCCGCGATGAATCAAACATAAAATAAAGCGAAATGACATGGAATAAAAAATAGTAAATTAGACATCAGGTGCCATTTTTAATAAAACTGCATTTTAGAGATCTCTAATAAGTTAAATAGCGTAAATTATTATTCGGTGACGTCATTAACAACGGCCCTACATTGTTGAACTAATGTGGTTCAAACGACAGAAATAAAAACCACACACTCACTCATATTGAGGTCATGCGATTAAGGAAGTGAGTTTTATTTGTCATTTATTTCGTGCTGATCATCTCTGTAGCATCTGTGCGGTTATTTTTATCACTTAAAAAGTGGACTTCTCCCAGAATGATTCATATTCTTTCATTTTTCTTTATCACACTGATACAGATTCTTTACATATAGTTAATGTTTTAGTATTTGAGTTCATTTGTTAGTGTCTTCAGGAAACCCTTCAACAACATGCATTCAAACCTAACAACCTTCAGTTCCTGATGATCAGTTCAAACCGACTCCATTGAGTCCAGACTTTATGACAAGCAGATCAAACAAAGAAGAATCTCTAATATTCAACATCATGCTTTAGATTTCAATCGTTTTGGAGAAGCAAAGCCATATTCTTTAAATGAAGAAAGAAAGCACATAAATTAATGCAGTGTTCCTGCTCTTTTTGACCAAGGAATTTTAATGACTTTTGGCAGCTACTGACTCTTGACTTCATTCAGCGACTGATTGTGATGTTCTCTTCTTTTTTTCAGCTTTTCTGGATATGATGTCATAAACCACTATGGCAACAGTAGCCACACCCACCACAGCAGAGATGACCAATCGAATCATAGCTTCAGTGAAACCGCAACAGTGAATTCGATCTGAAGACAGAAAAAGGGGCTTCATTGAGAAGCAGCATTATGACAAACAACCTCTCAACAGAAAGAAAAAAAACATATATTTGTGGTATGTTTTTCTATAAATATATCACCACTGCATACCTGGACAGAGAAGTGAAGAAAGGACACATTAAAAGGACACACAAAAAGGTGAGGAAAGGACACGTTCAATTCAACCACTCACCGTAGACAGTAACATTGAATGATTCTCTTAGGGATCGAATGTGCATTCGATAAAGTCCAGAGTCTGTGGTTCTGATGTTTCTGATGGTCAGAGATCCAGTTTGACTGTCGATCCACAGTCTGTCTTTGAATATCTCATTATCATAATATACAATATCCAATTTCTTCACATCAAACCAAATGACTCCAACTATACGAGTATCTTCAGGTCCAATCCACAGCTGTACACAAGGCATTTCATGTCTGTGTGTCTCAGTAATATTAGTGTGTAGAGTGACAGAATCTCCCTCCATCACTGACACTGATTTTTCTCCATCTGTATCAGCAGCAAACACACTTAGACAACAAAATTAAAGACCAGTTCATGTAAATCCTCTGACTGAACTAAACCTCGAGTCATGAAAACAAGTTTAACTTACCAAGACCATGCCACAAACAGAAGAAAATAAACATGTAAAACATTTTTTTTTTTACAGCATGTCGATAATTTCAAATAAAATAGCTGATCGTTTTAGTAGCTTACATCTGTCGATTATGAGTCTAATGAAGGAACTTATCTCTGAGTAGGAACTTCCCCAATCTTCACTGCTCTATATATAGTTAGTTGTCTGTTCCTTAAACTCAGCCACATATTAAACTTAAACTGTTCCTTAAACTATTCATTTAGTTATTTGCACATCTGGATTTAAAATTTAAATTTTTTTGGCAACAGAATGAATAACCAGGTGATTAGCTGTAAAACCTGACAGTTAAAAGATTAAAAGATGCGAGCTGACTGCTAATGTGTGTCAAAACATCCCTCCCAGCCAGCAGAGGACAGTACGGATTTGACACCGAGTGGATGACAGAGTTTTTTTGTAAACTATTTATTTATTTATTTATTTAATTTATTTTTTAATTTTTTTTTATTGAACTTTAACGAAAACAACTACATACAAATACAACAATAAATTTTACATACAAGAGCACATATATCCTTACATATATTTAATTTAATAAAAGTAAATATATATATATATATATATATATATATATATATATATATATATATATATATATATATATATAAAATAAAAATAAAACATAAAATGAATAATAATAATAATAATACAAGAGAAAGACTTTTTATATAAACAACTTGTACTTATTAAACAGCTGTATAGTCTTTTTTTGCTTTTAAATTTTTACTTTTTTTCTATTGTCTCCAAATATATTTTAATATCAACTTTAAATTGTTCAAAATTTGGTAATTTATCATTCCATTTGGCTTTATGAATATAGTAAGGGGCAATTAAAATAATCAAATCAAGAATAAAAATAAAACTCTTATCACCATCAAGTGAAAAACATTTTAGCATAATATCAACTTCTACAAAATGCACAGAAATCATAGCTTTTTGTTGTATATAATTATTCAGTTCTTTCTAAAATATTTGTGACTTAGGGCATTCCCGAAATAAGTGATTAATAGTTTCAGGGGAAACTTTACAAAAAGTGTCTTCAATGTTCAGGTGTCTTCAATGTTCACCTTAAAACGCTGTACCACAAGTGATTTAACTGGGTAAACTCGATGGAAAATGTTATATGAAACTTCTTTCACTTTAGTTGTGATGCAATACTTATGAGGTGTCATCCAAATTTTATTCCAATCAAAATGTTTTTTAAATAAAGAATTCCAATGAGTAGTAACAGCAAGTGCACCTTTAGATCGAAGCAGGGAACGCAAGAAATTATTATTGCAGTCAGAACAGTCAGAACAATTTAACACACAAAGTAAATTCTTCCACTGATTGTAAAGAATAATTATTGCGTTCTAATAGTCTTAAAATTTCTATGGGGATTGCATGTAAAACCAAAAGATATTGTATAGGATCAACTGAAAAGTTATGAATATGAACAAATTCTGTGTGATTGTATAAAATACCATCCTTGCTAATCAACTGTTTTACCCAAATAATTCCCTTTTTAAACAAACTTTCAAAAAAAATTGTCTTGTTTCTAAACCTTATATATTTATTATTCCAAATGGTACATTTATGGGGGGAGAAATTATGACTATACATAAGAGTCCATGCAAGTAAAGCTTGTTTATGGAAATTTGCAATTTTAATGGGTATTTTATTAATATCAAAATCACATTTTAATAAGAATTCTATACTACCTACTTTTTCAAATATAAATTAGGTACTGTGTACCATACACTCTCCTTATTTTTTAAATAATTTTTGAGCCATTTTATTTTAACTATCATATTAGAGGTCTTAAATCCAAAACATTCAATCCTCCTTCAATTTTAGACTGACAAATATTTTCTTTTTTAATATAATGCGATTTGATGTTCCAAGTAAATTTAAACAGTATGGCATCTATCATTTTTATTAATGAGGGAGGTATATCTAACACTTGAGCAGCATAAACCAACCTAGATAAACCCTCAATTTTAGCTAATAACACACATGATCTCATCGGCCAAGAATTCAGTTTCTTTTCAAGTGATTGAATAATAGAAGTAAAGTTTAACTCAGTTCTAACATTTTTGTTTTTAGATATCGTAATGCCCAAATATTTTACAACTTGTTTTACAGGAATATTACATATTTCAGTAAGACTACGGGAGCCTAGGGTCAGAAGTTCACATTTTTTAACATTCAGGGAGAGGCCAGATACGGATGAAAATAACTGCAGACACTTAATTGCTTTTTCAGTGTCAGTATAATCGTTAGTATCAGCTATTAATTTGATTATATAAGGTTCTGATTACTTTTTGAAACATGTCCCCAAAACCAAAAAATTCAAGGGTTTTGGACATAAAATCATATTCACTTGTATCAAAAGCCTTGTAAAAATCAACAAACAAAATAAAACTATTTTCATTAACAAGTTCACTTTAGTCTATAAGATCTAATACAAGTCTAATATTATTGCAAATATGTCTTCCTTTTATAAAACCTGATTGCACTTCATCAATGATATTCTAATCCTAATTTTAATCTTTCAGCAAATATGGAAGCAATGATTTTACTATCGTTGTTGATTAAGGTGATAGTCGCCAATTATCTAGTGATAACAGATCTTTATCAGGCTTTGGAATTAAAGATATTAGACCTTGTGTCATGGATGCTGGCAAAACACCCTGATCAATAGATTCTTTAAAGACCATTAAAAGAAATTCAGCTAGATCATCTTGAAATGTTTTTAAAAAATTCAGCAGATAAGCCGTCATTACCAAGGGATTCGTTTAATTTGAGTTTTTTTAATAGCTGTTTTAACTTCTAAAATGGATACTTCCTTATCACAAAGGGCTTTAAATTCTTCATAAATACTATTACTATTATGCTTTAGGGGCTTCAAAAAATCATCTATTTCATTTACAGAGCATGCATTACTAGAATATAATTTACCATAAAAATCTGAGACTGATTGTGATGTTCTCCACTTCTGATCAGCTCTTCTTGATCTGATGTCATAAACCACTATGATAATAGTAGCCACGCCCACCATAGCAGAGATGACCAATCGAATCACAGCTTTAGTGAAACTGCAACACTGAACAGATTCTTAGGAGAGAAAAAGAGGTTTTATTGAGAACCTGCACCGAGATTATGACAAACTCAGTGATAACATCTTAACTGAAAGCAATATTAATATCACCACTGATATGCCTGGACATGTCTGACAAAGTTCAGTGACTTTGAGATGTTTGGTGTGGTTGCTGAGGGGATTGTTTACAATACAGCTGTAGGTGTTGTTATCCTAATATTCCACCTCCAGATTTAGAGAGAGACTGATGCTGGACAATAAACTGTTTCCTTTGTACCAGGAGAGAGTCACATGACTCACATTCAACGCTATACACAAAAAGCCACATTTGGACACAGATGAGGAAGAACATGTAGAGTCTCTGATAATGACAGGAATAGGAAGATGAGCTGGAAAACACAAGAGAGTAAAGTGAAATTACTACACTCTTAACAATAAAGGTGCTTCACGATGCCATAGAAGAACCTTTTTGTCTAAATGGTTCTATAAAGAACCTTTACCATCTGAAGAACCTTTCTGTTTTACAAAAGGTTCTTTGTGGCAAATAAGGTTCTTCATATTATAAAAAGGCAAGCAAGAAATGGTTCTTTAAAGAACCTTTGACTGAATGGTTCTTTTTGGAATCAAAAATGGTTCTTCTATGGCATCGCTTGAAGAACCTTTCGAAGCACCTTTATTTTTAAGAGTGTACACCGTAAAAAAAAAAAAAAAATTGTTGAGTCAACCTAAAATAACTTGTTACCCAGGTGCCTTAACATTTTAAGTTCAGTCAACTCAAAAAGTTTAGTCAACTTGAAATGTTAAGTTGTACTAAGTGACTTCAACTTAAATTTTTAAGGCAGCTGGGTAGCTTACCCAGCTTTTAAGTTTAACAAACCAAATTTTTTTGTTAATTCAACTCAAATATCTAAGTTGTAACTTAGTACAACTTGATTTAACTTAAAAGTTCAGGGCAGCAGGGTAACAAATTATTTTAAGTTGACTTAACAAATTGTGTGTGTGTTTTTTTTTTTTTTTTTTTTTTTTTACTATATAAATAGATAAATACATTTATACAAATCTGAGATAAATACATTTCTTTTTAGTATTCCATGGCCTGCTGTTCATTAATATTCTTTTAGCATATTTTAAAAAAAAGAAAGAAAGAAACATTAAATGTGGAGAAAGAAACTTTAAATTCAGCTTCTCACCATAGACATTAACACTAAGTGATTCTCTTCTGAATGGACTGTATATTTGATAACACCCAGAGTCTGTGGTTCTGCTTTCCTGATGATCAAAGATCCAGTTTGATTGTCCATCTGTAGTCTGTCTCCGAATATCTCATCCTCGTAATATCTAATATGATATATATCCTCATTACGCTGAATGACTCTAACTATAAGAGTATCTTCAGGTCCAAACCACCACTCTAGTACATAATGTTTGCGAATATCAGTAATATCAGTGGATAGAGTGACAGAATCTCCCTCCATCACTGATACTGTCTTCACTCCATCCGTATCCGAACCAAAAACACCAAAAGCAAGATTACAGTTAATGTAAATCATCTGACTCAATGAAACCAGAAGTAGTAAATCATGTTTAACTTACCGACCAGATGCCACAAACAGAACATGATAAATGTGTAAAGCATTTTTAATGAGATAAAAACCACAAATCTGGAAACAAAAATGCATCAGAAATGTGTCGTTAATCACAAAAAAATCTGCTGTTGTTTCAGTATCTCAAAACTGTAAATAATGAGTGTAATGAAGGAACTCATTAGACATAGTTCATGTCTGTTCCTCAAACTCTGGCCACGTGAGTCCATACCAGCACAACGTCTCGGTTACAACATGTAACCCTCGTTCTCTGAAGGAGGATACGGAGGGAACAGAGCTGAGGAGCTGAGCCGAAACCGAGCGCCCCAACGCAGTCCAGGATTGTGGCAAGAGGACGTAACGTCTCCGTTCCCTCCTTCAGGGAACGAGGGTTGCAGATGTAACCGAGACGTTCCCCCTCAGTCGTTCTCTACGACATTACGTCATAACTGACGTATTTGGGGTCTCCTCTGGAAAACGGCACAATTCTGAACTGCGTTACGTGATTGAGATACAAATGCTAACAGGCAAGCGTGTCAGGACAGATGGATCTCAACACGTTGGGGGCGGAGCACGATGACAAGGATGAAGTCACGTGGAGAAGACTGGAAAACATGGTAGGGGAACATGGAAGAATCCATGGACTGAGACATGATGCCACGACCGGGAGGGGTGAAGGAAGCCCCTACCGTACACAGTCCAGAAAACTCCATCCTAATCCGAACTGTGGGGGCAAGGAGGACCCAGAGTTTACCTAAGGGAACAACTGGGAGGAAACGCACGGATCCAATAGGAATGGTGCAGCAAGCCGACACTGAGCCGTCCTCCTGCAAATTACCTGATGTTACCTTAACACACGGGAGGAGACGGGCTCTATGCGGAGATTGAGTGTTTGGTGTCGCACAGCCCGCAGCTCTGCAGATGTCTGCTAGAGAGCCACCGTGCACCAAAGCCCAGGAGGAGGTGACACTCGAGTGGAGAAGGCCCGAATTCCCAGGGGGCACGGCTCACCCTGGCACTGGTAAACCAGGGTGATGGCATCAACCACCCAAAGAGCCAACCTCTGCTTGGAGAGAGCATTCCCCTTCTCCTGGCCTCCAAAGCAAACAAAGAGCTGCTCGGAGCGTCTGAAGCTCCGGGTGCGGTCCACGTAAGTGCGCAAAGCACGAACGAGACACAATAATGCCCAGGCCGGCAGAGCTTGCAGGTTCACCAGCTGATCCCAGAAGGGAGTGGTGGGAACCTTGGGCACATAACCAGGCCGGGGTCTCAAGGTCACGTGAGAATCAGCCGGACCGAATTCAAGGCACGACTCGCTGACAGAGAAAGCGTGCAGGTCCCCCACCCTCTTGATGGAAGTGAGCGCGATCAGGAGCGCAGTCTTTAGAGACAGATATTTTAGCTCAACTGATGCAAGCGGCTCAAAAGGGATCCTCTGAAGCCCAAAGAGCACAGCGGAGAGGTCCCAAGAGGGGATGAGGTGTGGACGAGGGGAATTCAGCCTCCTAGTACCTCTCAGGAACCTGACGATCAGGTGATGCTTCCCCAGGGACAGGCCATCAACCGCATCATGATATGCATCAATGGTCGCCACATAGACTTTTAAAGTGGAGGGGGACAGCCTCCGCTCCAACTTCTCTTAAAGGAAGGAAAGCCGAGCATCTCTGGGGGTCCTCACGACGAGAGGAACACCAATCAGCGAACAGACCCCACTTCAGGGCATAGGCCTGCCTAATAGAGGGGGCTCTAGCCTGAGTGATAGAGTTAATCACAGCCTGGTAGAGGCCAGTGAGGTCTGCTGAGTCCCATCCAGAAGCCACACATGGAGGTTCCAGAAATCGGGACGCGGGTGCCAGATTGTGCCCATCCCCTGAGAAAGAAGGTCCTTCCTCAGGGGAATCTTCCAGGGAGGGGCTGTCTTGAGGAGCATGAGGTCAGCAAACCAGGTCCGGGTGGGCCAATAAGGCGCAACCAACAGAACCTGCTCCTCCTCCTCCCTGATCTTGCACAGGGTCTGCTGTGTGCCAGCGCGTCCCTGCCAAGGGGGGCCTCAGTCAGGGAGTAAAACAGCTGGCAGTGGGAGGATTCCGGGGAAGCGAACAGGTCACCTGAGCTTCGCCGAATTGACTCCATAAAGGCTGGACCACCTGGGGGTAGAGTCGCCATTGTCCGGAACAAGTGAGCTGCAGTGAGAGTGCATCGGCTGCATGATTCAGCTCTCCAGGAATGTGAACAGCGTGCAGCAATCTGAGCCGCGTCTGACTCCACAGGAGGAGATGGCGGGCAAGTTGCGACATACGACGGAAGTTTAGACCACCCTGCCGATTGACATACGCTACAGTCGGAACATTGTCTGTTCGGACTAGCACATGCTTGTCACGTAACATTGGCAAAAACCGACGTAAAGCAAGAAGCGCTGCAAGCAACTCGAGGCAATTGATATGCCACTGCAGTCGAGGTCCTGTCCAGGCACCCGAGGCTGCCTGCCCGTTGCATACGGCACCCCAGCACGTCTTGGAAGCGTTTGTGTTCACAACCACGTGCCTCAACACCTGGCCCAGGGGCACACCTGCCCGTAAGAACGCAGGATCTGACCAAGGGCTGAAGAGGCGGCGACATTCCGGGGTAACGTCGACCCGGAACGTGCCACGGTGCCATGCCCATCTCGGAATTCGGCCGTAAAGCAAGTGCTGGAGCGGTCTCATATGGAGCAGTCCGAGTGGTGTAACTGCGGCTGCGGCTGCCATATGCCCCAGGAGCCTCTGAAAAAGTTTGAGAGGGACCGCTGTCTTGTGTCTGAACAGATTCAGACAATTCAGCACCGACTGAACACCCTTGTTCGTGAGACGTGCCGACATGTTGAGCGAATCCAACTCCATACCAAGAAAAGAGATACTCTGCACAGGGGAGAGCTTGCGCTTTTCCCGGTTGACCTGAAGCACCAGGTCCCTGTGCTTGCACAACAGATCTTGCGAAAGAGCTATTATCAGCCAGTCGTCGAGATAGCTGAGGATTCGGACGCCCATTTCCCAAAGAGGGGAGAGGGCAGCTTCCGCGAGTTTGGTGAAGACGCGGGGAGACAGGGCTAGCCCAAAGGGCAGGACTTTGTACTGATACGCCCGACCCTCGAAAGCAAACCGAAGAAACGGTCTGTGTCGAGGAAGAATCGAGACATGAAAGTACGCTGGGGGGGGACCCAACCCAGAAAACGAAGCATTTCGGAGAAAAGTCACGCTGCGGCAAGAAGCCCTTGCCTTCAACCCTGGTTCCCGCAGTGGTGGAGAAGATACACGCCGAGTCTGAATCTGAGGAGGCAAAGCGTCGCTCACAAACTGAACTCGGGGCGAAGGGGAGAGGGGGGGCAGATGTTGAAGTCTCTCGTCGAGAAATCTTCTCCATCCCCGGGTAGCCTGCTTCCACAAAGCCCCATTTTCTTTTATTTCCACAAGGCAATCCAGAAGGCAGACTGCCACCCCTTAGGTGTGGTCAGCTCAACGCCCCTGAAGGGGAGCGGAGCAAGTCCTGTTGGGACCACCAGGGGGCACCTTCGGCAAAGGCAGACGAAAAACGCAGCTAACGCAGCAAAAACAGGGGCTAACCTGATGGAGCAGACTGTAATCCTCAGGTCTCCCATGCTTCTAGCCAATGCAGCCTCGGGAGTCGGCAACCCGCGAAACCGGAAAGGGTAGAGCGCAAAGGTAGCCCACATAACAAAATGTAAGCTATGACCAAGTGTAATAATGGGTCTGCCCACAAGCGTGGGCATAACCCATCCACAAACGCCATCTCAACATGCATTGTTTACATCCCAGACCTATGAGACAGTGATTGTGCCCGTCATGAGGAAGTAAGGAAACTATCGCTCCCTTAAATGGGTCATCGGATGCCAAGTTCACTTTTTCATGTTGTTTGAACATCAATGTGTGTTGGCAGTGTATGTACAAATCTACCCTATAATGATAAAAATCCATGCAGTAGTTTTTAATTAATCTGTAAAAATAATATCCCCTTTTTCAAATCGAGCCATTCTCAGATGCCTGTCGGTGTGCCGTCACAATAGTGGACAGAGGTTTGCTTCATTTTGATTGGACGTTGGTGAACTAACATAAGCAAACTGTCCAACGCCATCAGATAAAGATGCCAGGACAACAGATGCCAGGACAAATCTCTTAAAGGGCAAGAAGAAGACCTTTGGCACCAAGCCTGGGAAGGACAGGACTTCCTATTGGTCAAAATGCAGTTTCTGCCCTCCACCCACCTTGAGACTTATTCCTAAGGTTTGGCCTGTGACCGACCATAAAAATTCCTTAGGACCTCCAGATGCAGCAGCAGTGGGTGAAACAAAGAGAGATCACAAAGATCCATCCAAATCCAATCATAACTGTTTTCGAACCTTAAAACTGATGCACACTACAACACACACATCTTATACTTCAAAGAAATAAGTATTCTTGGTGACAGTGATGTGTAGTGCAACATTTTACATAAACTCAGCAGTTAATGGACGAATGAATGCATGCATGACAGTTCAATCTTTTCCCATCATGTTTGGACTTGATGTGTTCGTAACATTGCCAAATGCATTCTGGTTATGGTTTGGAAAGTGAGAAAGTGAGAAATTTTAGTGACACTTTTCTAACTTTGTGTTTGGACTATGCAAATAAATTCCACAGGAGGAAAGAAGGGTGGGCAACCCCACTGATGGAACCAGCCAATCACAGCACGGAAATGGAGAAGCACCAAATTGTAATCTCCTCCTCATCGGAAGGGGATAAAGGTACCCTTCCAAAAGACACTCCTCGTTCTGAGTCTGAGTCCCATAGAGGAAAGACACAAACGGAGCAACAAAGTTCTGAGTCTCCCATCCAGTGAGACAATAGCAGATACATTCGTTCTGAGTCTGAGTCCTGTGAAGGAAAAGACACAAACAGGACAACCTTCGTTCTGAGTCTCCGGCCTGCAAAGGTGAGACAATAGCAGAAACACCAGTTCTGAGTCTGCTTCCCACGAGGGAAGGGACTGTAACAGAAACACACCGTTCCGAGTCTCCAGCACGTCCAAGAGACACTAACAGAACAACCAGTTCTGAGTCTGTGACCCACAAGGGTGAGACAACAACAGATACCAAGTCCGAGTCTCCAGCTTTTGAGGCAGCAACAGATATGACCACGTTCTGAGCCTCCAGCCTGGGCAGATTCAATAAGGTGAAATAAATTACTATATACTATAGAAATATTGAGGAAATAATCAACGAAAGCCTTATCAACAGTATCTGTGTCCTGTTAATATCCTTTGAATATATTGAAATATTTAAGAGATTTCAAATAAATTGTTGTTAAAACATTGTGAAGAAAGGACACATTAAATTCAGCTCCTCACCATAGACAGTAACACTGAATGATTCTCTTGTTAATGAACTGTCCATTTGATAAAGTCCAGAGTCTGTGGTTCTGATGTTCTTGATGGTCAGAGATCCAGTTTGATTGTCCATCTGTAGTCTGTCTCCAAATATCTCATCACGATAATATCTAATATCATATATGTCCTCACCAAGATAAATACATCTAGCTAACACTTTACGTTCAGGTCCAAACCTCCAAAATATATCATGCATGTGAGATACCTTGTTATCAGTGTGTAGAGTAACAGAATCTCCCTCTGTCACTGACACTAACTTCTCTCCATCTGCATAAAACACATCAAGACAACAAGATTAAACAACAATTAACTAAACCTGAAGCCATAAAAACGTTTAACTTACCAATCAGATGCCACAAACAGAAGAAAATGAACATGTGAAACATTTTTCACCAGTAGGAGATAAAAACACTCCACAGATCCAAAAAGCCACAACAGAAATGTGTCATTAATCTACTAAAAATCCCCTGATGCTTTCAGTATCTTAAAACTCTAGATACTGAGTCTAATGGAGGAACTTCTCTGATTGCGATAACATTTCCTTCAGTCTTCACACTGCTATAAATGGCTGAATGTCAGTTCCTCAAACTCTCACAAGTCACATGTTACAGTCTATGAGAATATCAGCAACTACATTTTATAGTAAAATGTAATAGTTATAGTTCATAACAAATCAAATTAGCTGTTCACATTAGCTGATAAGCAGTCCTGCACCCCTCACTTTTTTTGTTATATTGTTGTAGCCTTTTTGTCTATGGAGCAAAATTAGTCTCAATAATAATTCAAGCAAAAGACGCAATAAAAAACTCTCGTAGCCCAAATCATACGCATCAAAAAACCTAATTCACGTGCACAAAAAAAAAAAAAAAAAACATTCACATGCACAAAATAAGAATATATATTTATAAAATACGTTTCACGAATGCAAAACAGTTCACAGATGAACACTTGATGTGTACAAAAATGTTTGAATGCTTTAAATTCATGAGTTTATTATGGACTGTGAATGTGCAAATCGCCATTCTTGTGTGAATCGCTTTGGATTTGTGTGTGTGTGTGTGTGTGTGTGTGTGTGTATTGAGACTTTCCTGATGGCGAACAACTCCCACGCAGGTCACTTGTACTCTTTAGCCAATCAGATTTGAGCCTGTCAATATAGAGCTCATGCATTTAAAGGAAGTGACTTAATCTGACACATTTATTTCTGCTGATCTTCTCTGTAGCTGCGGTCAGTATTTTTGTCAGGCTTCAACAACCTGCAGAGATTCAAACAAACTTTTAGTATCTGATGATCAGTTCAAACTGACTCCATTCAGCCCATGACTGAACAACAAGCAGATTAAACAAAGAAGAATCTCTTATATTCAACATCATGCATTAGATCTCAGACATCTTTCAAGTAAAGTATTCTAAGCAATATTCTTTATATATAAAAAAAGAAAACAAATGTTAATGCAAAAGTTGATTCAGACTGCAACATTAGCATCTAGCAGTGTTCCCGCTCTTTTTCGACCAACTGATTTTCAGGACTTTTGACAAGAAATGACTCAAAAGATCAATTAATTCATGGCCCGTCATCAGCGACTGACTGTGATGTTCTCAGCTTCCTTTCTTTTTTGAATCTGATGTCATAAACCACTATGGCAACAGTATTCACACCCACCAAAGCAGAGATGACCAATCGAATCACAGTGAAAGCGCAACAGTGGATGTGGTTTGAAGACAGAAACACATGTCTTATTGAGAACGTGCATTGTGACATAAGAAAAACTAAAAATACAAAAAAGTGAAGAAAGGACACATTAAAATGCATAGGCAAAATTTACAGGTGGGACGGGTGGGACATGTCCAAAATACACACAAATGTGTCCCTCTTCTTGATACAGGATCACTGAAGAATGTATTTGATTTTAATAAGGGAAAAAAAAAACATGCAAAGGTGGATTAGAACCTAAAACCCCTCGTTCACCTGACAAAAAATCTACCACTAGACTGTTCTATTACGGTGACATAAGAATAAAACTATCAGGGTAAAAATGAGTTCCATGTCAATACATTAACCACCCCAACCCCCTCCCCCAAGTTTTTAACACCACTGTTAAAAAGACACATAAAATTGACTCTGTGCAAGACACAGACAACCAGAATCATATTCTTTTATTTTTATTATCACACTGATACAGGTTCTTTACATATAGTTAGCATTTGAACATGTAAAATGAAACCCTTCAACAATCTACTGGTTTTCAAACAAACAACCCTCAGTTCTTCATGACCACTTCAAACTGACTGTTTAGTCCTGACTGAACAACAAGCAGATTAAACAAAGAAGAATCTTTAATATTAAACGCCACTTTAGATTTGAATGAACTTTAAAGAAATGTCCAATATTCTTTATATGAAAAAAAAAATCAGACTTTGCTCTTTTTGGCCAGTGATCATGTTGATTCAGATCAGTTTGCCAAACAATCATTTTAATCATTGTCTGAAAAATAAATAAGTAATTGTAAAAAAAAAAAAAAAAAAAAGAAAGTGCCCAGAACATATGGCTCATTATTCAGGGACTGACTGTGATGTTCTCCGCTTGTGTTCAGCTCTTCTGGATCTGATGTCATAAACCACTATAATAACAGCAGTCACGCCCACCACAGCAGAGATGACCAATCGAATCACAGCATCAGTGAAACTGTGACACTGAACAGAGTCTGAGGAGAGAAAAAGAGGTTTATTGAGAACCTGTGCCAAAATTATGACAAACTCATCAACAACATCTTAACTGAAAGAAAAAAAAAACATTTATATGTTGTGTTTTCTATGAATAAATATTAATATGACCACTGACATACCTGCACATGTCTGACAGACTTCACTGATGTCCAGATGTTGAGTTTGGTTGCTGATGGGATTGTTGAGCACACAATTGTAAGTGTTTTTATCTTGATATTCCACCTCCAGAGAGAGACTAATGCTGAGATCAGACACATTGATGCTGGACAATAAACTGTTTCCTTTGTACCAGGAGAGAGTCACATCACTCACATTCAACACTGAACACAGGAAGACACATTTGGACTCTGATGATGAAGAACATGTAGAGTATCTGGTGATGACAGGAATGGGAGGACGAGCTGGAAAACATGAGAGAATAAGGTGAAATAAATTACTACATACTACAGGAATATTGAGGGAATAATAAACAAAAGCCCTATCAACAGTATCTGTGTCCTGTTAATATCCTTTGAACATACTGAAATATATGAGGTTTTAAAAATGTATTGTTCTAACATGTACATGTACATAAATTTCAACTACTCACCATAGACTGTAACACTGAATAATTCTCTTGAATATCGAATGTTCAGTTGATAAAGTCCAGAGTCTGTGATTCTGATGTTCCTGATGGTCAGAGATCCAGTCTGATTGTCTACCTGTACTCTGTCTCTGAATATCTCATCATTATACCTAATATTAAATATCTCCTCATTACGCCAGAGGATTGTAGCTATGCGAGTATGCGAGTACCTCCACTCTATATAATGCTTAAAATGTTTTGGTATCTCAATAACATCAGTGTGTAAAGTTACAGAATCTCCTTCTGTCACTGACACTATCTTTACTCCATCTGTATAAAATACATCAAGACAATAAGATGAAACAAGAATGAACTAAACCTGAAGCCATAAAAACTTGTTTAACTTACCAATCAGATGCCACAAACAGAAGAAAATGAACATGTGAAACATTTTTCACCAGTAGGAGATAAAAACACTCCACACATCCAAAAAGCCACAACAGAAATGTGTCATTAATCTACTAAAAATCTCCTGATGCTTTCAGTATCTTAAAACTGTAGATACTGAGTCTAATGGAGGAACTTCTCTGACCGAGATAACATTTCCTTCAGTCTTCACACTGCTATAAATGGCTGAATGTCAGTTCCTCAAACTCTCACAAGCCACATGTTACAGTCTATGAGAATATCAGCAACTACATTTTATAGTAAAATATAAGAGTTATAGTTTATGCATTTATGCACAAATCAAATTAGCTGTTCACATTAGCTGATAAGCAGTCCTGCACCCCTAACTTTTTTATGTTGTTGTAGCCTTTTTGTCTATGGAGCAAAATGTCTCAATAATAATTCACGCAAAAGACACAATGAAAAACTCTCGTAGCCCAAATCATATGCATCAAAAAACCTAATTCACGTGCACAAAAACAAAACATTCACATGCACAAAATAAGAATAAATGTTTATAAAATACATTTCACAAATGCAAAACAATTCACAGATGAACACTTGATGTGTACAAATATGTTTGAATGCTTTAAATTCACGAGTCTGTCATGGACGGTGAATGTGCAAATCGCCATTCTTGTGTGAATCGCTTTGGATTTGTGTGTGTGTAATTTTGAGACTTTCCTGATGGCGAACTCCTCCCATGCAGGTCAATTTTACTCTTTAGCCAATCAAATTTGAGCCTGTCAGTCGACCAATCACAACCTGCTGTGGGCCTATGACGCACGTGGCCTGGGCGAGGGGGTGCATAACTGGATGTTCAGTGTGAGACCACAGTTCAGTTTACCATTCAAACCTAGTAAAGGTGTATTGTTTTATTTTTGCATGTTTACTTAAAACTTCTCTTTCAGTCTTAACACTTTTATGAATAGTTTGATGTCTGTTTTGCAAAATGTAGTCATGTGAGTCCTTACCAGCACCACTATTTTTGGTCTGTCGTCACTGTTTTTTTGTTTGCACATCTAGATACTAAATTTAAGTTTTGCTTGACTCCAGAATGATAAGTAGGTGAAAAGCAGTCATTCACCTATAAACCACACACTAACATAGGCTATTGAGCTCATGCATTTAAAGGAAGTGACTCAATTTGACACATTTATTTCTGCTGATCTTCTCTGTAGCTGCGGTCAGTATTTTTGTCAGGCTTCAACAACCTGCAGGGATTCAAACAAACAACTTTTAGTATCTGATGATCAGTTCAAACTGACTCTATTCAACCCTTGACTGAACGACAAGCAGATTAAACAAAGAAGGATCTTTAATATTTAGATTTCAGACATCTTCAAAGAAGTGAAATATGCAAAGCAAAATGCTTTATTTGAAAAAAAGAAATCACACAAATTCTCAAGCAAAAGTTGATTCAGACTGCAACATTAGCATCTAGCAGGGTTCCCGCTCTTTTTCGACCAATTGATTTCCAGGACTTTTGACAAGAACTGACTCAAAAGATCAATTAATTCATGGCCCGTCATCAGCGACTGACTGTGATGTTCTCAGCTTCCTTTCTTTTTTGAATCTGATGTCATAAACCACTATGGCAACAGTAGCCACACCCACCAAAGCGGAAATGACCAATCGAATTACAGCATCAGTAAAACCACAGCAGTGGATGTGGGTTGAAGACAGAAACACATGTCTTATTGAGAACGTGCACAAAAACTAAAAATACAAAAAAGTGAAGAAAGGACACATTAAAATGCATAGGCGAAATTTAAAAAAAAAATAAAATAAAAAATAAAAAAATTAACAAAATACACAACAAATAACAAACGTGTCCCTCCTTTCGATATAGGATCACTGAAGAATGTATTTGATTTTTATAACTGGAAAAAAAAAATGCAAGGGCAGATTAGAACCTAAATCCCCTAATTCACCTGACGAAAATTCTACCACTAGACTATTTAGGACTGCAAATAATTAATGCATATGTATGTATTCATTCACTGACATGAATTATCTTGGAGATAATAATACATATTATTATAATGATGTAAGAATAAAACTATCAGGGTAAAAATTTGGTTCCATGCCATACATTAACTATAACCCCCCACCCCCAAACACACACTCTTGTCCCACCCACTTTTTAAAACAAAGTTTTTAAAGTTTTCAACGCCACTGTTAAAAAGACATATAAAATTGTGAGATTGTACAGATGTACATTCACACTCCACGTAAGTTCAGATATCCGTACTGTAATAAGTCAAATATTACAGACTCTGTACAAGACACAGACAACCAGAATCATATTCTTTTATTTTTATTATCACACTGATACAGGTTCTTTACATATAGTTAGCATTTGAGCATGTAAAATGAAACCCTTCAACAATCTACTGGTATTCAAACAAACAACCCTCAGTTCTTCATGACCACTTCAAACTGACTGTTTAGTCCTGACTGAACAACAAAGCAGATTAAACAAAAAAGAATCCTTAATATTAAACGTCACTTTAGATTTCAGCTGTCGTTGAAGAAGCAAAATGTGCAAACCAGTATTCTTTATATGAAAAAAGAAATCACACAAATACCTGTGCAAAAGCTGATTGAGACTTTGCTCCTTTTGACCAACGATCATGTTGATTCAGATCAGTTTGCCAAGGAGTCTAAAAAAAAAATCCATTAAATTTCCAGATTTCTGTGAGGGTAATCCTAGTGCCCGGAATATTTGGCTCATCATTCAGGCACTGACCGTGAGGTTTTCCACTTGTGTCCAACTTCTCTTGATCTGATATCATAAACCACTATGGCAACAGTAGCCACGCCCACCACAGCAGAGATGACCAATCGAATCACAGCTTCAGTGAAACTGCAACACTGAACACTCAACACTGAGTCTGAGAATAGAAAAAAAAGGTTTTATTGAGAACCAGTACTAAAATTACGACAAACTCACCAACAACATCAACTGAAATTCTATGAAGAAATATTAATATGACCACTGACGTACCTGGACATGGCTGACAGAGTTCACTGATGTTCAGATGCTGAGTTTGGTTGCTGATGGGATTGTTGAGCACACAACTGTAAGTGATTTTATCCTGATACTCCACCTCCAGAGGTAGAGATGTACTGTTGTTGAGATCAGACACATTGATGCTGGACAATAAACTGTTTCCTTTGTACCAGGAGAGAGTCACATCACTCACATTCAACACTGAACACAACAGTGAACAAATCTGCTGTGATGATCCTGATGATGAAGAACATGTAGAGTATCTGCTGATGACAGGAATGGGAAGACGAGCTGTAAAACATAAAATAATAAAGTGAAATAAATACTATATACTTTAGAAATATTGAGGGAAAAATACATTGATTTAATGCCCTATCAATAGTATCTGTGGCCTGCTAATATCCTTTGAATATATTGCAATATGTATGAGATTTCAAACGATATGTTGTGAAAACATTGTGAAGAAAGGACACATTAAATTTAACTACTCACCATATACAGTAACATTGAATGATTCTCTTGTTAATGAACTGTACATTCGATAAAGTCCAGAGTCTGTGATTCTGATGTTCCTGATGGTCAGAGAGCCAGTCTTATTGTCGACCTGTACTCTGCCGCTGAATCTCTCATGATGATAATAATTTATATGATGTGTCACCTCATTACGCCAAAGGATTGTAGCTATGCGAGTATGTTCAGGTTGTAACAACCTCCATTCTATTTGATTAAAAAAACTTCTTTGCCTTTCAGTATCAGCAACATCAGTGTGTAGAGTAACAGAATCTCCCTCTGTCACTGACACTATCTTTACTCCATCTGCATAAAACAAATCAAGACAATAAAATGAAACAACAGTGAACTAAACCTGAAGCCATAAAAACTTGTTTAACTTACCAATCAGGTGCCACAAACAGAAGAAAATGAATGTGTGAAGCATTTTTCACCAGTAGGAGATAAAAACACTCCACAGATCCAAAAAGCCACAACAGAAATGTGTCATTAATCTACTAAAAATCTCCTGATGCTTTCAGTATCTTAAAACTGTAGATACTGAGTCTAATGGAAGAACTTCTCTGACCGAGATAACATTTCTTTCAATCTTCTATAACACTGCTATAAAGGATAAAAATGTCAGTTCCTCAAACTCTCACAAGTCACATGCTGCAGACCATGAGGATATCAGCACAGCTACATTTTTTAGTAAACATTTACTCCTGGTCACAACTATTGCAAAAGCACGCATAAATAGTTGTGACCAGAAGTAAATGTTTACTAAAAAGCAAAGTATAATACCTCATTACATTTAAATGCTTGGGTCCAGAATGATCAGTCACATTGTGTTTACGTTCTTCATCTGAGATGAGTTTTATCCATGTATTATGGATATATTCTCTAATTTGTTTTACTGAAAAGTTTTGTATGCGCAAGTCTAGGGTTGGGTATCATTAGAATTTTATCGATTCCGATTCTTTTCGATTCCCAGTTTCGATTCCAATGTGAATAAAAGATGATATCAAGCATATTTATTCTGTTTCTTTTCTGCTTAACATTTAGTTGCAGCTGAATACCATGAACAAAAATCAACAGGCTACATAAAAACAAGATTCAATTAAGAGCTGTTTGCAAAATAGAGCTGCGTGATTCTGGATAAATTGGGTTGTTGTTGTTGTTGTTTTTAAAATGGATGTTGTGATTCTCTTACGATTCTGAAGAAAAAAAAAAAAAAATAGACAACTAAACAAAATCACATTTAGGCCTAATTTATAGGTGAATGATTCAGTGATTCACTCAAGATTTACTTGGTTCATAACTGGATGAATCAGGGTTTTTGAATGAATGATCAAAGACAAATACATTATTAACAGCCCCTTTCTACAGTGGCCGAGAGAGCTCAACGATTCAAATACCAACGTGATTGTATTCCTAAATTACAATGATTCATCTGTTTGATTCCTCAACCTTTCTTCCGTGCAGCATACGATCATACTATTGTGATTTGAACATTCAAATCTGCGTTCGTGCTGCCGCTGACCTAAAGAGAGCCACTGTCATGTATATGAATGAAACAGTTTCACAGTCTTTTCAACCACACAGTTCATTATTTCTGTGTTACAAACATTCAAATAAAAACAGAAGTACTGGGATAAAAGTTCATAGTCCAGATATAAACTCTGATGTGTACGGTAGAGATCAAAATAGAGTAAATCATCCTTTTGAAAGTTCATTTGGCATTCCAAATAATGTTAAATATTTATCGATTACGTCGTTACGCCAGTAGATGGGGAAAGGGTACGGTGGCCGAGATACGTGCTGCAACTTAAGAAAACACATGCAAACAGAAAAAAACGGCAAAAAATTAAGAAAACATCTTCATCAGTTTGACAACACAGGCGCTGCAAATTCTCACAACACAACCAAACATACAAACGCGCTGCAAACACAGGAACGCGCTGCAAATAGCACAGACCACAGCGGAAATGTTTCAGAAGGGACCTCAAAAAGTGAATTTTGACCTGATTTTAGCCATTAATGAAGCATCGTGTACTTTTAACGTTATATTTATTTGCATATATTTATTTATTTATATATTTATTTGCAATTAAGTTAATAACGTTTCACAGTTAAGTGTGTAATACGTCAGATTAGTCTAATAATATCCAAAAGACCAATGAATCGTATGATCAGGATATTAAAATATACAAAAAACTCAACTTTTAGTTCACCGACAACACCTCTACTCTGACCAAAAGCCACTGAACAAATAATCAGGTCCCAGCTGGGTTCGTCACTGGTTGAGGACCTCCGTGAAGTTGGCACCCCATAGAAAGAAGTAATCGCCAAAACTATGCCATTCGTTTGTGCTGATTTGTGCCGCAAAAAACGAACGTTTGTGCTGGTTTGGTGTCTGAGATATTAAACATTATTTTTTTGACCGTGTGACGTCACTTTCCACCCCTGAAACATTTATGTTGTGGTCCGTGCTATTTGCAGCGCGTTTGTGTGTTTGCAGCGCGTTTCTCTGTTTGGTTGCGTTGCGAGGATTTGCAGCGCCTGTGTTGTCAAACTGATGAAGATGTTTTCTTAATTTGTTGTCGTTTTTTTCTGTTTGCATGTGTTTTCTTAAGTTGCAGCACGTTGAGCTCTCTCGGCCACCGTACCTTTCCCGATCTACTGGCATAATGACGTAATCAATAAATATTTAACATTATTTGGAATGCCAAATGAACTTTCAAAAGGAGGATTTACTCTATTTTGATCTCTACCGTACACATCAGAGTTTATATCCGGACTATGAACTTTTATCCCAGTACTTCTGTTTTTATTTGAATGTTTGTAACACAGAAATAATGAACTGTGTGGTTGAAAAGACCGTGAAACTGTTTCATTCATATACATGACAGTGGCTCTCTTTAGGTCAGCGGCAGCACGAACGCAGATTTGAATGTTCAAATCACATTGATATGAAAGGTTGAGGAATCAAACAGATGAATCACTGTAATTTAGGAACAGAATCACGTCGGTATTTGAATCGTGTTTTTGATCTTTAACGACCTGTTCAATTAAAATGCTTTGTCATATTGGTGGTGACACCTCTATTGCAACATGAATAGCTTATCGCAAATATTATACTTTGCATTTTAGACTTCTGATCGCAAGTGTAGCCATTCTGTGGAGCGTTATGCGCTTAGATTAGCGAGCAACAATGCACTGAACCGAATGAAACTAGCTTGTTTTGCAGATTATTGCTGCTAAAAATGGTCAATTATTGTCATGTTTTGGGGTGTACCAGTCAACCGGACCAGGAAAAACATTTGGAGTACTATAGACTGCCAAATGTTAAAACAAATCAAGGTCAAGAGTGCAAAAAACTGTCTGAGGAACAAAAGGTGTTTGTGGCTGGCCAAACTAAACCAGGATTTCCAGGGCAAGAATCTTCCCTGGTGAAAAAAAACAGCATATGCTGGTAGGTATGATGCTGGTTTAATTGGTCCTTAACTGGTTTATGCTGGTCCTTTGCTGGTTTATACTGGTCCTTGACCAGCAACATGACCAGCTAAGACCAGCATAAACCAGCATCAAAACATACCTACCAGCATCTGCTGATTTTTTCACATTTGTGTTTGTTCTTATCATTTCCAGTCAGGTAGGTGAAATATTAGGCTAATAATACTTAATTAATACTTAATAAGGCTTAATTAATACTGCTCGTACGTATCTTTACCACCTATTATCTTTAGTTTGTCAAAATATTGTGCCCTTTTTTGCTTAATAAGTCATTCTCTATATGATTTAGCAGCTTCCACACGTTTTTTCTGTGGTTTGGACAGCATAAATTAGGAGAACAACGTATTAAGTAGTACATTAACCGTGCAATCAGTGCTGTTGTTTACAACCGATTATCGCCAATATGGCCGCGCATCCCGGTAACTGACCAAACCGTGACGTAAGTGCCTCTGTAAAAGTAGTCATAAATGTAGTCAATCGGTCGTATGTAGTCATTTAGTGTGTTATACTGCATTCGTGTATATTTAGTAGTCACCCCGTCCTCGTTGGGCTTCATATTTTTTCTTGATTCAGTGAAGAAGTTCGCTAATCTTGAAATGTTCCCTCATGAACGATCAACACTACTAGCAGTTACACGCCTAAACATCAGATGGCGCAGGTGAAACACGAATGATAAAGGTAAAAACACGAAGGAGAGATCGCTGGATGGACCATGCTGAAGTCTTTCTTGTTTACAAACAGTCTATATCGTATTTTACTTTGATTTATCATTTGTCTTTGTTATGAAAACACATTGTTTTGAAACGTTAACGTTACAGAATAAGCTGCTGTTAACACGGTGGATTTACAAATAGGTATGTATATGCCTACTAAGTTACATACAACACGACATAAGATACCAGATACGAATTTTATTCTGTAATTAACTCCTTTTTTATGATTAAAGTACTTAGGAAATCTTATTTGTGAGCCTAGACCATAAAACCAGTCTTAAGTACCACGGGTATATTTGTAGCAATAGCCAACAATGCATTATTTGGGTTAAAATGATTGATTTTTCTTTTACGCCAAAAATCATTAGGATAATAAGTAAAGATCATGTTCCATGAAGATATTTTGTAAATTTCCTACCGTAAATATATCAAAACTTAATTTTTGATTAGTTATATGCATATGCTAAAAACTTGGACAACTTCTAGGCGATTTTCTCAATTTTTTTGCACCCTCAGATTCAAGATATTCAAATAGTTGTATCTCAGCCAAATATTCTCCTATCCGAACAAACCTTACATCAGTAGAAAGCTTTTTTGTTCAGCCCTGATGACTGGTTTTGTGGTCCAGGGTCACATTTCATTTCTCTATATTTTAAGGTCTTTTCAGGCATTTCAACAGCTCAAGATGGCTTTAGTGCCCTATGATGAGAATCTACTTCCTGCGCTGTCAAAACTTCACCAGGCTTCAGCTGAATTTAATTTGGCCAATCACAAGATCAGACTCAGCCAGGACTGGAACCGATTGGGTGTCGCTGCTGTGGTCTGGGATGCAGTAAGTTCAGTTTCATCAACTGCACTTAGTGGGTTAAAATCTGAACTGGCTGAACTTTTTCCAGTTTTAATAAATTGGATCCCTGTTTATTTTCCAGGCGGTAGTGCTCTGCATGTTCCTGGAAATGGGAAAGGTGGATCTAAAAGGAAAGAGAGTTATTGAGCTTGGAGCCGGCACAGGTTTGGTGGGGATTGTTGCTGCTCTTCTTGGTAAGAATGAATACTTTGCTTGTAAATTTCGTTTCTTTTTTTTTTTTTCAGAATAATTTTAGTATGTTTCATTCTTGCAGGAGCCAATGTGACGATCACAGACCGACAACCTGCCTTGGAATTTCTGACTGCCAACGTGCGTGAAAACGTTCCTCCTGGCCAGCAGGAGGCAGTACGGGTATCCGAACTTACCTGGGGTGAGAATCTACATTTGTATCCCACAGGCAGCTTCGATTTGATCCTAGGAGCTGATATTGTTTACCTGGAGGAGACATTTCCTGCCCTCCTTCAGACTCTTGAACACCTGAGCTCGGAGAACACGGTGGTGTTGTTGTCCTGTCGGATTCGTTACGAGCGAGACGAGAGGTTTCTGATGGAGCTGCGACAGAGGTTCTCCGTGCAAGAGGTCTATTATGACTCTGAACGGGACATTCACATTTACAGAGCCGTGAGGAACAGGACCAACACAGAGCTATAAGAGCTGGTATTGGGGAAACTTTGGGTGGAGGTTGCTGTTTGTAATTCAAAGCATTTTAAGCTGTAAAAAAAGTACTGAAGATTATTAAATAATATTTAAAAGGACCATGATGTTTATATGTTGTGTTTGGCTTCAGTGCTTGGGCAGCAGGTGGTGCTGTTATACAGGACTGGAATAATATATTTGGTAAATATAGACACCTGTTTGGGCTTCTGCATCTTTTTTTATTTATTTTCACTTGATTGATTTTCACAAGTGAGTACTTGGGTTGCAAATGAGATGGATAATCATAATAATTATGGATAATAATTATTACTACTATTATTAGTACTGTAAATAATTTTTGTTTTCTATAAACAATCCAAAATATATTTATTATTATAATTAATATCATTAAAACATTCTTATTTAATTAATAATAACAATAATAATAATAATTATAATTATTATTAATAATATTATTATTACTTAAAATTATTTAATTATGAGTATAAATATTATTTAAATAAATATAAGTTAATATAATTTAAAAAATCATTATTACCACTACTAATACTACTTGTTTTCTATATGCAGTCAAAATGTACATCAATTATAATAATATAAACTAAAATTATTTAAATATAATAGCAAAAAAATAATAATATAACAAATATATGTACAAACAATTATTATTGTTGTTGTTGTTAACCATTAACTATGATTGTTTTTATATATAATGCAAAATGTTTATAATAATAATAATAATAATAATAGTAATAATAAATTACTATTATTATTAGTAGTAGTAGTACTGCTTAAAATTACTATTTAAATATGATAATAAAGATTATTTAAATGAATATAAAAATAAGTTAATATAATTTACTTGTTGTTTTCTACATACAGTCCAAAAATATATAAAATATAAAAAACCTAAAATCGTTATTAAATATAATAGTAAGAATAATATAACATGTATTATATATATACAATCTAAAATATATCTATTATTATTATTATTATTATTATTATTATTATTATCATTATTAAAGTTATTATATTTAAATGTAAAACAACAACTTCTACAGTAATAATTATTATTAATAATAATAATATTAATCATTATCATTACTAACTATTGTTTTTATATATAAAGCAAAATGTATCATTATTATTATTACTTAAAATTATTTAAAAATGATCATAAATATAAGTTAATATAATTAAAAATCATTACTACTACTACTACTACTTGTTTTCTATATACAGTCTATTTGTATTGTTTCTATTTCTGTTGTTTTCTATATTCTATATACAAAAAACACTAAAATTGTTATTATTTAAATGTAATAGTAAGAATAATAATATAACAAATATTGTATACATAATATGTATACAATCAAAAATATCTTTATTATTATAATTATTATTATTATTTAAAGTTATTAGATTTGAATGTAAAACAACAACTACAGTAATAATAATAATAATAATTATTATGATTATTATTATGGCCTAAAAAGTATTATTTAAATATGACCATAATTAATATATGTTATGTTAATATAATTAAAATCATTACTACTACTACTACTACAGTAATAATAATAATACAAAAAATATTATATATGCAATCCAAAATATATCCATTGTTACTATTAAACTTAAGTAATTACAATATAATACTGGATATGTTTACGCATATATAGAAAACAATAGTTGTTATTATGACTATGTAATGGTTATTATCGTTGTCAATATTAATAATAACAACAACAATAACAATAATATTAATGTTAATTATTAATAATAAACAGTAATAAATTAAAAATCAACTACAGTTGCAGAAAAAGTCTGTGAACCTTATTTTAATTACCGTTTTCTACATAAATCATTAAATTTCAGATGATGCTAAAATAATGTAATTTTTATGTGTATTTTTTTATGTTTATCTTTTTTTAATACACACTTCCACATATCTTTATATGTATGTATATATAGTTGTTAAAACTTTTAAGAGTTGCGAAATTAATGTTTGTGAACACAGGAAGTCTCCACAGTCATTTATTTTGACGTTTTAGGACGTTTAGGAAGGCCAAACCGGGATTTATGTTAGCTACGCTTTTGATGCATTAAACCCTAGATACTTATCATCAAAATGACCCTTATCTTGGATAAACATGTTTCCAGTTTTACAACAGATAGCCCACATCCTGTCGAACCAGTCAAAAACTCCAGCGAGGACTTGTCCAAGTGTTCAGGCTCTGAGATATTTCAAGTCAATCAATAATTCGAGAAGTTCTAATTTGAGAATTGCATGTCAATGCAGCTTGTCTTTTACGCTTCCGACGTATTACTGCGCACTTGGAGACTCGTAAGTGCTATGATTCATTATTGTGCCGCACAATAATGATGTGTGTTTTTTCGATAAACAAGTCATTACTGGACCAAAAACGTCATGAAGCAGCGTGACATCGTCCCTGATGCCACTAGAATGTCGTTAAAGCACATCACCTGTTCAAAAAAAGGATGTTATAATGCGCTGCGGCCCATGCTGCATTAGGCCATATCGAATTTAAGTGAGTGTGTGTGTATTTGTTTGCAGAGGAAGTCCGCTTTGTGGCAGATGAGACAGATAGTTCCACCTGAGAGCGGTCAATAAAGACGACACTGTGATATTTGTTGAGCTTTTAACAGGCTTTTAAACCCTTGTTGTCTGCTGTTAAATGATTTCTGAAGATCCGCTGATATGGAAAAAACATCCTTTGAAGTTTCCTTCAGCCTTTCTAAGCCTCAAATGTAAAATATTTTGTTAAATGTCATAATTCGCTTTTGTTCGAAAAAAATGTAAACTCTACTTCTGCAGACGGTTGTAAACAGGCTAAAAACAGCACACACAGCCTTTTACTGTTTTCTCTGACATCACATCTTTTCACTCCTTTTATTGCAGGAGTCGTTCTCTAACGTCAGTGACATCAGAACACTTTGCTCTGATTGGTCAAAACTGAAAGTCATCCTGGTACTGTGACTCACTTATCACAAAATTAGTACTGTAATTACAGTAAGCGCCTGTCTTGGACACATGGATGTGACCTTTCACTCCTTTATGATAAAAATCTTTCGTGAAACATCTAATCTGTCATATTTTACAGCCCTTGACAGTGGAAAAAGCCATTAGTTATCATCTTATCTTGTGTTATATTATCTTGAGTTGTTTTGTTAGAAAAAATGGAATGTGGTCGATTACAGCCATTAAACATTAAGACATTTAATAAAATATAATAAATAAAAATAATTTAAGTAAATACATCTATTTTGAAAGTTATTTTTTAAATTATTAATTCACAAATTTGAGATCATTTTGATTTAGTAGTTTGACGATAAAATCCAGCAGGTTTTCCAACCCAATGTCACAGTAAATTGTTGCTATTTTACAAGGTGTTAATTTAGTATAAATTTGCACAATGTGATTCGTATGAAAACGTATGATTTTGATTTAGTAATTTGATTGATGATAAAATGCAGCAGGTTTTCCAACCCAGTGTCAGGACAAAAATCACTATTTAACAAGGTGTTGATTTAGTATAAATCTGTATGATGTGATTTGCGTGAAAACGTACAATTTTGATTTAGTAATTTGATTGACGATAAAATGCAGCAGGTTTTCCAGCCCAATATCACTATAAAACAGTGCTATTTAATAAGGTGGTGATTTTGTATAAAAATTCATACAATGTGAATTGTATGAAAACGAACAACTTTGATTTAGTAATTTGATGATAAAATGCAACAGGTTTTCAAACCTAATGCCAGGACAATAAAACATTGTAATTAAAACAACAAAACGTCGCTATTTTAGTATAAAATCGTACGATGTGATTTGTATGAAAATGTAAGATTTTGATTTGATAATTTGATTGTGTAAAATGCAGTTGGTTTTCCTACCCAATGTCACAATGAAGCAACACTATTTTACGAGGTGGTGATTTAGTATATATTCGTACGATGTGATTCGTATGAAAATGTACGATTTTGATTTAGTAATTTGATTGAGCATAAAATGCGGCAGGTTTTCCAACCCAGTGTCAGGACAAAAATCACTATTTAACAAGGTGGTGATTTAGTATAAATCTGTCCGATGTGATTTGTGTGAAAATGTACGATTTTGATCTAGTAATTTGATTGACGATAAAAAGCAGCAGGTTTCCAACCCAATGTCACAATAAAACGTTTTTATTTTTCAAGTTGATGATTTATTCTAAATTTGTATGATGTGATTCATGTGAACACCTACCGTTTTGAGTTAGTAATTTGATTTATGATAAAATGCAGCAGATTTCCAACCCAATGTCATGATAAAACGTCGCTATTTTGCAAGTTGATGATTTAGTATAAATTTGCACAATGTGATTCGCATGAAAACGTACAATTTTGATTTAGTAAATCAAATTAGTGGTGATTTAGCATAAATTCGTACAATGTGTATAAATCCAGACATTGTGATTCATCTGAAAATGTAATATTTTGATTTAGTAATTTGACTGACGATAAAACGCAGCAAGTTTTCAACCCAATGTCATGATAAAACGTTGCCAATTTACAAGTTGATGATTTTGTATAAATTTGCACGATGTGATTTGCATGAAAACTTGCAATTTTGATTTAGTAAATCAAATTAGTGGCGTTTTAGCATAAATTCGTACAACGTGATTCATATGAAAAAGTACAATTTTGATTTCGTAATTTGATTGACGATAAAATGCAGAAGGTTTTCCAACCCAATGTCAGGACAAAACGTCACTATTTTACAAGGTGATAATTTAGTATAAATTCAGACATTGTGATGCGTCTGAAAATGTAATATTTTGATTTCGTAATTTGATTGACGATAAAATGCAACAGGTTTTCCAACCCAGTGTCACGATAAAACATTGCTATTTTGCAAGGTGATGATTTGGTATAAATTCGTATGATGCAATTCATATGTAAACTTACGATTTTGGTTGACGATAAAATCCAGCAGGTTTTCCAACCCAATATCAAGACAAATGTCACTATTTTACAAGGTAATGATTTAGTATAAATTCGTACGATGTGATTTGTATGAAAACATAAACATTTTAATTTAGTAATTTGATTAATGCTAAAATGCAGCATGTTTCCCAATCCAGTGTCACAATAAAACGTTGCTATTTTACAAGGTGGTGATTTAGTGTGAAACTGTACAATTTGATTTAGTAATTTGATTGACAATAAAATGCGAGCTGCCGTAACCGTGTTGTAAAATGGTGATTTAGTATGGAAACGTACAATTTTGATTTAGTAATTTAATTGACGATAAAATGCAATAGGGTTTCCAACCCAGTGTCATGATAAAATGACACTATTTTACAAGTTGTCGAATTCATGTAAATTTGTATGATGTGATCTGTATGAAAATACACTACTAACCTCCGTAACCTTCAGTGGCTGTAAGCAAATTGTGCGAAGATGTACAAATGAAATTGTACACGTTTATACAAATTTGTTCACCAAATATGTACAATAGTTACGAATTGCTATGAGATTGTGTTGAATTTTCCAACTTCATAAACAATGAGATAAGGAACATAATTAACATTCAGTTGTTGTGAATCATTTCGGTAGAGTGGTTTAAAAGAATTGGTTCAAAAGAACCGTCAGCGAATTATTCATCGCTAATATGTATTAAACATTGCCTCAAAATGGCCAAATATCAGCCCATTAATTGTCTTTAATTAGTTTTCCCATGACAGTTTATGTAGTCTCTTAGTCTCTCTGATTAATAAAATGTACATAATGTTAATGTACGGATTTATACTTTATTTATAAGTTGCTCTTTAGATACTAAAAGCTGCCAGGAAAGTCTTGTTATCGAATTTCCAAACAGTTCCCTCCAGCTTGTTGTCCAACAGTTGTTTTTTCCTCTGTGGCTTTAAAAGAAGTGGCAACACCGTAAACAGTCATTGACTTTCAGCAAACCACAACTACACAGTGCACGACTGCAATCCACGATTATGAAATAGGTTTGAACGCCACACCCAAAGGAAGCATATGCTTAGACACCAAAATGAATAAATACACTCTCTCACACTCTTTCAAGGAACACAGTAACACGATTAAAGAATGGAAAATCGATGCAATACATAATGATTTATGCCAAAAAAGAGGGGTTGACACTATTCTTGAATCATAATATTTAGAAACAAGTGTCTAATGTGGGAGGAAATCCATTTTGACTTAATCAAGTTGTTTATACAAAGTAGAAACATATGCAGTATCTACTTCCCAAAATGGCCTGCATGAGGTTTAGAACAGCTTTAAAGACTTAATTATGTTCAGATTTGTATTTTTTTATTTATTTATTTATTTTGTAGTGGTTGTCTTATCAAGTCCTTACAAACTTAAATCAGGGAAATTGTGTTCATAATAGAGTGTGTGGATGCATGTATGCTAAGGTCAAACATGCTTCATCTCCTTTAAAACAACTCGGGGAAGTGCGCCTATGTCATCTCACATTATTTATTATGTGCTTTATCAATGGCCATCATAAATTTTATGGTCTGAGAGGCAATATGGGGCCTGCTGTAAAACTGTCAGAAAATAGGCCATTATGTGCAAGGGAATGCTGGCTTTCTAAGGCCACATGTGAGTCATATGGAGAAAATGGCACTATTTCTTAGTTTAGATAAACGTAATGCCTCATGTATTACATATTTAATTAAATACTGTTTGCTTTAGCTGTTAATTCATTATACAGTTCACACTGATTCATACCGCTAACGCTTCATATTTTCATTAAAACACGTTATACATAACAGTAAACGTAGGTTTTAAAGCTTTGATTCATAAATTAATAGATTTATTTACTAACCGTTTGCTGTCATTCCTAGCTGAAAGAAAGTCCGATTCGGATCCTTTCGTTCGAACGGTTTGAATCGAATCAGAAGATAATTTCATGAACAAGTTTCAAAAGTGTGCACAGAAAATCCCTCGTTTCATTTTTGTTGTAAAATAGCTATTTAGCACGTTTGTAAAACGTGTTTGAGCAGTAATAAACCAGCTACCAGTTGGCAAAGCTAGTTGGCCTGTGGTAGCAATTAACAGGCTAATGAGGAACTCAAAACTAGCCAGAAACTGGATTTCACTGGTATGTAAATAAATACACGCGTCTGACAAATCGCATAGCTTATGTAACAACCCTTACGAAAATTAACCACGGTTTTATTATAGTGAAAATGTAGTAACCGTGTTTTTGATTACCGTTTGTATAACCACAGTTTTACTGCAAATACCATGGTTAGACTATGTAGCAAAACCATGGTTCATTTTAGGTTACCGTGGTTTAATTACAGTAGCCATGATTTTTTGGTTTGTATTTGCAGTAAAACCATGGTTAATTTTCGTAAGGGAAAGCGAATATAGTGCGTGTGAGAATGTAAAAGTAAAATGATCTGTTTTGCGTAAACATTTGAGGACGATGACTTCCTTTCCCTCACAACATGCCATTGTGACAAACTCGAGGAAACTTTTTCTTTTGTGCAGAAAACGCCACCCTCTGCTTCATTAGTGGTTTTGACATGCATTACGGAGAAATCACCGTATCTAAGATAACGCGTTTTAAAGGAATGCGAACTTTAATCTGTCATCACTTTGTTTCCTTAACAAGCAAAGTTGAGGTAATATTTAACACTCCTGCTCTGTTGGACTCCCGGGAGCGTCGGCGCGCAACAGAGAAACCGAATTGCCCTGGATAATAACGGAATTCTAAACCAAGACTCGCATTTCACTCTAAAATGGTAAGTAAGTGCTAAATAGTGCATATATTGTGTGCACAGTTTGTAAAAATTACATTTTTAACAACAGAGAGTTGTGCGTAAAAGGCATTTGGAGAGTCTCAGAAGGTGCTGCGTTATTTGCGTGTATGACTGATTTAAAAGTGGATTTTATTTGAATCGTATATTTTTGACATATTTTAGGGGGTTGGAAAATGGATTCTGGCAGCATTTGGAGTCGTAGTGGTCGTTGTGGTAATAGCGGTTCCAACAGCCATTTTACTCAACGGTGAGTGATTTTATACTTATAAATCATGACACGTATATATAGATACGTTTATTAATGTGCCTTATTAAATCAGTATTTCTCAATGATAGCTCTGTGGATTCTTGTTAAACTTTTAAATGTCAAACTGTTAGTCACACATGTTTAATGGGTGTACAAGTCTCACTGAAGTAATGCTATAGTTAGTAGGCAGTCACAGGTGACTGGCTGCAGGAGTGCTTACATCAGTGTTTTCAGATGCGTAACGGAACGCTCTGCTGCTCTTATCTGAGCCATTATCTTCCCCTTTATCTGAACTTTGTACAGGATAATGATTTTCATTATATAATACACATTTTATAATACAACACGTACTGAGAAAGTTTGTGCCTCAATAAACCACATTTATCTCTATCCATCTATCTATCTGTTTGTCTATCCATCCATCCATCCATCCATCTACCTACCTACCTACCTGTCTGTCTGTCTGTCTATCTATCTGTCCGCCCATCCATCTACCTACCTGTTTGTCTGTCTATCTTTCTGTCTGTCTGTCTATCTATCTGTCCGCCCGTCCATCCATCTACCTACCTGTCTGTCTCTCTTTCTATCTGTCCGCCCGTCCGTCTACCTACCTGTTTGTCTGTCTATCTTTCTGTCTGTCTGTCCATCTGTCTGGCTACCAACCTGTCTATTCGTCCATCCATCTACCTTTCTTCCTACCTGTCTGTCTACCTATCTATCTGTCTGTGCATCCATCTGCCTACCTACCTGTCTGTCTGTCTGTCTGTCTATCTACCTACCTGTCCATCTGTCCATCCGTCATCTTTCGTCCATCCGTCTTGCTACCTACCTGTCTATCCGTCCGTTTGTCCATCTACCTACCTACCTGTCTGTCTACCTACCTATCTATCTGTCTATCTGTCCGCCCATCTACCTACCTATGTATCTGTCTGTCTGTCTATCTACCTGTCTGTCTGTCTGTCTGTCTATCTATCTATCTATCTATCTATCTATCTATCTATCTGTCCGCCCGTCCATCTACCTACCTGTCTGTCTATCTGTCTATCTGTTCGCCCATCTACCTACCTGTCTATCTGTCTGTCTGTCTGTCTACCTACCTACCTGTCTATTGTCTGTCCATCTACCTGCCTACCTACCTGTCTATCGTCTGTCCTGTCCATCTACCTGCCTACCTACCTGTCTGTCTGTCTGTCTGCCCATCCATCTACCTACCTACCTGTCTGTCTGTCTATGTACCTACCTGTCTAACTGTCCGTCCATCTGCCTGCCTACCTGTCTATCCCTCTGTCCATCCATCTACCTACCTACCTGTCTATCTATCTATCTATCTATCTATCTATCTATCTATCTGTCTATCTGTCCGCCTGTCCATCTACCTACCTGTCTATCTGTCCATCTGCCTACCTACCTGTCTATCTATCTCTCCGTCCATCTACCTACCTGTCTGTCTGTCTGTCTGTCTATCTGTCAATCTATCTATCTATCTATCTATCTATCTATCTATCTGTCCGCCTGTCCATCTACCTACCTGTCTATCTGTCCGTCTGCCTACCTACCTGTCTGTCTACCTCTCTGTCCATCTACCTACCTGTCTGTCTGTCTCTTAGATGATAAAACTGAATCCCAGAGGACTTTTACTCTAGAGGATTACTTCAATGGAACTGGAAGAACCAAGTCATACAACATGCGATGGGTCTCAGGTACTACAAAATAAACAACCCTTACAAATAAATATATAAACCCAGATTGAAAGTAAATGGTGGCTGTGGTTCAATGATGGTATCAAATAGGAACATTATGTTACTTTGAAGTATACCATGTACCATAGTTTTCATATGGTTCTTATAGTATTTATAGTACAATGTCCAAAAATATGGTAATACCATAACATTTATTGTAAGTAAACTTTTTAAAGTGGATATTGACATGTTTGCTGCTATTCTGCACTATTTTTTATGCAGATAATGAATATCTTCACAAGACAGAAGAGGGTTCACTGCATCTGATCAATGCAGCCACGGGAAATGGAAGTGAATTTGTGAACCAGCAGATATTTGTAAGACCGTTTGCCACATCTTCCCTGTTTTAAATAGGAAGTGGTGTTTTGAATTGTGCTTTGAATGTCATACACTGGATGTGTGTGAACCATGACGCATTATCTTCATGATTTCTATGATTTTTGTCAGATGGGCAATTAAACGAGCAAAAAATCCCATAAATTTACATTTAAAGATGTAGGGTTGGGTCTTTTTATACTTGGGGCAGTAAGCAGTTTTGCACAAGAAAGCACCACTCAATTCTCTTCAGAAAAAAATGGTTTATTTGTTCGAATCAAGCTATATGCAACAAAATTAAGTCTTTATATATAAGTACATGCTTAATAGATAGCTATATTCTGTTTTTAGAACTGTTTAAAAGTCTGATAACAGCATCTATTAAATGGCTTAAGCATAAATGCACATTCGTATCGATTCCTTGAACTTAAAACAGTTGTCTTTCTTTGATGTTATCAGTCCCGTGTGGCAGCTTTTGACTACATGGTGTCAGCCGATCGAAAATACGTCTGTTTCCTGAGCAACTATACTAAGGTAATCAATGAAACGCTTTGATGGGTACTTAATCATTTATCATCTGGTATTGGTATCCAGATGTTTAATGTTGGCTTTCTTCACCAGCTATGGAGACACTCCTACACTGCATCATATTCCATCTACGACATGGAAAAAAGGTTTGTTTACTAGTGTTTTTAATGGTCTTCCAAGCTGTGTGCTATGGATCACCAGGCTATGTCAAAACTGATTAATGATCACTTTGTATTTATTATAGATGACTAAATTGCTTTCTATTTCAGGGATTTTATAAATACAGATATCCCACATGAAGTCCAATATTTAGCATGGTCACCAACTGGCCATAAACTAGTGAGTATCATATCAGTTCACCACCTCATGTTGAAAGTGAATTGTCATGTGCATGTCATAAAACATTATCAGTATTGTTAACTTGTTTTCGTTATGTCATCATTTGATAAATGTTTGACATTGTTTTGCCAAAGTTTGTTTTTTCAGTTTGTGAGGGCCTTGGTTTGCTAGCATGTTTTTAAACATTTATGAGAGTAGCTAACTAAAAGTAGCAGTGTTAACCACATTTTTGGCAACAGTGAAGCTTTTCAACTAACAAGCTAATTGTTGTAACGACAAAGGAATTTATGAGCATTTCTGCTACAGTAAAATGTAATATAGGACACAATCTTGTGATCGCATGAGATAGCCAAGTGGTGACAGATAAATATTTGAAAAGTAAAGGGCCCAAGACTGAGCCTTGAGGAACACCAGTGAAAACAGAGCTAACCTCAGACCTATGACCACCAATAGAAATGAATTAGGAATGATCAGTAAAATAGGATCTAAACCACCTCAAAACGTTTGAAATGGTCTGCGCCGATAGCCTTGTGGGCAGTGCACTGACATGTAGCGCCATTGCACTCTGGGTGTCCCGAGTTCAAGTCCGGTTTGTGGACCTTTGTTTGAAATGGACTGTGATCAACAATATCAAAAGCAGCTCTTAGATAAAGAAGGTTGAGAATGGATGTTGCACCAGAGTCAGAAGCCATCAATCATGTCATTGGTTACTTTGACCAAAGCCATCTCAGTACTGTAAAATTTACAAAACCCTGACTGAAAGGGTTCAAAAAGGTTTTTGTGAGATGATTACACAAATGTAAGGCAAAAAAACAAATGGAAGATGAGATTTGAGTAGTGTGTAGCAGTCAAGGGAGTAACAGAGCAAGCTAGCTTTAAAGAAGCTTCTCCAAAGCAGCTTGTTTTCCAAAACTCCGAAACCTTTGCACACATACAGTTGAAGTCAAAAGTTTACATACACCTTGCAGAATCTGCGAAATGTTAATTTTTACCAAAATAAGAGGGATCATACAAAATGCATGTTATTTTTATTTAATACTGACCTGAATAAGATATTTCACATAAAAGACGTTTACATATAGCCCATTAGAGAAAATAGTAGTTCAAAAATTTACATACATTTGAAGCTTCTTAATACTGTGTTGTTACCTAAATGATCCACAGCTGTTTTTTTTTTTGTTTTTTTTGGTTTTGTTTTTTTTTTTTTTTGGTTAGCACTGTTTGTCCTGAACAGTTAAACTGCCTGCTGTTCTTCAGTAAAATCCTTCAGGTCCCACAAATTCTTTGGTTTTTCAGCATTTTTGTGTATTTGAACCCTTTCCAACAATAACTGCATGATTTTCAGATCCATCTTTTCAGATTAAAGATAACTGAGGGACTCACATGCAACTATTACAGAAGGTTCAAATGCTCACTGATGCTCCAGAAGGAAACATGATGCATTAAGAGCTGAAAAAAACAAAACAAAACAAAACAAAACATGTATTTATTATATTTAGGCAAAATAAGAAAAATGTACACATCTTCATTCTGTTCAAAAGTTTACACCCCTGGCTCTTAATGCATCATGTTTTCTTCTGAAGCATCAGTAAGTGTTTGAATCTTCTGTAATAGTTGCATTTGAGTCCCTCAGTTGTGCTCAGGGTGAAAAGATGGATCTCAAAATTATACAGTCATTGTTGGATAGGGGTAAAAATACACAAAAATGCTGAAAAATCAAAGAATTTGTGGGACCTGAAGGATTTTTCTGAAGAACAGCAGGCAGTTTAACTTTCCAGAACAAACAAGGGACTCATGAACAAATATCACTAAACAAAAAAACAAAACAAAAAAAAACAGCTGTGGATCATTCCGGTAACAACGCAGTTACGCACAACGCACAATCGTTTTCTCTTGTGGACTATATGTAAATGTCTTTTATGTGAAATATCTTATTCAGGTCAGTACTAAATAAAAAATAACATGAATTTTGTATGATCCTTCTAATTTTGGTAAAATAATTCACATCAAGGTGTGTGTAAACTTCACCCGTATTCCCACCCAACAAAAATGTGTAGTGATATTCTTCTCAAATCCACACAGGCTTTTGTGTGGAAATACAACGTCTATGTGAAGGAAACTCCCACCACTGCATTCAAGCAGGTCACTACCGATGGAGCCCACAACTTGATTCTCAACGGCATTCCTGACTGGGTGTACGAGGGTAAGAGATACATATTTAATGAAGCGGGTGGATCTTAACCATGCATAACAGAGGACGTTTACCTTTTGAAGACTTTGTTTACCAAAAATGATCCAAATAAGCACAATGAAGTGATCTTGCTTGTTTGTTTTCTTTGTAGAGGAAATGTTCTCCACCAACTTTGCTCTGTGGTGGTCACCAAATGGGAGGTTTGTGGCGTACGCCAAATTTAACGACACGGGAGTCCACAACATTGAGTATTCATGGTATGGAGAAGGCCAGTATCCAGAAACGGTCTTTATACCATACCCCAAGGTAAAAGACACAATTTTTTAAAGCAAAATGTGATTTTAAAGGAATTGTTCTCCACATAATTTACTCTCAGGCCATCCAAGATGTAGATGAATGTGTTTCTTCAATGGAACAGATTTAGAGAAATTTAGCATTCCATCACTTGCTCACCAAATGATGCTCTGCAGTGAATGGGTGCCGTCATGACAAAAAACATCTTTCATTTCACAAGATGTTAATTGATTCACTGCAATGGATCCATTGGTGAGCAAATGATGTATTGGTAAATATCTTCAAATTGTTTCTGATGAAGAAACAAACCCATCTACATCTTGGATGGCCTGAGGGTGAGTACATATTGAGCCAATTTAATTTTTGAATTTTAAACACACATTCATTTTTGATGCTCCCATTTGCTTGTTTCCAAGCCTGGAACCCCAAACCCAACCGTCAAACTGTTTGTCTATGATACAAACTCATCCACGACCAATGAAGTCCTGGTTCCCAGTGTTGTTGGTGCAGGGTAAGGAGTTTTGGAGTTACCATGTGTTTCTCGGCCAGATCAAACAGTAATTTTGACCTAAAGTGTTTTATTACAGAGAGCACTACCTGAGCACTGTTACATGGGCATTAGAAGAGCGAATTGCAGTGCAGTGGCAGAAAAGAACGCAGAACTATGTTATTTTGCAGACGTACGACTTCAGCAACACCAGTTGGATAGAAAGTTCATTGGTACGTCTAACTTCTTAGACTATTGGAGAGTCACTGAATAAACTGAAGCAGGTCTTTGTCCAACCACAATTTTTTTTTTCTCATATGCGCTTTTTGTTTCAACAGAGCCAGACTATCACAAGCAGCACGGGCTGGGTTGGCCATGTATGAATTTTTTGATTACGAAATTGCTAGTTGATATTTAATGCAGGGTTGTCTCAAGCTAATTTGTCTGTTTATTGGTATGTTTGCTTTGTTTTCGTAGTTCTCTCCAGATCAACCTGTCTTTCGGCCGGACGGCAGCAGTTGTTACTATTTTATGAGTGACAGCGCGCAATTTAAGCATCTTGTTTATTTCAGTGAAGTAAGTTCATGAGCTATAAAAAATGTTTAATACAATTTTGTATATTTAAAATGTATATTTAAACATATTTAAGGTTTTATTATTGCATTAAAGGAGAAGCCCACTTTCAGAACAAAAATTCACCCCCTTGTCATCCAAGATGTTCATGTCTTTCTTTCTTCAGTCGTAAAGAAGTTATATTTTTGAGGAAAACATTTCAGGATTTTTCTCCATATAGTGGACTGATATGGTGCCCCGAGTTTGAACTTCCAAAATGTTGTTTAAATGCGGTTTTAAACGATCCCAAATGCGGTTGTAAACAATCCCAGCCAAGGAAGAAGTGTCTTATCTAGCGAAATGATCGGTTATTTTCATAAAAATAATACAATTTATATACTTTTTAATGTCAAACGCTCATCTTGTCTTCCTCTGCCTGAACTCAGTTTTTTCCGGTTCACTGAAAAACTCCCATCTCATGTTCTCCCTCAACTTCAAAATCGCCCTATATCGCTGTTTTACCTTTTTTGTTGAGGGTGTTTGATCTTCTTTGCATGTTCACTTTGCAAAGACTGGGTCGGTGCTTCTGCAGCGATGTAGGATGATTTTGAAATGATTTTTGAAGTTGAGGGAGAAAATACGATTGGAGTTTTTTGACATACCCTAACTATCTTGAGCCAGAATACACAGAGTTCAGGCAGAGCAAGAGCAATTAAAAAGTATATAAATTGTATTTTTTTAATGAAAATAACCAATCGTTTCGCTAGATAAGTCCCTTCTTCTTGCTGGGATCATTTACAACTGCATTTGAGATCGTTTGAAGCCACATTTAAGATGCATTTTGAAAGTTCAAACTCGGGACACCATATCAGTCCATTATATGGAGAAAAATGCTAAAATGTTTTCCTCAAAAAACATAATTTCTTTACAACTGAAGAAAGAAAGACATGAACATCTTGGATGACAAGGGGGTGAGTACATTGTCTGTAAATTTTTGTTCTGGAAGTGGACTTTATTTATATTTATATATTGTCTGATAATGTTTCCTAGACTGAAAAGAAGTTCCTGACGAGTGGAAATTGGGAGGTCACTAGCATCCTTAAGGTCACCAGCAATGCTGTGTAAGTTAATTTACTAAAAACGTCTGTCATTGAGTGTCTGAGATTTTTTTTTCTCAACTATTTTTGTTTGCGACAGATACTTCGTGAGTAATGAGCACAATGCGAGTCCGGGCCAAAGGAACGTTTACAAGTAAGTGTCGCTAGCTAAAATAAGTCATTTGCAGATTTGAAAAATTCAATAAATCATTTTTTTTTTTTTCTTCTGCAGAATCACCATAAACGGTGCTTCTCATTCTGAGCGCGAGTGTCTGACCTGTACCCTCAATGAAGAACGGTGCAAATATAATTCTGCCCTGTTTAGCACTGAAGGAACCTACTACCTCATGAGCTGTTCTGGTACGTCATGTATATACTTTTTTTATAGCACTCTATATGCATAAAGCACACCAAAAGTCACTGAAATGTTCTCAACTCCTTTTATTTGTTTGTTTCTGAAGGGCCTGGACTGCCTCTGCATACACTGAGAAACAGCCAAGATGAAACAGGTACGGCTAAGCTTTAATATCTGCTCAATATCAGTACAATTCCTGGTTCTCTCACTGAATTTCTCGAAACATTTTTTAGAGGTGAGAGTTCTTGAAGACAACAAGGATTTGGAAAATAATCTGCAGGGTATTGCAATGCCATCAGTTAAGCACGACATGCTGAAGATCGGAGAGTTTGGTAAGGCTGCCTCTGCAGGAGAGCGTAGAATCATATCGAATAACCTAGAAAATATGTTTGTTTTAAATCTTGTATTTTTTTTTTTTTTCCCCCTCAGACCTTTGGTACCAGATGATTCTGCCTCCTAATTTTGACAAATCCAAAAAATATCCTCTGCTTATTGATGTGTAAGCTCACTACACTTTTTGTGATTTGATTTGAAACTCTGATATGGGTTTGATGGCCACTACAGTCTTATTTCTTTCATATCCTGTAGATATGCGGGTCCCTGCAGTCAGAAGTCAGATTTCCGGTTCAGGGTGGGATGGTCCACATACTTGGCCAGCACAGAGCAAGTGATTGTGGCCAGCTTTGATGGGAGAGGAAGTGGTTACCAGGGAGACAAAATCATGCATGCCCTCTACAAACGACTTGGCACTTATGAAGTCGAGGATCAGATAACAGCTGCTAGGTACAAATTTGTGTCCACACTACTCTCAAGAGAATATATATATATTGATGTTTTTGTGCTGCAGACATGAATAATTCCTCAAACCATGTGTTTTTGGTGAGGAGAGGTGAGCTGGTACATTACTAAGCAATCAGACTGACAATTTTTCACCTGTTGGATGTTAAAATGGTGAAAAAAATCTCATAGACTTACAATAAAAGATTCATATCTAAACTCTTTTGACTTGCTCCAGTAGACAAGCAACCACCCAAAACATTTTGGAAACCACTAAGCAATACCCTAGCAAAGACCCAGAACATTTTGGAAGCTACAAATTGTAGCAACACTGTAGTGACCATCCAAATCACCCTAGCAACGCCCTAGCAACCACCCAGAACACTGTGGAAGCTACAGACTGTAGCAACACTCTAAGATCCATGTCCTAGCAACCACACAGAACATCTTGGAAACCATTTATCAATGCCCTAGCAAACAACTAGAATACCTCAGAAAAAAAACTTAGCAACATATTTGTCATACTATCCCTAGTGACCACCTAAATCATCCTAGGAACCACCCTGAGCCCTCTGGAAACTACCTAGCAACACCCAAACCACTACTATGAACACCATGGAAACCACTTATAAAACATTCTAGAAACCACTCAGAACACCCTGGAAAACGCTTAGCAATGCCCTAGCAACCACCCAGAACACCCTGGCAACCCCCATAGCAATGCACTCAAATCATCTTGAAAACTACCTGCCAATGTCCTGGCAACCACCTAGAACACCATGGAAACTACTTCACAACATACTAGGAACCACCCAGAACAGCTTGGAATCCACCTAGAAAAGCTCTATTGACCACCAAGATCACCCTGGTAATGACCTAGCAACCATCCAGAACACCCTGGAAGCTACAATCTGTAGCAACACTGTAGTGACCCCCTAAAACACCTTAGCAACGACCTAGCAACCCCCTGGGACACCCTGGAAGCTACAATCTGTAGCAACGCTCTAGTGACCACCCAAATTACCCTAGCAACAATCTAGCAACCCCCCCAGAACACCCTGGAAGCTACAATCTGTAGCCACACTCTAGTGACTACCTAAATCGCCCCAGCAATGACCTACTGTAGGAACCCCCAGAACATTGTGGAAACTACAATCTGTAGCAACACTTTAGTGACCACCCATATCACCCTAGCAACACCCCAGAAAACCCTGGAAGCGGCAATCTGTAGCAGTGCTCTAGTGACCACCCAAATCACCTAAGCAAGCATCCAGAACACCTTGGAAGCTACAATCTGTTGCAACGCTCTAGTGACCACCCAAATCACCCTAGCAACGACCTAGCAACCATACAGACCACCCTGGAAGCTACAATCTGTAGCAACGCTCCAGTGACCACCCATATCACCCTAGCAACACCCCAGAAAACCCTGTAAGCTACAATCTGTAGCCACGCACTAGTAACCACCCAAATCACCCTAGCAACCCTCCAGAACACCCTGAAAGCTACAATCTTTAACAGTGCTCTAGTGACCACCCAGATCACCCTAGCAGCAATCTAGGAACCGTCCAGAACACCCTGGAAGCTACATTCTGTAGCAACACTCTAGTGATCACCCAAATCACCCGAGCAACACCCTAGCAACCACCCAGAACACTGTGGAAGCTAAAAACTGTAGCAACCCAATTAATTCTAGCAATGGCCTAGCAACCATATAGAACACCCTGGAAGCTAGAATCTGTAGCAACACTCTGGAGACCACCCAAATCACCCTAGCAAAGCCCCAGAACACCCGAGAAAGTACAATCTGTAGCAAAGCTCTAGTATCATTCAAATCACCCTAGCGATGACCTAGAAACTCTCCAGAACACCCTGGAAGCTGCAATCAGAAGCAACACTCTAGTGACCACTCAGATCACCTTACCTAGCAACCATCCAGAACACCCTGGAAGCTACAAACTATAGCAATACTCTGGAAACCATCTAGTGACACCCTAGCAACTTGGCAATAGTGTCAACTCCCAACACTGTTTGGCGACACAGTAAACTTACCAATGCCTAGCAACCCCCCAGAACATCCCAGAAACCATCTAGCAACTTAGCAATGCCTTAGCAACTAACTCAAAGACCCTAGAAACCACCTACACTAATAAAATGTAATGAAGTGCAGTATTATAGCAATAATTGACTCATAATTGAATTGTAACTATTGGTTTAATCATATGTTACATTGCATATAACTGAAATTTGCATTTAATATATTAAAAATGACAACGATATTTATTCTCTTAATTTTTAGACACTTTATTGACATGGGCTTCATAGACAAAGACAGGGTTGCCATCTGGGGCTGGGTAAGTCTAATTACCAGAAGTCTTTGTTCTGATATCATGAATCTGACAGACTGTCCTTAAAATAATAACACTTTTTGTGTGAAATATTTTGTTATTTGATGCAAAAATATTCATGCATTTTAAGTCCAATTATGACTTTTTGAGCCACTGTATAAGTAACTGTATGTTTGTGATGCAGTCTTACGGTGGTTACGTCAGTTCGATGGTTCTGGGAGCCGGAAGTGGAGTTTTTAAATGCGGAATGTCTGTCGCTCCGGTGTCTAAATGGGAGTATTATGGTATGTATTATGTATAGCTGTCAGTGCTGTGTAGATTACAAATTGTAATCTGTTACTGATTACAAATGACATGATGAAATTGTAGTTAGTAACATAATCTGGATTACATATATTAGGTAATGTAGTCTGATTACTTTTAGATTACGTTTGACCTAACTTGTTTTTGTTGTGGGAATATGTAATCATGTAATCCATAAAAAGTAACTGTAATCTGATTCTAAGCATTTTCAAATATAATGTAATCTAATTACAAGAACTTTTTGTAATCTGATTACATAACTCAGATTACATGTACTCCGTTACTACTGAGCATTATTACATCTCATTTTACATTACATATCACCTCATTGAAATTCATTCCTGTCATGTGATAAGACCGTCGTTCTGTAATTTCCCCCAGACTCTATTTACACTGAGAGGTACATGCTGACGCCAGCGGAGAACCAGGCCTTTTATGATGTAAGTCACGCTTGGAAATTTTTTATTGTTTTTTGATGAACTCATTGGTTGACATCACAAAGAACTGTTAGTCAGTCCTAAAATAACTCACGAGAGGAAAGCACAGATGCTGCGTCACAGAGGGTTTATGGGATGTTATAATTCTTGCAGAGTTCCACAGTGATGGGAAGAGCCAAGAACTTTAAATCGGTCAAGTACCTCTTGGTGCACGGCACCGCTGACGGTGAGATACGACCCCTGTCTCTCTCTCTCTGTCTCTCTGTCTCTCTGTCTCTCGCTCTGTCTCTGCAACTGAGAAAACATAAATAAAACTTAAATAAATGAAAATTAAATTGCATTAATATGAAAATACAAAATAAAAATAAGCTGCATTCTTGTTTAATTTTTTAAACATTTTTAATAAAAAACTTTTTTTAATATATATATTGTTAATTTTTAATAAACTGTGTAAAATGCATTAATCCGATTCACTGAAATTTTGATATTCAGCTCTTATATATTATTTACATTTTCTGTTCCTTTAAATATCATAATTTTTTTTTTTTTTCTGTTAAGTCATTTTAGTTACAAATCATTTAAAATATTTCTTAAAAACTACTATGTTTCCTTGATCAATAAATCAATTTTTTTTATTTTTAGATAATGTTCACTTCCAACAATCTGCTCAGATCTCTAAAGCACTCGTGGATGAACAAGTGGACTTTGATGCAATGGTAAGACGGCAGCAGAATTGCATTTTAAGCAAATTTTAAAATACATAATGTTACTTATTATTAATAGTGCTGTAAAATCGATTAATTGCAATTAATCGCATCCATAATAAAGGTTTGTGTTTACATTATATATGTGTGTGTGCTGTATATATTTATGTGTATATGTAAATACACCGGCGTACATGTATATATTAGAAAATATATAATAAATATTGGCATGTAATAATATATTGGACGTAAATATATATTACATTTATTTCTTAAATATATACAGTACATGTGTGTTTATATTTATATATACATATAAATATACACAGCCCACGTACGTTATGTAAACACAGACTTGTGTTTTGGATGCGATTAATCAATTTGACAGCACTAAAATTCTACATTAATAAAAAATTATGCCTACATTTATGTAATACATATAAATATCATATATAAATTATTAAAAATATTACATGTATATAAAAATGTTTCTTAATTTGTTTTTTTACATTTATTTTTTTAAATTTGTTTGGATGCGATTAATCGCGATTAATCGATATGACAGTACTAAAATTCTACATACATTAATAAAAAATCATGCCTACATTTATGTAATTAATATAAATATCATATATAAATTACTAAAAATATTACATGTATATAAAAATGTTTCTTAATTAGTTTTTTTTACATTTATTTTTTTAATTACTTTGGATAATATTAATTGCGATTAATCTATGTGACAGCACTAAAATTCTACATACAATAATAAAAAATTATGTCTATATTTATGTAATAAAAATAAATATTATATATAAATTACTAAAAATATTACATATACATAAAAATGTTTCTAATTTTTTTTTTTTTTTTACTTTTTTTTAAATTAGTTTGGATGCAATAAATCGCGATTAATCGATTTGACTGCACTAAAATTCTACATACATTAATAAAAAAATCATGCCTACATTTATGTAATAAATATAAATATTATATATAAATTACTAAAAACATTACATATACATAAATGTTTCTAATTTTTTTTTTTTTTTTCCCTTTTTTAAAAATTAGTTTGGATGCAATAAATTGCGATTGATTTGACAGCACTAAAATTCTACATACATTAATAAAAAATGCCTACATTTATGTAATAAATATAAATATTATATCTAAATTACTAAAAATATTACATATACATAAAAATGTTTCTTAATTAGTTTTTTACATTTATTTTTTTTTTTATTTGTTTGGATGCGATTAATCGCGATTAATCGATTTGACAGTACTAAAATTCTACATACATTAATAAAAAAAATCATCCCTACATTTATGTAATAAATAAAAATATTATATATAAATTACAAAAAATATTACATATACATAAAAATGTTTAATTAGTTTTTTACATTTATTTTTTTAATTTGTTTAGATGCGATTAATCATGATTAATCGATTTGACAGTACTAAAATTCTACATACATGGATAAAAAAAAAAGCCTACATTTATGTAATAAATATAAATATCATATATATATATGTAATATTTCCAATAATTTATATATTTATATATATATATATATATATATATATATATATATATATATATATATATATATATATGTATGTTTCTTCATTTGTTTTTTTAGATTTATTTTTTTAATTTGTTACATATATACACACACACACGTCATGTCAACAATCTGTAAAACAGCTCCAAAAAGTATAAAATTAGATATGTGGTAAATATTTGAAATGTTTTTCTTTTTCACACATTATCTGTTCTGTCTCTCTATCAGTGGTACACTGATGACGACCACGCTCTGGGCGGCTCATCCAATCAGCACGTGTACACTCACTTGAGTCACTTTCTGAAAAACTGCTTTGCTTGAACTTGTGAAACTTTGAACTTACACTGGACCAATTAAGACCACCCTGAACCCACAGCACTGAACCCACGTTACTTCCAGACAACTTCACAGACTCAAACGCGTCAGACATGTGCGATTTTCCCATCAGCAGTCACCCATCAGTACAGCTACTGTACTGTGATGCAATAACAGACTCATTTCAGTCACAATTTTATCAGTTTCAAATGTACAGTCTGAACAACTGAGTCACGAGTCTTTAGTACACTGAAAAAAACAGAAATACTTACTGGATTAACACAAAGCTTGATGAGCTAGCTAAAGAACCATCTGAGTTATTTTGTTTCCCCCCCCAGAAAACTTTCAATTATATACTCTCTGATTTAATTATTGTTATTATTTATTATTAATCACTTTTTTAAGCTGGTGAGAGCAATATTGTGTGTTTTCCATATCAAATTCATTGCCAGCTGTAAGTTGTGAAGTACAAAAAGAAAATGATTATAAAAAATAACTGTATTTTAATTTTTACACTATATATTAAATATAGTGGATTTAACAATAATTTTACAAATTAAATAATTTTATCAAGCTTTGCTGAGTATCACATAATCTTGAATTTTTAAGTAAATATTTATTGTAGGTGCCATTACTTCTTTAAAAATACAAGACATCATTTGTATGAAATATCAGAGATATTTTCAATCTGTAATAAAATGCAACAAAAATGTGCACAATTGTTTTTTTTTTTTTTTTTTACAAGCTTCACTTTACCCCCCACCACCACGTTTTAAGTATGAAATATATTCAATATTCATTCATTCATTCATTACAAGCCAAGTCTCTTTTGTCTATTACAATATTTGTCTATTAATGCACAACAGAATGTACTATTTTCAACAAAATAAATTTGTTGTTTATTAAAAACTGCAAATATATATGAAAATTTTATATGCTAGTAATCAAATTTTAGCACCTCGAAATGCATTCTGGGGATTTTTATATTTTTAAATACATTTTAAATAACATTTGTCTTAAGGTTTAAGTTCAAGAAGTATGAGATATTTTCAATATTCATTCATTCTTACAAGCCAAGCCTCTTTTGTCTTTTAAAATATTTTTAAAAACAAATTTATTAATGTCATTTTTAATACATTTAAATTTTAAGTTTCAGTTATTAACGTACAACAAATTGTCCTATTTCTAACAAAAAAAATTTGTTGTTTATTAAAAACTGCAAATATATGAAAATTTGATGTGCTAGTAATACAATGTTAGCACCTTAAAATGCATTCTGGGAACTAGTATACATTTTTTATAAATTTTTTAAGAATATTTTTCCCCAGGTTTTTCAATATATTTTAATATTCATTCATTCTTACAACCTGCCTTTTTTGTCTTTTAAAATATTTAAATATTTTTTTGTAGTTAACATAGTGATTTTACTGATATCGAAAAACAAAAATACAAGTTTATTAATAGCATTTTAATACATTTACATTTTAGGTTTTTATATATATATATATATATATATATATATATATATATATGTGTGTGTATATATATATATATATATATATATGTGTATATATATATATATATATATATATATATATATATATAATTTTTTATATATTTACATTTTAAGTTTCAATTTAAGTTATTAATGCACAACAAATTGTCCTATTTTCAACTAAATAAATTTGTTTATTAAAAACAGCAAATATTTGAACATTTCATATGCTAGTAATCAAATTCTAGCACCTCAAAATGCATTTTTTAAATTTTAATACACTTTTTAGACATTTTAAATAACATTTTTCCCCAGGATTCAAGTTCAAGAAGTATGAAATATATTCAATATTTATTCATTCACACAAGCCAAAAGATTTATTTTTATCTTTTCAAATATTTTAAATCATCTTTAATTTTTTTTTCTAGTTAAAGTAGTGATTTTACTGTTATCAAAAAACTACATTTATATATATATATATATATATATATATATATATATATACATTTTAAGTTTCAGTTAGTAATGTACAACACATCAAACTGTCTTATTTTCAACAAAATAAATTTGTTGTTTATTAAAAACAACAAATATATGAAATGTGCAAGTAATCAAATTCTAGCACCTTAATATGCATTTTTTGGATTTTTACAATTTTTTAAGTACATTTTAAACAACAATTTCTCAAAGTTTCAAGTTCAGTAAGTATGAAATATATTCAATATTCATTCGTTCCTACAAGCCAAGCCTCTTTTGTCTTTTAAAATCATTTTTAAAATATTTTTTTCTAGTTAAGATAATGATTTTACTGTTATAAAAAGAATATATATATATATAATATAATTTTTAATACATTTACATTTTAAGTTTCAGTTTAAGTTATGAATGCACAACAAATTGTCCTATGTTTCTACAAAATTAATTTGTTGTTATATAAAAAGTATTCATTCGTTCTTACAAGCCAAGTCTCTTTTGTCTTTTAAAATAATTTTTAAAATATTTTTTTTCTAGTTAAGATAGTGATTTTACTGTTATAAAAAGAATATATATATATATAATATAATTTTTAATACATTTACATTTTAAGTTTCAGTTTAAGTTATGAATGCACAACAAATTGTCCTATGTTCCACAAAATTAATTTGTTTTTATATAAAACAACAGATATATGAAAATTTGATGTTAGTAATCAAAATGTGTTTGGGAATTTTTAAAATACATTTTAAATAACACTTTTCCCCAACTTTCAAGTTCAATAAGTATGAATATATTCAATATTCATTAATTCTTACAAGCCAAGCCTCTTTTGTCTTTTAAAATATTTTAAATTATTTTTAAAAAAAAAATTCTAGTTAACAGAGTGATTTAATTATCAAAAATCAAAAAACTAATTTTAATAGCATTATTTGTTTAATAGCATTTGTTGTTCATTAAAAACAACAGATATATGAAATCTGATGTGCTAGTAATCAAATTCTAGCACCTCAAAATGCATTCTGAGAATTTGTTTGTACATGAAGAAACTTTGTCCATTACTTCTGTTTGCCACTGACATATCTAAATTGCATTTAAATGAGCGCAAAGCATCCCGGGATGGACATAAGAAACGTGTTTAACTAAAAAAAACAGATGAATAATCGGTTTGTCACGTTCTCTTGGACCGAGCATCCGTTTCCCCTCTTGATTTTCGCCTACAGTAGCACTTCACGCATTATTTTCCCCTCGGTTTATTTGCGAAAGTCTCCATCCTGCTGTCTCACACCTCCATGACGGCTCTTATCTAGAGGTACTTTGGCACATCTCCCTCTTTAAGCAAACACGAGCGGTTTCATCCAGAGCGGGTAATGGACTGACACTAATGGATCTGAACGCACATGTATGCGTGTGTGGGGGCTGCCGAGACGGGACGGCCCACCTGGACCGACTATATAAGACCCAGGCGATCGAGAAGAGGCCACGAAACCAGGAGGAGAAGATCCAGACGCACTCAACTTTTCCGTCCACTGGTAAGTCGAAGCACGTTTTTGAGGGACTCAAAGCCTTGTAGATGTTCGGTTGCTTTCAAAAGTGGTTTTTCCTCCCATTTTCACAGAGAACCAAAAGAAGCCGTCAAAATGAAAGCCGTCCAGTATCTCGCTGGTCTTCTTCTGCTCCTCTTTGTTGAAAACAGCATCTGCATCCCACTGCAAGACGACAGCACAAGGTTGGAGAAGTGGCTTTTATGTTAGGCAGCATGAAATTTTCACTTTATAGCTGTTTGAGGACTTTTTAGTTGAAAATGTGGGCTTCGTTTTGTTCAGTTTATGCAACGTAACACTCGTATATCGTGTCGTTGTGCAGCACAGAGACGGTAGAAAGTCTTCTGGCGAGGGGTCAGGGCTTCACGACCGCCAAGAGACATTCTGAGGGAACCTTCTCCAACGACTACAGCAAATACCTGGAGACCAGGAGAGCGCAAGACTTTGTTCAGTGGCTCATGAACTCCAAGAGAAACGGGTATGTACAGTTGCAGTATGAAATTGTGTATCATGTGTAAAAAAAAAAAAAAAAAAAAAAAAAGAAAGAAACACATAAGAATCAAATCTAAAAACACCCTCACTTTTTATAGAATGTATCAAATAAAATGAGAACAAAATGAAATATATAATATATACTGTATATACTTTAATAAAATTAAAATACATTATATCAGAAAATATTTTGCATATCGAAACTGTAATGTACTAATGTACTGACATTGTATATACAATATATAGAAATATAAAATAATCTATGTAGTATATTTTTGTTATATATATTTATATATAATATACAAATAAAAATATATAATTATATAATATAAAAAATATAAAAATTTAGACACACATGAATATATTGTGTATATAAAAAGTTTATGTAAAAACAAAATGTCAAACACAATATTATATGTATTCATATTTATATAACATAAAAACTAATATAATGCTATGTATGTATGTTACGTGTATTGTTTTTTTATAATATTTTATATATTATATTTTAAAATAAAACAATATAATTCGATAATTATGTAACTAATGTAATAATTATATGAATGTTATTTTTTAATGTATAAAAATACAATACACGCATTATGATTTTATATTTAGTATGATATTTATAAATATGTCTAAAATATTTGTATATATTTCATTATATAATAATAATATTTAAGAACCATACATCAAGTTTTATAATATTTTATTTATATTATAAAACTAAAACTGTATAATTTTGATATTTAACTGATATGTTTGATATGTAACTAATATAATAATTATATGAATGTTATATAAACAATTTAAATGTATAAAAGTACAATATATGATGTGATATTTATTATTTATCATATTTATAAATATTTATATAATATTTTAATATATTTCATTATATAATAATAATATTTAAGAACTATACATATATTGTTTGTTTTATAATATTTTGTTTATAATATTATACATAATATATAATATAATATTATATTTACAAATATTTATATTTGTAAATATTTATATTTTGAAATATTTCATCATATAACAATATTTACATTGTTTTATAATATTTTATTTATAATATTATAAAACTAAAACAATATAATTTGATATTTATGTAACTGATATAATTATATGAATGTTATATAAAAAAATGTAAATATATAAAAATACAATATATGATATTTATTATTTATCATATTTATATTTATATATTTTAATATATTTCATTATATAATAATATTTATTAACTATACATATTGTTTGTTTTATATTTTATTTATAATATTATACATATAATATATATTATATTTATTATGATAATTATAAATATTTCTATTTGTAAATATGTATATATTTTTAAATATTTCATTATATAATTTAATATTTAAGAACTATACATACATTGTTTTTCTAATATTTCATTTATAATGATATACATGATATACATAATATATGATATTTATTATGATATTTCTAAATAGTCATTATGATATTTCTAAAAATTCTTATAATATTTTTAAATATATTTCATTGTGTAATAATAATAATAATAATAATAATAATAATAATAATAATAATAACAACATTTAAGAACTATACATATAAATTGTTTATTATATTTTATTCATAATATAAAATACAACAAATTTCATTTGATAATGATGTAACTAATATAATATACTAATATATTTTAAGGTATAAAAATAAAATTACATATTATGATATGTAATTGCTATGATATATTATGATATTTATAAATATTTATATCATTTTTTATATTTCATTATATAATAATAATAATACATTTATATATATAATATATATATATATATATATATATATATATATATATATATATATATACAATTTAAAGTATTATTGTTTTATTTACAGCGCTAACAAACTTTAGTAGCTCTAATGCAAACATTAAATTAACTATTTCTCACATAAACTCTTTTTTCCCCTCAGTGGTTCGGCCAAACGTCACGCTGAGGGAACCTACACCAGCGACATCAGCTCCCACCTGCAGGACCAGGCGGCCCAAAACTTTGTGGCCTGGCTAAAATCCGGACAGCCAAAGCAAGAGTAGGCCTCCGCGCTTCTCGTCCCTCCTTCAGTGCCTTCTAGAGTGTGAAAGAGATGAAAATAAAGAAAGAGAGCGAGTGTGCGAGAGAAAAAACTAGCCTAACTGACTGCTTCATCATGCTTTCACCTGCCCAACCGCTGTCTCTTTTCTAACCTCACCGCCAAATGCTAATGCTAATAAATAGCGCTAAAACCTGGCTGTGTGCTTCTGGTTGTCTTTCTGTGCTCATGCCTTCTGCTATTTCTGGAGCTGCTATGCTAATCAAACAAATACTTCAACTGCAAAAATGCTAATTATATCCAAACATTACAAAAATAATACTGCAAACTTGCTAAAGCTACAAGCTTAACTGCTTCAAAACTCATTCTTAACTGGTTTAAACTTCAAATAAGTGTCATGTACACATGCTAACAAGTTGTTTATCACATATACGCAGTGTTGCAAACAACAGAGGTGCTAATTTTCTGCGCCGGAGGCACGTAGACGGCAGTTTCACCAGCGACGTCAACAAGGTCTTGGACAGCATCGCTGCCAAGGAGTATTTACAATGGGTGATGAACTCTAAGACGTCAGGGACAAGGTAACGTCCTCTCTAGCGGCTAACAACACGGTTATGCTAATATTATCAATGCTAATCAGTACAAGGGTGTATTTTAAAGGAGTTTTTTTTTATCTTTTCTAGTGGCAAACGTGGCGGAAATTGACGAGGAACCAGCGGGCTTCCCTGCGAGAGCTAAATTTGGATCCTGAAGGGGATTCGATCATCAAAATGAATGAAAGCCATATCGCTTACAGGCAAAACGGATACAACTCTTGAAATCAAAAGCCATATTCTATTTTTTAAAAAACCTCTGAACACTGTGGTTGTTATTTATTTTCCCTTAGTGTTAAAGAACATCGTGTACGTTATGAGGAGAAGAAAAGAGATATTTTTCTATAGTTTTGGACTATTTTCTATGTGTGCGATAAAAACAAACTCAGGTGAATGCACTAAACACTCAGGTAAAAAGTGAAAATTTACGTGTGCCACCACTGTATCAAAGTGCCATGGGAAATGGTGTCTTGCTCTGCAAAATAAACCTTTTCATATTTCACCCAAGCCTGTTGTTGTGAATATAGCGCCATCTAAAGGATGTCTGTAGAAATAAATGTGTTTGACGATTAAGTACATGTGCAAAGAAACGTTGACATTTATGTTTTTATGTAAGGTTTTTAGGGTTAGAGTAAAACAATAGTTATATTTCTGAAATAAGCAAGATTCCTATATTTAATACATAAGTAAAATTATATACTTTTTGTACAGTTTTGTATAAATAATGAGTGTGTTGCCAACTTTAATGTGGAAAACATGTTACAAACATAATATTGTTAATATTGGCTTAAGCAGAATCATAATCCTAATCAAAAATTGTATTTATTTTTTTCCCTCCGCAATTGATTAAATTTAAAACAAATATAAGCAATAATATATAAAGAAAATAAATATAAAAAATAATATTTCCAAAATTTTTCTCTGATCAACTGCAATTAATATGAAGAAAGAAAGAAAATATTACAAAGTTAAATTAACTAGCAATTATTTTTTTTTCTTTGCAAATGATCACAAAACATTAAAAAAAGAGATTAAAAAATATGTAAGAAATAAAAAAAATCCAACATTTAGCAAAAAAAAAAAAACATCCATTTGCTAATGCTTTATTTTTATTTTTACTTCATTAATTTACTAGTATTTGTATTGTACTTGTAACTTATTTTCATTTTGTATTATTTGTACTCTATTAACTAGTTTTGCTTTTATTTTAGTTTAGATTATTTTATTTTATTTTTTTATTTAACATCTACTATTATTATATTAGTAATGTTAGTTAAGAAATGTAATCCTAACAAAACATGAAGCATTTTCAAATATTTCCAAAATAAGGGCATATAATAGTTTTTTTTTTTTACTTTATTAATTTACTTAAATGATAGGTATTTTTGCTGTTTTAATTTAATGTAATTTTTTTTATTAATGTCTTATTATTATTATTATTATTATTATTATTATTATTATTATTATTATATTAGTTAAAAATATAATACTAACAAAACATTTAAAAAAAGTAAAAATATTTTTAAAATATATGTACATAATACCTAATTTTTGTTTTTACTTTATTAATTTATTTAAATAATAGGCTTTTTTGCTTTTATTTTATTTATTTTTTATTTTCTATTGTATTGTATTTATTTTATTTTATAGCATCTATTATTATTAATATTATTATTGTATTAGTAAATTATTATTATTATTATTATTATCATCATTATTATTATTATTATTATATTTGTAAATATTATATAGATTATATTAGTATGCTAGTTAAGAAATACAATCCTAATGAAACGAAACATTTTCTGAAATTTTAAAAATATATATAATACCTTTTTTTTTTACTTTATTAATTTACTTAATAGGTGTTTTTGCTTATTTGGTTTTATTAACGTCTATTATTATTATTATTATTATTACATTAGTTAAGAAATATAATTCTAATAAAACATGAAACGTTTTCACAAAAAATGTATATAATACTTTATTTTTGTTTATACTCTATTCATTTATTAAATAATAGGTATTTATTTATTTATTTATTTATTTTATTAACTGCTATTATTGTTGTTGTTGTTTTTGCTGTTATATTAGCATTATTAGTTAAGAAATATAATATAATCCTAATGAAACATAAATCATTATTTTGAAATATTTCAAAAATATGTTTATTTGTTTGTTTATTTGCAGTTGATTAGAAAAAAGTCATTCATTTAGCAAAAAAAGTTTGCTAATACTTTATTTTTGCTTTTACTTTATTAATTTGCTTAATATGGATTTTATTTATTTAATTTATTGTATTACCTATTATTATTATTATTATTATTATTATTATTATTATTATTATTATTATTATTATTATTATTATTATTATTGTTGGTGTTGTTGTTGCTAATTATAGTAGCATTATTAGGTAAGAAATATAATCCTAATGAAACATGAAATAATTTTGAAAGATTTTAGGAATATGTGTATTTGTTTATTTGCAGTTGATTAGAAGATTATTTATTATGTTACATTTATTTAGCAAAAAATGTAGCAAAAATCACCCATTTGCTTATACTTTATTTATTTTTTAAATTTACTTAAAGCATTTGATTAGAAAAAAAGGCAATCTGAGACTTTTCTTTATAGAAATATGAAGAAAGAAAGAAAGAAAGAGTAAGAAAGAAAGAAAGAAGTAAACTCTTTTTATATGAAAACAGGAAAGACTATTTTGTGCAGTTAATCGCGTATGTATAGCCATTAATTATTTTTTCTTTCATGTGAGTTTATCATATCTTTGCACTTGTTGCAAGGAAATCCCGCGACACTCGCATGGCGTCACTTCCTAAGGGGGCGGGGCATCGTAAGGAGGCGTGCTGCTTGCGCGTTGCGTCATCAATATTGCGCACATTCTCTAGGCTTCTGGAAGGGCGTTGAGCCTCTGCCGGTGTCATTCATATCAACACGGAGTGTTCCAGCCGTTAGTAACGTTTGTTCGGGGACTTTACACGCATTAAAGACATGATCAGGAACGGAAGCCATGCGGTGGAGGAGGAGGACAAGGGAAAGTCGAGCTCTTCCAGTCACAGCCCGGAGAAGAGGAAGCGGGTGATCCGGGTGTGGTGTGACGGCTGGTGAGTGACACCACTTTCATACGGTGATATTTGCACAAAGTGTGCAGTGCAGCTCTACAGCACTGAGAATTGGTCTTATAATGTTTAAATTTCGTCTTAAGATGTTATATAGTTGCACAGGAATGGTTTTAGCATGTTATTTTGATATTTTACCATAGTACTTTATAAGTAGTAACATTTTCGTACCAAGACAGTTTTGGAAGATCCTTGGAATACAAAAGTACTTTATCGCCACCGCGTTACAGTTATAGTATCACATCGTAATACTGTGGTCATTTGAACTATACTGTGGCGCTACACGATTCACGTAACAATTGCCTTGTATTGTTTTTACATTGTATTTAAAAAATATCATGGTATTACCACAGTGCATGTCCAAAAAACATAGTAGTACCATAGTATGCTGGTGTCAGATGGCGATACCATGGTACTTTGATATTTTCCATGCCACTGAATGATTATTGTATTTAAATACCATGGTATTTCTATGGTACAGCATGGTATTTCAAAGAATACGATGGCATGCATGTTCAAAATCATGGTATTATCATAGTAAGTGTCTAAAAAACATGGTGTTACCATAGTTTACATCTGCATTTCTGTGTGAATGATCAGGGATGTGATATTTCATAATTAGAAAGTGTATCTTTTTCAGTAATTAAATTAAAACTGAAATAAAATAAATATTAGATGTAATATGTAGATAGTAACTATATATATATATATATATATATATATATATATATATATATATATATATATATATATATAAACATCTAATATTTTATTTGATTTAGTTCATTTAATTTAAAAAAAAAAAAAAAAAAGCTAAAAATATATTCAAAAAAGGGAAATGTAATATATATAACATCTAATGTTTTATTTCAGATTTAATTTAATTATTTTAATGTAATTAAAAAATGGCTTAAGCACCAAAATCATTTTTTAAATTTTATATATTTACAAAAAACATAGTAGTACCGTAGTATGGCGGAGTCAGATGGGAATACCATGGTACTTTGATATTTTCCATGGCGTTGAATGATTATTATATTTAAGGACCGTGGAATTTATACGGTACAGCATGGTATTTCAAAGAATGCAATGGTATATATGTTCAAAATCATAGTATTATCATAGTTTCTAAAAAAAACATGGTATTACCATGGTTTGTATCTGTATTTCTGTATGATCAGAGATTTGATATTTCATAATTAGATAATTAAAAAGTGTATTTTCTTTTCAGAAATTAAATTAAAATTGAAATAAAATAAATATTAGATGTAATATATGTATATAATAATTATATATGTATATAACATCAAATATTTTATTTCAGATTTAATTTAATTCTATTAATTTAATTAAAAATAGTAAAAGCACCAAAAAATAAAAATGAAAATATAAAAATAAAAGCTAAAAATATATTTAAAAAGGAAAAAAAAATAGATGTAATATATATAACATCTAAAATTTTATTTTAGATTTAATTTAATTCTGTTAATTTAATTAAAAATGGCAAAAGCACCAAAAATGTAGTTTTAAATTCATTTAAGTTTTTTTCATTTAATTTAATTTTCTGAAATTTTATTAATTTAATTTAATTTTATACATATATTTAATTATATATAAAAATATTATATAAAAAAATAAAAACAGCTAAATATATTCTAAAATATTACACTAAATAAATAAATGCACTGCAGTGCAGGTTCAAAGGTTTTGGAGTCATGTGATTTCTGAGAACTAATACAGATGGGAGTTATAGAAGTCATATTACTTGTTTTTCATACCTGTCGTTCACAAACGCGCAGAAATGACACCCTTCATGAAATGTAACTACAGTTATAAATAACACATAGTGTGAAGTGTGGTGCCCAGGAGAGGATCATGGGAAATGGAATTGGAGATTATGTCCCCATGTAATCCTATCGACCTGGCTAATGATATTACTAGGGGAAAGGGCTTGTGGTGGTTAGATAACCCACCCATCTCTAATTACAGCTGTGTGTACAAGCTTTTATTTAGCTGTAATAAAAGCAGGTATTCATTACATCACCTGTGTGGCTCCCATCTTTGAATGGAGGTCGTGTTTTCTTGACCCTGTATCTAAAGTCCACGTGTCTCCACAGCTATGACATGGTGCACTACGGTCACTCTAACCAATTACGACAGGCCAAGGCGATGGGAGATTATCTCGTAGTAGGAGTACATACAGACGGTATGCCTCACACTACTTCACATTTCAGACCTTCACATAAAATCACTGTAATACTGTCACATAAAAAAAGTAGGAAATGATAAAACATTTTCTCTTTCACGTTTAGAGGAAATAGCCAAGCACAAGGGTCCTCCGGTCTTCACGCAGGCTGAGCGTTATAAAATGATACGGGCTATAAAGTGGGTGGATGAGATTGTGGAAGGGGCGCCGTATGTTACTACGCTGGAGACGCTGGACAAGTACAACTGTGATTTCTGCGTGCACGGAGGTGAGGGGATCTTTTAGACACGTGTTTTAGTGTTAAAAGCAATCCGTAAACATTTTAATGTCTTTAAAGGTGCCATGTTTTGTAGAATTTTATATCTTGAGGTACTTATTTTCATCCAAAATGGTCATAATTTAGTTTTTTCGTAATTGTTTTCATTTTGTTTGATTCTTAAATTGAACATCCTATATTTGTTACTGTTCGTTTACAGGGGTGATTTTTTTTTTTTTTTTTGCCACTCTTATGATTGACTAATGTCATTGCATAGGAAATAGCATCAGTGCCCCGCCCCCTCGCTATTGCATGTGAGTGTTTTGACAACATAATCAAAACAAAAAAAATGGTAATTTCCAGACAAAGCCTTATGAAATAATTTACTTACCGTTTGTGATGCAGCTGTAGTCAGATCTATCTTTGTTAATGTTCCTTTGAAGGGCTCATGACTTGGATTATTATTTTTTCTTATTATTTTAATATGCTCCTTTAGGTTTACTCATAATGTAAATAGTTTTTTTGCACGCACAAAAAAGCAAGTAAATATGTGGAAAAATTATTTTCAACCATCATTCTGACCCTATGTCTAAAATGACCTGTTTTAAGAGGTGTTTCCTTTAAGACTTCAGTAATCTGCCACTCTTATGATTGGCTAATGTCATTGCATAGGAAATAGTATCAATGCCCCACCCTCTCGCTATTGCATGTGAGTGTTTTGACAACATAATCAAAATAAAACAGTCATTTCCAGACAAAGCGTTATGAAATAATTTACTACCGTTTGTGATGCAGCTGCAGTCAGATATATATTTGTTACTGTTCCTTTAAAGGAGTCATGACTTGGATATTTTTATTATTTTAATACGTTTCTTGAGGTTTACTTCTAACATTGATAAAGTTTTTTTTTTTTTTTTGCACAGAAAACAAAGAATTATGTGGAAAAATGATCATTTTCAACCTTCATATTCTGACCATCTGTCTAAAACGACCTGTTTTAAGGGGCGGGTCCTTTAAGACTTCAATCAGTAATCTGACACTCTTATGATTGGCTAACGTCATTGCATAGGAAATAGTATCAATGTCCCGCCCCCTCACTATTGCATGTGAGTGTTTTGACAACATAATCAAAATAAAATAGTCATTTCCAGACAAAGCATTACGAAATAATTTACTTATCGTTTATGATGCAGCTGCAATCAGATCTATATTTGGTATTGTTCCTTTAAAGGAATCATGACTTGGATATTTTTATTATTTTAATATGTTCCTTCAGGTTTACTTATAATGGTAATAATTTTTTTGCACAAAAAACAAATAAATATGTGGAAAAATGATCATTTTCAACCATCATTCTGACCATCTGTCTAAAACGACCTGTTTTAAGGGGCGGGTCCTTTAAGACTTCAATCAGTAATCTGACACTCTTATGATTGGCTAACGTCATCGCATAGGAAACAGTATCAATGCCCTGCCCCCTCACTATTGCATGTGAGTGTTTTGACAACAATAAAAATAAAATGGTCATTTCCAGACAGAGCATTACGAAATAATGTACTTACCGTTTATGATGCAGCTGCAGTCAGATCTATATTTGTTACTGTTCCTTTAAAGGGGTCATCACTTGGATTTTTTTTTTTTATTATTATTTGAACATGTTTCTTCAGGTGTACTCATAATGTTAGTAGTTTTATGTACAAAAAAAGCAAATAAATATGTGGAAAAATTATCATTTTCGACCCTCATTCTGACCCCAGTTTTAAAGGAAAACACCACCCTTTTTTCGAAAATAGCATTTTCCAACTCCCCTTGAGTTAAACAGTTGAGTTTTACCGTTTTCGAATTCATTCAGTCGATCTCCGGGTCTGGCGGTAGCACTTTTAGCATAGCTTAGCATAGATCATTGAATCTGATTAGACCGTTAGCATCTTGCTCAAAAATGACCAAAGAGTTTCGATAATTTTCCTATTTAAAACTTGACTCTTCTGTAGTTACATTGTGTACAAAGACAGACGAAAAATGAAAAGTTGTGATTTTTTTAGGCTGATATGGCTAGGAACTATAATCTCATTTCAACGTAATAATCAAGGAACTTTGCTGCCGTACCATTGGTGCAGCAGGCGCAATGATATTACGCAGCCGTCAACTCTGCTGGCTGCAACTGTGCATCTACACAAACTTAGTGCCGGTCACTTTTAGGCGCTTCGTAATATCATTGCGCCTGCTGCACCCATGGTACGGCAGCAAAGTTCCTTATTACGCTGAAATGAGAGTATAGTTCCTAGCCATAGCAGCCTAGAAAATCACAACTTTTCATTTTCCGTCAGTCTTAGTACACGATGTAACTACAGAAGAGTCAAGTTTTAAATAGGAAAAATATCGTCATTATATATGGTCATTTTTGAGCGAGATGCTATCGGTCTAATCAGATTCAATCATCTATGTTAAGCTATGCTAAAAGTGCTACCGCCAGACCCAGAGATCGGCTGAATGGATTTGAAAACGGTAAAACTCAACTGTTTAACTCTAGGGGAGTTGGACACTGAAACCAACTTTCAAAAAAAGTGGAGTGTTCCTTTAAGGGGCGGGTCCTTTAAGACTTCAGTCAGTAATCTGCCAACCTTATGATTGGCTAACGTCATTGCATAGGAAATAGTATCAATGTCCTGCCCCCTCGCTATTGCATGTGTTTTGACAACAATCAAAATAAAACAGTCATTTCCAGACAAAGCATTATGAAATAATTTCCATACTGTTTGTGATGCAGCTGCAGTCAGATCTAGTACCGCTTCATCTTTCAACAAATGTTTCTTTGTGAACTCTCCATGACACTGTGCCACGTTTACAAAACCAAAATGCTGCGTTTAATCATCAGACACAATCTGGGCTGCCATTAAAATTAAACTATCCACTTGTTCCTTACACTGGGATCTTTCTGATATCTATACAATGACGTGAATGAGCTGTTTAAACCAAACACGTCAAAGTGAACGTTCTTTCAATCCATTTATCCTATTGATGACAGACTCAAGCACATGGACTGTGTCAGAAAACAAATGCGCATTTGTATGCTCTATCCATTGTAGACAAGATAGTGATTGCAATTTCTATACACAACACTTGCATCCAGCGTATTCAAGCGATCAGTCATTAAGCTACTGAACGCAAGTGGGCGGAGCCTATGGTGAGAAGATGACAATTCGTCGATGTCTTGATCTGGAGGCTGTGTTTTATGCAAATGACTGTGCCCGGCAAATCACCTCGCACCTCAGATCCAAACAAGCCATTTTTGGAGTTTGAATAAATAAATGCTTTGTTTGTAATGAAAAGGACGTTGTAAGCTGTGAAACTTGCAGGATGTTGTAATGGTACAAAGACCTCTTATATGCCAAAAGATCAAGGCAACGTCATGACCCCTTTAAGAGTTCTACATGCAAATTATGTTATGATTGAAACTTTTTACTCACAAAACACACTGGTTCACGTCAGGTCAACCAGTTACTAAATAGGCATTGTGTTTAACTACGATTAACTAAAGATTTCTCTGGTTGACTAGTAGTTGTTCATTTTAAGCATTAGTCGACTATTTGTTGCACGTTTATTAATAAACCACATAAATCATAGTAATGAGCCTTAAATAGCCTAATAAGCGCTTAAGTGCACGCAAAAAAGCTTGCCACAGCGCACCAGCAGATATAAAAAAAAACAGCAAGGAGACTGCATTAGGTTTTAATAATTTATTAATAAACTAGTGCTTTGTTTTTTTTTATTTTAAGAGAAGTCGGTGACACTGATTCGTCAACTCAGCAGTAGTGGATGCACCTTTATGCATGTTTCAAACAAATGACATAATCTGAGCATATTTATTTTCTATTTGAATTGGTTCATTTAAAAGTAGACATTTCACTCTCTATATATATATATTTTTCCATGTCAGTAAGGCAAGCATACATAGTTTTGAAGTTCTCAAGTTCACAGAGACTGAGATGGCAGAAAAGACATCTAGTTTGCTTTAAATATTTTACAAAAACACAACATTTCGTTGTTATTGTCAGTGCACACAAATAAATGTAGTCTTTACAGATTCGAAAGATGCATTATTTTTATCCGTATGAGCAAAAATGGAGTATTTTAAGTGCAAGTGACCGCACCGCCGCCTCCTTCTGTCATGCAGGGAGTGTGATACTGTTCAACTTCGACACTCCGAACAGACACTTCAATAGCACACATTTTTCTAGGTTAACATTAGATTGAACTGCCATATTTCAGAAGAAAAGCCATATTTGAGGTCGATAAATGATAGTAATATGATTACCACATAAACCAGCAGTTACCGATCTGTCCGTCTGGATAGACTGCGTGACAGTTAGTTGACTATTAGGGGGCAGCCTTAGTAATTTGCACACTGAAAGAATGACCTTTATAAGCATTTTAAAACGCAAAATTGACCAAAAATTGAATTGAAACTGAAATAATTTCATTTATGTTGTTAGATGACATCACACTGACCGTGGATGGAAAGGATACCTACGACGAAGTGAAGAGAATGGGCCGATACAGGTAAAGTCTAATGGGCCTTGGACATATACCTGTGGCACACCACTCAATTTTGCCCTGAGATGGTGTATAATGGTCGCCGTATGTGTTTTTTTTTTTTTATTGACAGGGAATGTAAACGCACACAGGGAGTGTCTACGACAGACCTAGTGGGTCGTATGCTTCTGTTAACAAAGTCGCATCACAGTAACGTTGTGAGTATACTTTATCGTTTGCTGTGTGTGTGTAGATGAGCGTTGTGTAAAGTCTTTCTGACAGTCCCTGATTATATCTCGCCCTCTCGCAGGATAATGCAGCCTACCAGCTTCACACGGATAACTTTGGGAAGGTGAGTTGATCTGCTCATGTCCAGATTAACATTTTTATTAATGTGATATTATAATCTGCTGTCATATACAGGGCTGTCCACTAGAGGTCAGGGTTTACCTGCTTACTTGAAGTATTTCCATCTAAATATATAGTTTAGCTTGGAAATGTCACATGTTACAGTAGTTTAATGTTTTGAGAATGCTGTTTTGAATTCCAGCTGGGAAACATACTGTACATAACTGGAATTTTATATGTGGTGAATGAGTACAAAAACGGATACATATCATTCGTTTGAATATTTTGCCATTTGCAAATGCAAAACTTTCTCATGCATCTTTTTTATCCTCAGGGTCCTAAAGGGCATAGCCCTTGGACTGGCGTCTCTCAGTTCCTGCAGACGTCTCAGAAGATTATCCAGTTCGCCTCAGGAAAAGAACCACAGCCGGGAGACACAATTATTTATGTAGCCGGAGCTTTCGACCTCTTCCGTATCCTTTTAAAGCATGTCACTCCACACTTCTGAAGACGTCCAGAAAGCTAGGAAAAGTCATGAAAAATTCAGTTTAAAGTTTGGGAACTCGCGTTATGCATTTGTTTCGGCCTTGACTATCTGATGCGCACAGACATCGGTCACGTGGATTTCCTCGAGACTGTTCACAAACAAGCAGAGAAGCCTTACGTCATTGTCGGACTGCACTTTGACCAGGTGCGTCTCATAAAAACAAATGCGCACAAACACTTTACAAGATTTTACAGACCGTTCCACCCTTATCGAAAGGGCAAAATTTGCTGAAACAAGCTGTTTTTAATTCTTGTGGTAAACTTTGATCAGACAGAAAGCCTCATGTGAACCAGAAAAAGGAAAGTTCAAAGTCACAGCCTCAGCATGACGACATGCAAACCTGTTTTACAAAGTTTTTGAACCTCATTGCCTCAGGGGAAACATGTGTTTAAGTTCCTTAACATGCAAAATACCTTGCACATTACTGCTTTGGTTACTACAGTGAAACTGGTTAATTGTATTACGACTACAAAACAAAATTGAAATTGCGAATTCTTTTAAAAATGCCAAATTTCAAATTCTAGCAGTTTTTAATTTTAATATTTAGTAGTTGTAATTGTCAAGATTCACGTTTTATTGTTTTGTAGGAAGTGAACCGCTACAAAGGAAAGAACTACCCCATCATGAATATTCACGAGAGAACTTTGAGCGTGCTGGCTTGCAGAGTAAGTGCATAACTTACGCCTCTTCCAATCATTTCTCTGGTTTGCATACATTTGTGCCTAATTTACTACTGCCTTTGATAATTTATTGATAGTTTGCATGAATTACCATCTCCTCCAATCTTTTCTTAGAATTTTGCATAAATTACTGCCTCCCCCAGTCAGTGCATGATTTACTGTCTCCTTCAATCCCATTTTATTATGTTGCACATTTCATGTTGCTTTTGTATTCCTGACACTCTTGTTTAAGAACAATGAGCCATTGTATTCAGAGAGAGGGAGTTATATATTACAAAAACGGGAGGATGGCAGGAAGAAACTGGGCAGAAACATTAAGAAACATCTCAAGGTCAAGTGAATAGACATCACAAGGAGTGCTAAAAGTTTATTTGTATTGCATGTTTATGAGACGCCTATTAAAAATCTCACACCTTGAGCTAATCCAAACCGTATCCTAGTGTACAAACCCTCTCATTCATCCACAGCACACACACTCTCATGGATCAGGCACATACCAGCATACCTAAAGCATGACGTCGCATTCAGACAGAACCCACATTGAGCTGCCAATATCAGAAACATGCAGTGAAACTGCAGACCTCCCTCGTACTGTAATATCAGTGCAAACCACAAGTTCATTTCTTTCTGAAAACTGCTGAATGATGGGAGGTTACATTTAGCTTTAGGAGTTTTAAACTGTGCCTGATTTGGACAGTTTTAGAATGTTTGAACCAAGAAGTTTTAACTTGGGGGACAATAGAATTGTAGAATTTGAGGAACATGGTGAACTTAGAAAACGTTTAGAACTTAGAGAACATGAAGAACTGAGAGCCTGGAGAATTTGCAAAACTTTGCAAAACTTTGCGAACTACAAAAAATTGAAAATTTGAAAATTTGTGAACTGAATTTATAGAACCCAGAGAACTTAAAACCTAATGAGATTAAAACATAGAGATTGCAGAACATTAGAACTTGGATAACTAAGAATTTACAACCAAACGAACTTATAACTATAGAACTGTAGAACTTTGTGAACTTGAAGAACTTTGAAAACTTAAAAATTAAAGAAATTGAAAGTTGAGAATGTAGACAATGTGGAATTGTAGAACTTAGAGAATTCTGAGTATTTACAATTTAAGGAAATTAGATCTACAAAAAAATTGGACAATGTAAAAGTTAAGGACTGTATAACTTTAGAACTGTAGAAATTGGTAAGCTTGGAGAACTCTGAAAATTTAAAAGTAAAGAAATTAAAAGTTGAGAGTGTAGAACCTATGTAAAGTAGAACTTTAGAACTTAGAGAAATCTGAGAATATACAACTTACAGAAATTAGAATGGCAAAAAATTAGAGAATGTAAAACTTAGGGAACTTAGAACTGAAAAATTTGTGAGCTAAGAGAACTTTGAAAACTTAATGTGAAGAAATTAAAAGTTAGAGCGCATAGAACCTAGACAATATAGAACTTTAGAACTAAGAGAAGTCTGAGAATATACAACTTAACTAAATTAGAATTGCAAAAAATTAGATTAATTTAGGTAACTTATAACTATAGAACTGAAGAAATGTGTGAGCGTGGAAAACTTTGAAAACTTAATGCAAAGAAATTGAAAGTAAGAGAATGTAGAACCTAGACAATGTAGAACTTACAGTAGAACACTGAAAATGCTTACTTTTAAGAAATTAGAACTTCACTAAGTTTGAGAACTCTGAAAAAGTGCACTTTAAAGAAACTGAAAATGTATATTTAAAGAGACTAGAACTTCAATAACTAAGAACTCTGGAAGTGTACACTTTCAAGAAATCAGAACTTCAAGAATTTTGAAAACTTTGAAAAAGGGCACTTTAAAGAAATTAGAACGTCAAGAACTTAGAAAACTTTGAGAACTCTGAAAATGTACACTTAGAAATTAGAACTTCAAGAACTTGGAGAACTGCAGAACTTTATAAGAACCTAGAGTGAACTTCAAGAGCTTTGAGATCTCTGAAAATGTACACTTTAAAGAAATTAGAACCTTGAGAACTTTGAGACCTCTAAAAAAATGTACACTTTAAAGAAATTAGAACTTCAAGAAGTTGGTGAACTGCAGAACTGGAGAACTTTATGAGAACCTAGACAGAACTTCAAGAACTTTGAGATCTCCGAAAAAGTGCACTTTAAAGAAATGAAAACTTCAAGAACTTTGAAAATGTACACCTTGAAGAAATTAGAACCTTGAGAACTCTGAAAATGTACACTTTAAAAAATTAGAACTTCAAGAACTTGGAGAACTGCAGAACTGGAGAACTTTATAAGCTTGAAGAACTTAGAACCTAAAAAAATGACAACTTTTTCAAGAAAGTAGAACCTAGACAGTTTAGAACTTTAGAACTTAAAGAATCTACTGTAGAGTTTATTTTAGAAACAATCTTCTGTTTAGGTCTTGGAAATAACAGCCTTGTGATTCTCTTTTCTTCAGTATGTGTCCGAGGTTGTGATCGGGGCTCCGTACGCAGTAGGAAAAGATCTTCTGGATCACTTTAAGGTACAGTACTAAACTGGTTCACATTGTTCATTCATTGTAGAGAATAAGAATCTAGTTTTGGGGTAACCCTATTCCAGACACAGTAACACAAAAAGAGGCTTTGAGTGTGAAGAAAACGAGGTTTGTGTGATTCACACATTACGCTATTGAGTTATAAAGCTGTGTGTGTTTGTGTGTGTGTGTTGTGTACAGCTCTGGGACAGCAGCCAAACTCAAAGGCTTTAGTGACTGAACACTATTTCAGCGATTCAGCATTGTCCTGCTTTGGGAACAATCTAGAGATTTACTGCTTGTCTCTTTAACCACAAACCCTCAGACAGTTACAGAGAGTTCAACAATGCTTAACCAAGTTTAACTCAAAAGAGTGCTTGGGACTTGGTGCTCTCAGTCCTGATGCACATTATCAATATATAAATCAGACTTTAATGAAACACATTTATGTATATATTTAAGAAATATTTAAAAGTATATGTATTTATTCTATTTTTTTTTTAAATTTATATTATATATAAATTTTATAATTTTTTTTCTATATTTTATATTATATATAAATAAAAATATTTTGTACATAAATAACATATTTCCCTTAAATATATACATTATTTTGTGTGTATTTATATATACATAGTAATTACACACAGTACACATGCATATATTAGGCAAACTCAAACTTTTTTTGTGTGTATGTATATGTGGAACATTTGGGACTAAAAAAAGAAAAAATCTACTATTATCTACTTAATAAAAAAAAAAAAAAAAGTAGAGTTTAAATAGAGATAGAAATTGTAATACTCTACTTAGCTTTTTTTTTAAACACACTTTTAAATTGGTAGATAAGTTTAATTTTTTGGTTCAGTTACCTTTTTTTTGTGCCAATTTTCCAAACCACCAAACTTATATCTATTCTGTTATTCTGTTGTACATTAAAGAATTTTGATCAATAATTTTAATTATCATTTTTACATTTTAGATTTTAGTTTGAACAGTTTTTGTTTACACTGTGTTGATATTACAGTATAATTTTAATAATAATTTACCAAAATATCTGACAGTTATCTGATCTAAACATCTCATTATCTTAACTAAGGTTATAGGTATCTAAAACTGAAACTGGAATTAAAAGATTAAACATTTACTTGAAATAAAATAAAAAATAAAATAAAGTAATACAATAAAAATGTATTACTTCAGCTAGTTGGCATTTGGCAGTTAGTAGGCTATTATCATTTTAATTTAGTTTAAATTGTAACAAAGCTTAAAAACATTTACTTAAAATAAATACAACTAAATAAAATCAAAATTAAAAACGTTTTATTTCAGCTAGTTGGCTTTTGGCAGTCAGTCGGCAGTTAACATTTTAATTTAGTTTAACTTGTAATAAATAAAACGGAAATAAAAAATGAAAAGCTTAAAAACATTTACTTAAAATAAAATAAAACTAAACTAATAACTAAAACTGGAATAAAATGAAAAGCTTATAAACTTTTAATTAAAATAAAAATAAATTAAAATAAAGTAAATAAAATAAAATAAAAACTTTTTTAATTTGAGCTATTTTGCAGTTAGTTGGCAATTGTCATTTTAATTCAGTTTAATTTTTAACGACTAAAACTGGAATAAAAATTAAAAGCTTAAAAACATTTACTTCAATAAAATAATAAAATAAAAACTTTTTATTTGAGCTAGTTGGCTTTTGGCAGTTATTCGGCAGCTATCATTTTAATTTAGTTAACTTGTAATAACCAAAACTGAAAAATGTAAAAGCTTAAAAACATTTACATAAAATAAAATAAAAAAAAATGCTTATTTTTAGCTACCTGGCATTTGGCAGTTAGTTGGCAGTTATCATTTTAATTTAGTTAAACTTGTAATAACTAAAACTGAAATAAAAATTAAAAGATTAAAAGTATTTACTTAAAATAAGATCAAATAAAATAAAATAAATGCATGAATAAATCTTATTTCAGCTAGTTGGCTTTTGGCAGTTAGTCAGCAGTTATCATTTTAATTTTGTTTAAATTGTAATAACTAAAACTGAAAAAAAAAAAAAAAAATTAAAAACACTTACTTTAAATAAAAAAAAAACTAAATTAAATTAAAAAATAAAAACTTTTTGTTTGAGCTAGTTGGCTTTTGGCAGTTAGTCAGCAGTTATCCTTTTTATTTTGTTTAACTTGTAACTAAAACTGAAATAAAAAAAATAATAAAAACTATTTTAATTAATACTATATGTATGTCTATATACACACACACTACTAAAAATGACAAATGCACAGCAAAATTACGACAAATTTTAACTAAACGGAAAATATAAACTGATTCAAAACATTAAGAGAAAACATAATAGTATTTGAATGAGATTAAAATAACAGTTCTCAACACTATACATATCATGTATCTATATCTGTTCATGTGTCTGGCTATAGGTGGATCTGGTGTGTCATGGGAAGACCGAAGTGTTCCCTGACGCAGACAGGACAGACCCTTACGCCGTGAGTAAAGTCTCCTGATATGCATCTCTCGATATCATCTTCCATAAAAACTGATTTTACCCATTGTCTCTCTTCCCAGGAGCCGAAAAAGAGAGGTATTTTCCGCATCCTAGACAGCGGCAACAATCTAACCTCAGACGACATTGTGCAGAGAATCATTGAGAACAGGTTTGTGGCATAATACGTGCAAAATCATTTCACTGAAAGGTTACGAACGTATGCGAATAAGCCGATGTCTCTCTTCGTCCCGTAGGTTGCAGTTTGAATCCAGGAACCAGAAGAAGGAAGCTAAAGAGATGGCCGTGATCGAGGCTCTGAAGCATAAAGATGATTCGCTGAAGACCGAAGCGGCTCTTGCGAAGAATTAACCAAATTATCCAAACCGAACAAATCAAGGGCTTCGTCGTAGAACCAAAATTACCCCTGGACTGTTATAAAAAACCCCCGAACGAACAAACGCCTGAGCTGAGGCTGCTTTTAAGTGGATTTGGAGGAACACAGACTTGTTTTTATATCGTAAGACTCTTGTTTGACGACAAAAGCACTTTGTTGTGCGCGGACAGTTTTTATGGTACCTATTAAATGGGTTGGAAGACTTTCTCTCTGGACGGGAGGAACACTGGGAAACATTCAGCAAATATTTTTGTGTTGTGTATGAAGGTTATGGGAAGATTGTGTCATTTCAATGGTTTTTGCATTGCCGATCCATCCGCACATACCTGTGGTTGAGCAGAGAAACGCTTTGTGAAGAAACACTTGATGTTGACTTAGTTCGTGTACTAGTGGTTAGTATGCTTGTTTTTTTAATGTTTTATGTTTTGTGTCATGGAAATGTATCCAGGTCACATTTTACCCCAAAATCAGAAGAAAAAAAAAAAATAAGAAATTGTTTTCTCGCCAAGAAATGTTCTTGTTTTAGGACTATTTTATTTTATTTGATCTTTTGTTTGCAGTTCTCATTACTTGCAGTTTTGTCCAAACTTGTTTCATACACTGTCAACAGTCACGTATCTGGCATTTTACTCTTTCATCAATTTTATTTTCGCTTTCTCACCTTTGTTGTGACGTGATCAAAGTCACAACCAAAGACTCTGACCTCAGGTGATTGTTAGATGTCAGTTTAACGTCATGCTTTCTTGTTCAACATAAATCATATTTACAAACACCAGAGTCTAAACTAAACCGATTGTTCAAGTCTAACTTGCTTTTATCTCATTTGCTTTTATGTGTTTTTGTTTTTAATTGAATGTCAAAGCACCTTGCAGTTGAAGCATTTTTTTTGTTTGTAACATTTCCTGCACATTTAGCGTGAAATGCTGTGAAAAAAAACACTAATTTAATCATTGTACATTGCAAAAAATGTTGAGTGACCAATTCTGAATGTTGTGTTGGCGTCTTCAGACAATCTTTAATTTATCATTCTACGATATACCTTCATAAACTGTAAACCATCAAAACACATCCATCGATTGCAAATTAAATTGCAATTTTCACAAAAGAGCCTGTTCTGTTAAAATCTAATTATTGAATCTAATTTAGTCAATTTGAAGATTACGTATGCTCTTTTCAGACTGAACTTAATGAGAAATTCATAATATTATGTTTTCCTCCTCTGCTAATGATTATTTATGGCTATGTTTTTGTGCTTTTAAATACAATTTAAAGTACCTGGTTTGTTTTACTTACCTAAAACTGAAACCAGAAAGTCCCTTGGGAAAAAAAGTCAAGACAGAAATAAAATAAAATCTGTATATTTCAGCTATTTCAACATTTTTTATTTAAAATGTAGTTAAACAACTAAAAAAACCTTCTAAAAACTTAAAGCTACTAAAAATGACAAAAAACAAAGTTATATATATATATTTACAAAAGTTACTAAAAAAAGTTACTAAGACTTTATCTGAAATGAAAAAAAAATATTAAAAAAACGTAATTAACAATATTTAAATAATATTAATAAAAGCCATAATAGTATGATACTAAATTAACATTGTGAAATAAAAACATTCTGAACTGAATTTTACAGCAGGTTTGCAAAAGAAAATGTTTATGGTTATTAATAAAAAATAGTAATAATAATAAAGCTTTATTGTGCAAATTTTAGCTGATGCTTGATGAATATTTTAGTTGTAGACTTTTAAATTCAAAATATCTATTATTTAAATGATACTATAGAGGGTTGGCATTTATGGTTTGGTCAATTACCTGGACGCACGGCCATATTGGAGATACTCAGATGTAAACAACAGCATCGATTGCATGGTTAACAATTACTGAACATGTTGCTCTGCTAATTTATGCTGTCTAAACCACAGAAAAAAATGTGTGGAAGCTGCTAAATTATATAGAGACGGACTTAGTAATCAGGAAAGGGTGCAATATTTTGACAAACTAAAGTCAATAGGTGGTAAAGACACATACGAACAATATTAATTAAGATATTAACCTAATATTTCACCTACCTGACCGGAAGTGATAAGAACAAACACAAATGTTGTCAAGTTCCTTGCCCTAGAAATCCTGGTTCGGGTTTGGCCAACCACAAATGGCTTTTGTTCCACAGACAGTTTTTTTGCACTCTTCTCCTTGATTTGTTGTAACTTTTGGCAGTCTATAGCACTACAAATTTTTTTCCCGGTCCGACCGATTAGTACAGTTCAAAACATGACAATAATTGACCATTTTCAGCAGCGATAATCAGCAAAATGGGCGAGTTTCGTTTGGCTCAGTGGCATTGTTTACAGTCAGCGCCGCCAATTTGGATAGATGACGCGGCAGTTTGCCGTGTTATTTTTTATTTAAATTTGTTTATATTTATTGAATTGATTTAATATTTTATGTTATTGTTTATATGGATTTTATAGTATTTGTTGTTGTTTGTTTGTAGTTACTTTTAATGTTTTACGTTTTCACTCCATTTTATTTAAAAAATATTTTATTAATTAATTTATGTATTACTTTATTCCATTTAATTTGATTACATTCAATTGTGTAATGAGTTTCACGGACTGCCAACAGCTCTCGAACAACGCATGAACTAAAGCCATCTCAGGTGACAAAGTTCCACAAACGTCACGTCACTTCCTTCCTAAAGAAAGCGGACACCTCCAAAAAAGAGACGCTCTGTAGGCGACACACACCATTTAGTTTGTGCGTAATGAGCAGGTAGAGTTCTCTTGTGGATTAGGAGTGTTTGCGCGGCGTCTGACGGTGTTTAGTGAGATCTCTCAATGGACACAAACATCCTGAACCAGCAGGAGCGCTGAGTCTGACGAAACTTACCGGGAACAGGCGAATTTAAAACTTTTTTCTCTTTCCTCCTGTACGTTTGGGACCATCCCAACCTCTCTCTCTCTCTCTCTCTCTCTCTCTCTCTCTCTCTCTCTCTCTCTCTCTCTCAGATTTGAATCAGGTCTTTCCAAAAACACACGAGCGATACGGTGTCATTTTACGCGTTAACCGGAGGAACGCGAGGATCTCGCCGGGATGTTTTTACGCGACTTTGAACGTTCCTCTTCGGTTCCGTCCGTGATGTTGGGATTTCTGCTGGATGTTTAGCTCTGCGGGAAAGACATGAGCTCTGGATATGGGTCTGTGTCTGGGCTCAGAGGTGACAGAGGAGGGAAAGAAGGCGAAGATCCACAGCTCGCAGATAGACAGAGATCTGTACGAGTACGCCAAGAGAGAGATGAACGTGGTGAAGATCCTCATGCTGGGTAAGACAGCTCTCATCCAGATGTTTGTTAAACTGCCCATTGCTTTTAGTGGAAATAACATGGATTTTGATGGTCCTGTTTGTACATTAGAAATGTATTTTTTGGGTAACTGCAAGTTTGTGCGTTCAAGCAACAAATATGGGCTTGTAAATAAAAGTTTATCTGTTTAAGTTATTAGTTTGAACCAATAACTCTTAAGGTTGTAGGTTTAACCTCAGGTTTAATAATTTAATAGTTGTGTGTTCAGATTTGAGCAGGTAACTGTAAAGTTCTGGGTTTGAACCTCACATCTGGGCTGATAACTGAAAGGTTGTGGGTTTCAAACTCAGATCTGTGCCAGAAACTGAAAGTTTGGATAATTATTAGTTTGAACCAATAACTCTTAAGGTTGTAGGTTTAAACCTAGATTTGGTCAGGTTGTAGATTGAAACTTCACATCTGGGCATTTAACCTGAACATTTGTATGTTTGTACCTCCGATTATAACTGATATCTAAAAGGTTGTACGTTCAAACCTCAGGTATGGATTGAAACTAAAACAGTGGGTTAAAACCTGGGTCTGTGGCTGGTTGTTACGTTAAAAACATATTATTCTAAGTTGAATCTAAAAAAAAAAAAAAAAGACTGACTAGCCTTTGGGTAATTGCTAGTTGGTCAGACTAGTTCTTAAGACATCGTCTTAACCATAGAGGCTAAGTTTATGCAGCTGGCCCCAGGTCAGTGAATTAAAGGTTGTTGGTTGTAGCTTCAAATGTGTACAGTTAACTGAATATTTCTGGGTTTGAATCTGAAAGTCAGAATGGGCTGGTATCTGCAAGGTTTTAGCTTCATGTACTAAAGATCTGAATTTGTTTGAATTTCATATTTGTGCAGGTAACTGAACCGTTCTGGGTTTGAATTTCATATTTGTGCAGGAAATTGAACCATTCTGGGTTCGAATTTCATTTTTGTGCAGGTAACTGGATCATTCTGGGTTTAAATTTGATATCTATGCAGGTGACAAATAGTTTGAATCTCAAATCTGGGCTGGAAACGTAAAGGTTGTAGTCTTAAATTTCGTATTTGTAATGGTTATTTAACCGTTCTGGGAACATACTTCGTATTTGTGCAGGTAACTGGAAACTTCTTGGTTTGAACCTCAGATCTGGGCTGATAACTTAAAGGTTGTGGGTTTGAGTTTTGGATTTGTGCAAGTTGTTGTACTGTTCTAGGTTTGAAACGCAGATCTGTGCTAATAATTTAAAGGTTGTGGGCTTAAATTTCATATTTGTGTTGGTAATTGAACCGTTCTGCGTTCAAACTTAATATTTGTGTAGGTAACTGGACACTTCTTGGTTCAAACCTCAGATCTGGGCTAGTAATTGAAAGGTTGAGGGTTCGAATTTCACATTTGTGCAGGTAATTGTACTGGTATGAGTTTGAAAGTCATGTTTATGTAGGTACACATATTTATGTAGGTACATGGACAGTTCTCAGTTTGAACCTCAGATCTGGGCTGGTGACTGAAAGGTTGTGGGTTCGAATTTCATATTTGTGCTGGTCATTGAACGATTCTGGGTTTATACTTCGTATTTGTGCTCAGTTTGAACATCAGATCTGGGCTGTTTTGAAAAGTTGTGGGTTTCAATTTCATATTTGTGCAAGTAACTCAATGGTTCTGGGTTTGAAACTCAGATCTGGTTTAATAATTTAATAGTTGTGGGTTTGAATTTCAGATTTGAGCAGGTAACTGTAAAGTTCTGGGTTTGAACCTCACATCTGGGCTGATAAGTGAAAGGTTGTGGGTTTCAAACTTGGGTTTAAAACTCAGATCTGTGCCGGAAACTTAAAGTTTGTGGGCTTAAATTTCATATTTGAAATGGTAATTGAACCATTCTACGTTTGTACTTTGTATTTGTGCAGGTAACTGAGCAGCTCTTGGTTTGAACCTCAAATCTGGGCTGGTAACTGAAAGGTTGTGGGTTCGAATTTCATATATGTGCAATTAACTGAAAAGTTCTGAGTTCGAACCTCAGATCTTGACTCATATCTGTAGAGTGGTAGGTTTGAACCTCATATCTGGGCTGGTAACTGAAAGGTTGTGGTTTCATATTTCATATTTGTGCAGGTAACTGAACTGTTCTAGGTTCAAAACTCAGATCTGTGCTGGTAACAGGTTGTGGGTTTGAATTTCACATTTGTGCAGGTAACTGATCAGTTCTCGGTTTGAACCTCAACTCTGGGCTGGTAATTGAAAGGTTGTGGGTTTGAATTTCACATTTGAGCAGGTAAATGTCACATTTTGGGTTTGAACCTCACATCTGGGCTGATAACTGAAAGGCTGTGGGTTCACATTTCATATTTGTGCAAAATGGTTCTGGGTTCGAACCTCAGATCTTGACTCATATCTGTAGGGTAGAAGGTTTGAACCTCATATCTGGGCTGGTAACTGAAAGGTTGTGGGTTTGAACATCAGAACGAGTTGATTTATGAATGGTGAAGACTGTAACCTTAAACCAGACATTTATTTTAGGTTTAATCTATGAGGATTGTCCAATTAATAGGTTCTTTTGTTAAAAGTGTAAACTATATGACTGAGTAATTTTGAATGATCTATTTTGATGTAGGTGCTGCTGAAAGTGGGAAAAGTACGCTGGTCAAACAGATGAAGATTATCCACAGTCATGGATTCACCAAACAGGAGCTAGCCAGTTTTAAGGTAAGACATTTGGCTATGTTTTGTTCTTTTCACACACTTGATGTCCACCAGTGCAAGAGGTTAATTACATTTAATAGTTTAACATTTGTTCAGTACTATATTTTGTCTGTGCACTCTGTACTTCATCCGCCATGTGGGAAATCAAGCCACTGTGTGTGTTTTGGGGATTATTTAAAGTTTAAGGGGTCATTGGTTCATCTGTGAAACAAGACCTCAGTTGAACAGAAGACTGGATCTTGCCTCAGCATGTTTGATTTGTTCTGTTTGGAAGAGAAAACGGAAAGGGGAAGGAAACACATGGAAACATAAAACACAGAAAAGTTTTTAAAAATTGTCGACTTAAGCACGTTTTTTCCGACAGTTTAGTTTGTTTGACAGCCAGTGTGCACTTCCCCTCTCTCTCTCTCTCTCCTGTGACTCACAAGTTTTACCATGGCAACATAGTAAAGACGCACACTGGCTCCTTTAGACTAACCTGTGGTCTGCGTACGTCTTATCACCATGGGAAGAGAAAGGCGACTGATTTGCTCATTCATAGTAAACCGCAGCCAGCTGTGTTCTCAACATGATCATCAGCCCTGGTATTTCTAAAACCGCAGTTTTTGACTGTCACTTCGAGGCAAAACGTCATTTTTGGCAGCAACAATAGTAGTGTTATTCAGCCCCCTTCTTCAGTTAACCAGAAAACCCTAGGGTAGGGGTTGGTAGTATGAACAAAGTAATTTAATATCATTGCATTTATGACAAACTTCTTGTACTTCTACTTCAATGGAGAAAAAAAGTTAGTGCTAGGCTACAAAAGGCTATTTTATGGCTATAAATAGACTTTACAGTTAAGCTTGCAAAAATAAAGACTTTTTATTTTGACCTAATCGAACTTTGTTGGGCTGAATATAGAGCCTTGTGGTATCCCAAACTCAATATTTGACATAAGCGCTGCTCGTCTGCATTTACTATAAGACTTTGTCAAACTTTGTTGGGCCGAAGACAGAGCCTTGCGGTATCTCAAGCTCAAGATGTGACTTAAATGCTGCTAGTCTGCATTTACCGCAAAACTTTGTCAAACTTTGTTGGACCGAATACAGAGCCTTGTGGTATCCCAAACTCAATATTTGACACAAACGCTGCTCGTCTGCATTTACTATAAGACTTTGTCAAACTTTGTTGGGCCGAATATGGAGCCTTGTGGTATCCCAAACTCAATATTTGACATAAACACTGCTCGTCTGCATTTACTACAAGACTTTGTCAAACTTTGTTGGACCGAATACGGAGCCTTGTGGTATCCCAAACTCAGTATTTGACATAAACGCTGCTCGTCTGCATTTACTACAAGACTTTGTCAAACTGTTGGGCTGAATACAGAGCTTTGTGGTATCCCAAACTCAAGATTTGACTTAAACGCTGCTCGTCTGCATTTACTACAAGACTTCATTAAACTTTGTTGGGCCGAATACAGAGCCTTGCGGTATACAGAAATGAACATTTCACTTAAATGCTGCTTGTCTGCATTTACTACAAGACTTCATCAAACTTTGTTGGGCCATATACGTAGCATTGTAATATCCCGAATTCAAGATTTGACCTGAACACTGATCGTCTGCATTTACTACAAGACTTTGTCAAACTTTGTTGGGCCGAATACAGACCCTTGTGGTATCCCGAAGTCAAGATTTCACTTGAAACACTGCTCGTCTGCATTTACTACAAGACTTTGTCAAACTGTTGGCCTGAATATGGAGCTTTGTGGTATTCTGAACTCAAGATGTGACTTAAAAGCTGATCATCAGCATTTACTACAAGACTTCGTCAAACTTTGTTGGGCTGAATATGGAGTCTTGTGGTATCCCAAACTCAAGATGTGACAAACGCCGCTCATCTGCATTTACTTCAAGACTTCGTCAAACTTTGTTGGGCTGAATACGGAGCCTTGTGGTATCCCAAACTCAAGATGTGACTTAAATGCTGCAAGTCTGCATTTACTGCAAGACTTTGTCAAACTTTGTTGGACCGAATACGGAGCCTTGTGTATTTGACATAAACGCCGCTCATCTACATTTACTGCAAGCCTTTGTCAAACTTTGTTGGGCCGAAGACGGAGCCTTGCGGTATTTCAAGCTCAAGATGTGACTTAAATGCTGCAAGCCTGCATTTACTGCAAGACTTTGTCAAACTTTGTTGGGCTGAATACAGAGCCTTGCGGTATCACAAACTCAAGATGTGACTTAAACGCTGCTTGTCTGCATTTGCTACAAAACTATGCTGTTATACAACATCCTTTAACTTGTGACTGACAGGTTAAAAGAAATGTCCTAGGATTGTGTTGTCTTTAGAAAAAGTGCATGTTGGCTGCAGAAAAAGGCGATGTTTCTTTAGTTGTTTTTTGAGAGAATGCTACCTTACTGAAACTTCTCTCAATATTTCATTCCCTCACCCTTAATAAAAGCTACTTTGATCCTTTGGAATTCAGGAATTTGTCCATCCAATATTTGTGCGCTGATGCTTATCGAGCTAACGGAGCATTAAACAGACATGTTTCTAGTCAGATTTTTCTCCACTTGTTTTATAAATCAACTGATTTTGTCAAAAGACGGCGGGTCCATCGTATCTCCTGTGAAGTGCCAGGTGCAGATCCGCATGTGTGCTTGCTTGGGTTAAACAGAGACTTTGTGTACCATGTTCTCTTCATTAAACCTTCCCTCAGGGTCTGTTTGTATTCGCTACACTTTCCTGTGAACCTGAATTAGATTGATGGACTGAGAATGTGCAAGTGGTGTTTTGAAGTGCCTCAGGGAATGCTTTAAAACCTCAATGACAGCCTATTAGCTCCAGCCAAATGCGAAGGGATTGTCAAGATGGTTAACTAGATGACTAGTCATCAAGCAACCACCTACTTGTTTTGTGAGACTGATTTTTAGTGGCAGGGAATGAGTTTAAGAACCTATTAGCATGCTAATAATAAACTGCAGTGATGTCTATTGTAGTTGCTTACAAGAAAAGTGCTGGATTTTTGCAGTTTTATTTGTCTTTGTTGTGTATTTTAAGCTAATTTGTCACCTGTGTGACAACATTGACAACAAACTTTTTAAATAAATACTCACTGCAATACACACACACCCTGTTTTGGAGGGAAATAACCATCTGTGCTATCTTTCGCCAGCAGAACTTCCATTATCTTTAAACAAAACAAGAAGTGTTGGAATGTGGGTGAGAATGATGCAATATTGTACAGTTGTCATGCAGCAGAAATAAAGCTTGGGAGAAGCTGTACTGTACTGTTTGTCTTTATTTTTAAATATTTGTTTAGACAGTCTTAAGATATGTACTTTGAAAAATCAGCTTTCTAAAATGTAAAGAGAACTTGTTTCTTGACACTCTAGCTGCATATGCAGCCTCTGCTGTCATGTGGATAGAATTCCATGTGCATTCTAAACTGAAATCATTTCCTTAGGGTTCTTTGTTGAAACATTGAAGTTCAAAGATTGATGACTGTCATTGTCTTATTGTAAGATGCCAATTTATCAAAGATTTCAAGTATAACAACACATGCTTTGTCTGTACAGGAAACAGCCGTTTTAATGTCATCTAGAAATGCAGTTTCTTTTTTTTTCAAACCCTTACAAATGTGTAAAGTTGCTTGTGATTTGCTGTGACGATGCATTCTGTAGCCATTGAATTGAAATATATCAAGTGTGAAGTATGTGATCTCTAGATCTGATTAGCGTTAGGCATGCCACTGTATGGTTTGTGCCAGTCACTGTGGTATAAAACTCTTCTGACTAAATGCACAATGTTTGTATTTTGCTCCACTCCAGTTAATAATTCAACCCAACAGTGGTTTTCATCTGTTGTGGAACGGGAAGAACAAAACGGTAAGGTCCCATAATAGCTCTAGGCTGGCTTCTCCCATTGTTCTAGAGACAAAACAAACATTGCCCTTAAGCAAGCGGATGACATACAATAGCCTAATTTTGTAGTAAATGCAGACAGGCTGCGTTTGAGTCACGTCTTGAATTTGGGATACCTCATGGCTCTGTATTCGGTCCTTCAAAGTTTGAAAACTCTCTATTTTTGCAAGCTAAACAATCGTTTTTCTCCCATGCCTGTGTTTTCTCTTAAAATGTAACTTCTCCCATTGCTCTAGAGACAAAACAAACATTGCCTTTAAGCCAGTGGATGACATAAAATAGCCTAACTTTGTAGTAAACGCAGACGAACCGAGTTTGAGTGATGTCTTGAGTTCGGGAAACCTCAAGGCTCTGTATTCGGTCCGTCAAAGTTTGCAAACTCTTTATTTTTGCAAGCTAAACCATAGTTTTTTCTTCCATGCCTGTGTTTTCTCTTAAAATGTAACTTCTCCAATTGTTCTAGAGACAAAACAAACATTGCCCTTAAGCCAGCGGATGACATACAATAGCCTAATTTTGTAGTAAACGCAGACAGGCCGCGTTTGAGTCACGCCTTGAGTTTGGGATACCTCATGGCTCTGTATTCGGTCCGTCAAAATTTGAAAACTCTTTATTTTTGCAAGCTAAACCATCGCTTTTCTTCCATGCCTGTGTTTTCTCTTTAAATGTAACTTCTCCCATTGTTCTAGAGACAAAACAAACATTGCCCTTAAGCCAGCGGATGACATACAATAGCCTATTTTTGTAGTAAACGCAGACAGGCCGCGTTTGAGTCACGCCTTGAGTTTGGGATACCTCATGGCTCTGTATTCGGTCCGTCAAAATTTGAAAACTCTTTATTTTTGCAAGCTAAACCATCGCTTTTCTTCCATGCCTGTGTTTTCTCTTTAAATGTAACTTCTCCCATTGTTCTAGAGACAAAACAAACATTGCCCTTAAGCCAGCGGATGACATACAATAGCCTAATTTTGTAGTAAACTCAGACGAACTGAGATTGAGTCACGTCTTGAGTTCGGGATACCTCAAGGCTCTGTATAAGTTTGAAAACTCTTTATTTTTGCAAGCTAAACCATCATTTTTCTTCTATGCCTCTTAAAATGTATGTGGCTGGTCACAGGGTAATGTTCAAAAGTCCAGTTCCTGCTTCACCAGTTTTTGTTGGACGGATTCATAAAGGGTCACGCTTTCGCTCACACATGCAATGTTGGTACAGCCCCATAATTATGGCTAGTTTCATACTGTACACATGCTTGCAGACACAAGCACAGTCTGTAATCAGACTGGCCTTGGTTGACTTGGATGTAGTGTCGCATAAGGGCGGACCGTCAACTGTCAGAGAGAGGCCAGGGAAGGGTGTGGTGACCTGTGGTGTGTGTGAATCATAAAAGCAAGGGAAAATGTGACGTGGTACAGGTAAAAACAGTGACTTGTCCTGACCTGAATGTCGCAGGAGTGTCTTTTTCTTAATCCTTTCTTTTTACTAAACTGTCACCAGAACTGCAGTCTTTCTCGATTTCACAGGAAATCGAGTTGTCTTTCCTGTTTCCTTCGTTTTTGGTTTCTTAATTGACACGTCTCTCCGTTTCTCCTTGTTCTCCTCGCCCAAAGCTGCCACTTAAACTTTGTTTAAAAGAATATTGTTTATTTGCATCTTCCCAACCCCTAAACTTTTGAATGGTCATTTATATTCTTACATTAATAAACCCATCTATTATATGTTCACACATAAACACACAGAGCAATCAAAAGTGTTGCATTAGTGTTTTATCTAGTGTGTCCATCTGGTGGCTCTTTTTTATGGCAAGACATCACAAAACTCGCAGCTGGGTTTCATGCTTTCATTTCCCCGACCTCCCTCTGACTCGGTTTCTTTGATGAAGTGGTAAGTTCTCCTGTTACAAACGTGACATCAAGGAGTAATGGGAGACTTTGGAGTGTCGTTGTCGGTGGTCTAGAATTTGAGCTTGACCCAAACATTTTTACTCTAGAATGCACTTTCTTTGACAAGATTCTATTGAGCTCCTGACTTGCCTGGAATTTTAGAATGTTGTCACTTCCTTCAGAATTTTTAATGACTGGAGTTCTAGAATTTGTTGTTCTGAAAGTTCTAGAACTTAAAAGTTGCATAGATACTTGAAAAGAAATGGATTTCTAGAATTCCTAGAATGGTTATGTAAGTGCTCTTTTCCAACGTTATCTCACAGTCAGTTCATACATATTTTATGAGATGGCTGATTCGTACGATCTCATGATTTAAGTCACGATTTCTGTGACTGTTAAGTTTAGTGGCGATACAGGCAATATAATCGTGGTCTTTTGTAAAAATTCCTATAAATTTGCCACCTTGTAAAATACACACGCTTTTTTTTTTTTTCCACAAATTGTATAAGAGTGAGGTCTTGCATATTAGCCACCTTGTCAAATATTACCATGAGATTGGGTTGTTTTTTCTATATGTGGAAGTGTATAATGACAATGACAAAAAAAGCACCATAAACTTAAAATACACTATAGTATATTTCTGTTCTTCTAGAATTATATGATATGACAGTTTTCAAATTTGGCACAGTTAAATCATTTATGAAATATGAGAACAAATGCTGTTTTGTGTCAATGACAGTTTGAAAAATGAATATTGAATTTACTTTTATTTGATATTTTCTGTTTTCCCTTTTAGTTTTAATTTGTTTTAAGAGGTTAAGTTTTTGTTTTCACAATTTTAGTACTTAAATTGAAACTTACTTTAGTTAGAAACTTACTTTAGCAACATTTCTCATGTTCTTTGTGTTATATGTAACATTTATGTTTAATTTTATTTCAGCTTTATTTCAGTTAACAAAAATATATATTTTTTAATAGTTCTAGGCAATATTTGTAATTTTACTTTAAATTTTAAAAGTCATAATTTAAATAAATTGTAAAATAAAAAAAGTGTTTTGTAATATTTATATTTTATTTCAGCTTTATTTCAGTTAACAAAAATAATTTTTAGTTTTAGTCATTTTAGTACTTGAGCTGAAACTTTTATTTTAGTTTGGTTGGTTGCCAGATCAACAATTCTAATTTTCATTAAAGTTTTCTAAGTGTAAACATTACATGTTACATGCTTTTTCAATTAACAAAAATATTTTAAATTTTTTTTATTTTTTATTTTATTTCAGTTAGTGCCAGGGCAACATCTCTAAATTTTTTTTTTTTTTTTTTTAGTCTAAGTCATTTTAGTACTTATTTTGAAACTTATTTTTGTTTAGTTGGTTGCCAAATCAACATTTCTAATTCTAATTTTCATTTAAGTTTTAAGTTGTAAATGTTACATGTAATATGTATTTATTTTTTATTTTATTTCAGCTTTTTCAGTTAACAATTTAAAAAAAAAAAAAAAAGTTATTAAATAACTATTTAATAACAGTTTAAAAAAATAGTTTTAGTAAGCTTGATACTTCAGCTGAAACGTATTTTATTTCAGTTGGCACCAAGGCAACATTTCTAAATTTAGTTTCAATTTAAAAATTTCATTTACATGTAACATTTAAATCATTTTAGTACTTCAGATGAAACTTGTTCAACAAATCATCATTTCTAATATGTAAGCGTTACATATATTACAATATGTTACAATATTTATTTATTTATTTAAAATTTCATTTCAGCTTGTTCAACTAACAAAAAACATTTTTAAATAGTTTTAGCAAGTTTCATTTCAGTCAGTGCCAAGGCAGCATTTCTAATTTCAATTATTATAATATAATTATGTTTATTTTTTTTTTAAATAGTTTAAGGCATTTTAGTACTTCAGCTGAAACTTATATTAGTTCAGTGGGTTGCCAAATCAACTGAATCTGAGTGTAAGTGTTACATGTAATATTTATTTATGTATTTTAAATTTCATTTCAGCTTGTTCAGTTAACAAAAAAAAAAAAAAAATACAATAAATAAAAACATTTTTTAATAGTTTTAGTAAGTTTCATACTTCAGCTGAAGCATATTTTATTTCAGTTGCCAGGGCAACATTTATACATTTAGTTAACATTTTAAAATAATAAAAAAAAATGTAATACATTTCTAAATTTCAAATTAAGTGTTGCACGTCATTTTTACTTCATGAAACCTATTTCATTTATTTTAGTTAACAAAAACATTTTTTTTTTTTAAGTTTTAGTAAGTTTAGTACTTTTAAAAGATTTGTAAATTTTCATTTTTTTTTTACATCTAATAATTTTTTATTTTACTTTATTTGAGCTGATAATTATTATTGTATTTCAGAAAACGATTTTGAATAGTTTTTGTTTTAGTTATCTATAACAACACTGGCATGAATTGTATAGTTTTGGTTCAACTGTCACTTTAAACAGTTTCTTTTCACAGTTTTTAGGACTTTAAGCCTTGTTAAGAAGAAAATAAAAGATGAAGAGTGTGATTTATCTCTCTTTTTTTCCTCTCTCTCTCTCTCTCTCTCTCTCTCTCTCTCTCTCTCTCTTTCTCTCTCTCTCACACACACACACACACCCACCGAGCGTGTGTGAAGCTCCCTACCATCTTTGCACTTACCACTTTCCACAAGAATAGTTTCATTGTTCTAAAGTATGTGTGATTCACTCCTGCACTTCACCGCCTACTTTGCTCTAGTGCACTTTGTGTGTGTGTTTGCAACAGGAAATCGATAAAAGCGCATCATACATCCGAACCGCAGAACCCAGGGCCCGCGGCGGCCCCTTCATGAACACAAAAAGGCTTTTCGGCGTTCGCTCTTCGCTGGAATGTTCTGCGCCTCTGATCTACGGCCCAGCAAACAAAAGCTGTTCAATAAAGGGCAGGAATGTGTTTGCTTTGGCCAGAGAGTCAGGGGCGGTAAAAGGGGGAAGCGTTTTGAGCACAACACGAGCGGACGGGCGCTGGAAGTGTGAAAAGGGGAAGGTTTTGAGTGGCACACACGTGGACTGAATGAAGTCCGAATGAAATCACAATTTACAAAACTGACATTTTTAATATGCATTTTGTGTATGAAAAGAAAATGTGGTGATCCAAAATTGGACAAATCATTTCCATCTCTGTGAATTCATAACCACACAATCGAATTGAGTTGCAGCCGAGCGTTTGATCGTCTCACAGCAGTGTCTGTCGGCAGTAATGGCGCCCGGTGAAGCCACTTCCTGTCACTTAGGTGGACGTGAGACAATAAGGACCAATCAAGCAGAAACTCATAACGTCCCAGTGACAGGAAGTGAATGTGTTTGGTTAGATGCACACGCAAATGGCCTTGTTACGTTCTGTCACAGATCAATGCAAGGGTTTGAAGGGGCAAAGACAATGAGTCCACACCTGCCAGTTAGAAGAGAATAAAGTCAGAACTAATCAAATTAATGTGGTAAGAATGTGCTTTGTTCTTTTCACTTATATGATTGATATATCTATTGTTTTTCCAGCCTGCGGTGTTGGATAACCTCCTGACCTCTATGAAGTTCGTCCTTCATGGAATGGGCGTCCTTCGCATCAACCTCGCTAACAGCAAAAACAAGGTTTGAACCTCAGTCTTTCCTCTCTACAGGGTGGGCCATTTATATGGATACACCTTAATAAAATGGGAATGGTTGGTGATATTAACGTCCTGTTTGTGGCACATTAGAAATGGTCAGAAACTTGTAAATAACTCATGAAAGAATAAAGTTACGTTAAAACCAACCACACCATTGTTTTTCTTTTATTTTAAATTCCCAATAAGTTTGATGTGTGATGTATCCATATAAATGGCCCACCCTGTACTGTTGAAGAATATGTTTATTTATTACCTAGAGTTAGCATTTGTCTAATGAAATAGTGTTTTTAAATTTAGATTTTTATTACATTTATTTTTAATGTAAACAAATAAAATAGTATTATATTTAATTAGTATATTTTTATTTTGTACCAGTTTAGATTTTACATATAATTTTTTGTAATGTATAAAATGGTATTTTTTTGTAATACATAAAATGGTTTATTATTATTATTATTATTATTATTATTATTATTATTATTATTATTATTATTAATTAGTATGTCTTTATTATGTACCCATTTAGATTCTACATTTATAAAATCATATTTTTGGTAATACATAATTCAAACTTTAATTATTATTATTATTATTTTTATTATTATTATTATTATTATTAATAATAATAATTAGTATGTCTTTATGTACCCATTTAGATTCTACATTTAATTTTTGTAATATGTAAAATGATACATTTTTGTAATGCATAAAACTTTTAACATTATTATTATTATTATTATTATTATTATTATTATTATTATTATTATTATTATTATGTCTTTATTTACCTATTTAGATTTTATAATAATTGTTTGTAATATATCAAATTATTTTTTTGTAATACATAAAAATGTTAACTTTTATTGTTCTTATGTACCCATTTAGATTTTACATTATTTTTTAATATGTAAAATGTTTTTTGTAAAAATGTAAACTATTATTATTATTATTATTATTATTATATTTAATTGGTATGTCGTTATGTGCCATTTAGATTTTGCATAATTTTTTTTGTAATGTATAAAATAGTTTTTGTAATACATTAAAATTCACTTTATTATTATTATTAATAATAATAATAATAATAATAAGTCAATAATAATTAGTATGTCTTTATTATGTACCCATTTAGATTTTACATTAATATTTTGTAATATATAAAACTATATTTTTTGTAATACATAATGTAAACTTATTGTCATCATCATTATTATTATTATTATTATTATTATTATTATATACCAATAATATTAATAATTATATATAAGTATTATGTCTTTATTATATACCCTTTTAGATACCCATTTAATTATTTGTAATGTATAAAATAATTCTATATGTATATATTTTTTTTGTAATATATTCAAAGTAAACACTGTATTGTTTATATTATATTCCATTATGTTTTTATTATTATTTACCCATTTAGGTACAGATGTAAACATTTATTATCAGATTCTGTAATATATAAAAACAATACAATTATTATGTATCCACAACATCTATATTCAGACCCAAACATGTATAACTAGATCAAGTTATCCAGAGTTAGCAAACATGTCACTGCTCCAATTAAACTGCCATCAGATCAGTCCACCATAGTCATAACTATCAGTGTTTGTGTCTGCTGTAAAGGTACATCGTCGTGCTGTTTTACTGTTTGCAGTACTTACAAGCTCCACTAGGTGGCGGCATGTTTTCAGATGTGAATGTCAGCATTCAGTCCAAAACATCCTATCAGTCACTGAGTCGTGCTCTATCAGAGTCCTCCCTCGGTTCCGCCGTGTTCCAGACGAGTGTCTCAAACACTCATTATCTCCTTCCGGACGCACCTCGCGCCACAACGAGGGTCGTCTGCTGTGATTATTAAATATAACCGTGGTGTAGGGTGGCCTTGATCAGGTCATGTGATGAACGCTCTCCTGTAATTAAACGGATCAAGCCAATTGTTCTTTAATAACAGAGTCAACTTCGGGTTCAGACAGTTTCATTTCGCTCCCATTGAGTTAACACCACAGATAAATGCACAGCCATTTGCAGTCTGCAGCGAAAACATACATATGAACGCGCTGTTGCACATCTATTAACTTTTTAAGGCTTATTTTGCGGCGTTTATAATCGGTTGCTTCAAGGAGTTGTAAAAACCGCTATTACACTCACTTTATGAATGAATAGCGTTTGTGCCGAACTCTTACAAAACAAACAAAAACAAACAGTCCTTCGATCCATTAACGATTCCTTCAGTTAATAAGCGTCTGTCATAGCAAATCAACACACGCGGTCGTGAATAATTAGACGAAGCGTCTTCTCATAGGATAAGAACAGGCAGCCTCATGAATAATTATGAGACACCAAGGCGTCATCGAAGTACTATAGTCCGTTGGCACATCACAAACTGTGACGGCAACACAATGTAGATTTTAAACCCGGAAGATGAAAATGGAGCATTAGTTAACCAGTTTTTTCCAACATTTACAATTAACAGATGCTAACATTGTCGTCTATGATGTGCAACACAGACATCTCTGCTAAAATCTCAGAAAAAGTAGTTTGGGGTTTCATGACCCTTTAATTTTAATTTGTTAATCGACCCCTAACTATGTCTAGATCACAACTGGTTGACTAGTCATACAAAAACTGACTAGTTATGAGGTAAATGAGCAATGCAGATGGCTAGTTTAGATATTTTTTTAGCATTAGTACTTTATTTGGCGTGCTAACAGCCATTTTGCGCACTTTAAATTAAAAATTAAAAAAGTACTTTTTAAAATTAAAAAAGTACTTTGGTGGACATACAGATTATGTTTATTAATTTGTGTTTGTGTGTGTGTGTTTCTTCAGGTCCACGCTCACTCCGTTCTCTCATGTGGCCGTTGCTTCGACGAAGACCAGATGCTGTTTCCGTTCATAGGCCACGCCCTCTGCTGTTTGTGGGCGGATCAGGGGGTGCGGTCGGCAGCGGCGCGAGGATACGAGTACGAACTCAATGACTCGGCACTATAGTGAGTAACTCTTCTATAATTGGACTCCAAGCGCTAATTACCCACTATCGCTAATTAGATGTTAGAAATGTTTTTGACCAAGAGTTCATATTATGCTAATATTTAATGTCTAATATTAGACAAGATTTCCTAGATCGTGTTCTTGGCTTGTTATAACGTTTTTTTTTTTTTTTTGTTTTTGAGGTGCTTAGCTACTTAGCTGCATACTTTCTGTTGAGTATTCAATGTTTGGTTGTGGTGTAATTTTATCTTCATGTCTACCTAGATTCAAAGCTAAAAATAGTCATTGAAGAGTGTTTTCAAGTAACCTTCGGTTAGCAAACTATCAGGTTAGCCTACTTAGACAAACTGTTCTGGTTATGCAGGGCTTCTTTAAGATTAGCTAGTTGTTCAGGCAACCCATGGGGTTGTTGATTTTGATTTTAAATGATAACAACTGGTGTAATTAAATTATAAACATGCCAATTAAAATCTTTTGAATAACTGTTGTATAACATGTCATATTAAGTATAAAATTGAAGATAAGCTTGACAGTTTCAGTTAGCCTTCTATGTTTTCAGTTAGCCACCTTTTTTATTTTTTTTCCCCAGTTATCCTGTTGTTTTATTTCAGTATCAGCTTCTCTGTTTCCAGTTTGCTATCAATATAGTAATTTTTTTTTTTTATTTTTTTTTTTTCTTGCAGTGGGCCTCTCTTTTGTCTAGTTTGCTTCCATCTTTTTTTAAATTAGCCTCCAGTTTTTTTTTTTTTTTCCCTAGTTAGCTCTAGGGAAAGCTCTAGCTTTTTTTTTTTTTTTTTTTTTTTTTTTTTTCAGTTAGCTTCCATTTTTATTTAGTTAGGCTAGTCAGTTAGCCTTATTTTTTTTTTTTTCAGTTAGCCTACAATGTTTTAACTTAGCCATAATTTTTTTCAGTATACATCTTATTCTAGTTAGCCTTTTTTTTTTTTTTTTTTTTTTCCCAGTTAGCCTTTTTTCTAGTTTGGCTTTTCTTTTTTTTTTCTTTTTTTTTCCAGTTTGCTTCCTTTTTTTAAAGTAGCCTCCAGTTTGTGTTGTGTTTTTTTTTTTTTTTTTTTTTTTTTTTTTTTTTTTTTCTTTTTCAGTTGGCCGCAGTTAGCTTCCATTTTTTACAAGTTAGCCTCCCTTTTTTTAAATCACTATTTGGTCAGTTTGCCTTAATGTTTTTTTTTTTTTTTTAAGTTAGCCTACAGTGTTTTCACTTAGCTGCTGTTTTTTTTTCCAGTATAGCATCCTTTTCTAGATAGCCTTTGTTTTCGTTTTTCCAGTTAGCCTTTGGATTTTTTTTTTCGTTACGCTGCATTTTTTCCTGTTACTTTTTGTTTTTTTTCAGTTAGCCTATGTTTTTTTGCAGTTAGCCCCTAATTTTCTTTCCCCAGTTTGCTTGCATATTTTTTTTTTTTTTTTTTTTTTTTCTTTCAGTTAGCCTCTTTTTTGAGTTAGCTTTCAGTTTTGAAAGTAAGCCTCCATTTTTATTAAGTTGAGCTCCACTTACTAGCCAGTTAGCCTTATTTTTTTCAGTTAGCCTACAATGTTTTCACTTAGCCACCATTTTTTCAGTATAGCACCTTTTTTCTAGTTAGCCTTTGTTTCTTCCAGTTAGCCATTGTTTTTTCAGGTACCCTGCATTTTTTTCCTGTTAGTCTTTGGTTTTGTTTTTTCCAGTTAGCCTTTGTTTTTTTTCAGTTAGCTTCCATTTTTACAAGATAGCCTCCATTTTTATTCAGTTATTTTTCATCAGTTAGCCTTCAGTTTTGGTCAGTTTTTTTTTTTATTTTCCCCCCCCAGTTAGCCACTTTTTTCAGTATAGCATCTTTTTCCAGTTAGCGTTTGGGGGCTTTGTTAGCCTTTATTGCCGTTAGCCTGTTTTGTTTTTTCTTTGTTTTTTCACTTAGCATATATTTTTCCAGTTAGTCTTTGGTTTTGTTTGTCAGTCAGCCTGTGTTTTGTTTTTTTTTTTTTGTTTTTTTTCCTCCCCAGTTAGCCTTTGTTTTTTTTGTTTTTTTTTAATCCAGTTAGCCTGTGTTTTTTACAGTTAGCCTGGCCAGGATTTCTATATTGCCTAAAATATCCTGGGTTTGGCTTTGTTTGCGCAGACCAATTATCGTATGACATAAAAGTGCAGTGAGAACTATATAGAGGCTCCTTATACTTTCGAATCGCTCTTGCAGTACTTCGATACCACATAATGATCGGTCTGCGGAGCGCTGCTTCAAGTCGAACACACCTAATGTGTATGCGTATTTGTCCTCTGTAGATCCCACCTTCTCACATGCAACGATGTAATGTAATTCATGTGTGTCATTGGTCATACTACTTTTTAATCATTACCTTCAGCAAATATGAAAACTGCAAAAAACAAAGCCAAAACAAATCCTGGCCAGACATTATTTTGAGTTAGCCTTTTTTCTGTAAGCCTGCAATGTTTTCAGTTCGCATTCTCTGTTTTGGTGGTTAAAAAGCTCTTTTAACTAGCTTGAACAAGATAACACCATAACGCATTTAGTTTTGATCAAGGAGGATTCGGACCACGACACCAGGACGGCTCTCCGAAATGCTTTGCATCTCATTTGAATCTTATTTAACCACGCTCAAATAGGCCAGTCATGATCTGGAAAAGGTCATGAATGTTTTATTCTAATCTAATAGGTCGTTTGACACGGGTGCCGACCTCTGAATCTTTCTTATGTGCGGTAAACGTTTCACGTGTAGCAAGGAAATTCACAGACAATTTAAAGTAAACCGATTTCTATATTATTTTTCTGAAAGATCCTTAGCACAGATTACGTCATTCATTTTCAGTTATTGACAAGCGTTTATCTCCTGAAGACTTGATCCTGAAGGTTTTATCGTTGTTCAATATGTTACAGATTTTTCTAGCACTCTCGTCCAGGTTTTCTCAATGCTTCCTCGTGCAGTTTCCGTAGCCTCTATGTAGGTGTAATGGAACTAATGTGCGACTGCCACTCTGGAGCCATAATGGCCGCTGATCTGTGACTCGATCCGACACTCCCACTGTGAATAATGGCTGATTAGTGGGATATTTAAACAGTGAATTGTGCAATTACGTGTGTGCGCGATGACAAACTAAAACACCAGGAGGCTGATTATTTAAATGAAGCAGAGAGGGTCACCCGTGTCGCAGACGTGTGGTGTGTGCCACAGCGAATGAACCTCAAACTCTGCAGCGAGGTGTGTGTGTGGTAACTCATAAACGGCAATTAGAAAACAGTCAAACCTCAAAGCCTGCAGCCTTTGCCAGTTGATATATATATCCTGCAATGCATGCTTGGACGTCATGTAATGGAGGGTTGACAGGATTGCTTGTCTCTTTGATTAGCACGCAGGACACCTAGTGAAGGTTGGAAAGAATGAGGAAATGATGGAGGCGAGCAAGATGTGAGGTGCCGTGTGTGGTTGAAGTTGTCCATACCGAATGTGTTTGACATTAAAACCCACACAAACAAAAACGCATAGCCTCGATTCTACTGAATTCCCACACATGTGCATATAAGTATGTCCCTAGCTGTAGTTTTGGAAAAAACGCCCCAATTAGGTGAATTAAAATGTATTATTATTATTAGTAGTAGTAGTATTAAGAATAATTTTAAATGTATTATTGCTAGTAGTAATGATTCTTTTAGAATTCTGAAAATTCTAAATAATAATAAATATAATAATAATAATAATAATAATAATAATAATTATTATTATTATTATTATTATTATTATTATTATTATTATTATTTATATTTATCATTATTGTTAGTAATATTTGAATTTTTTTACTCATATATTTTAAATTAGTTTTAAATCACTTCTATACAAAACTGTGTATAACAGCATTATTAAATAATAAAAAAGATCATATTTATAACAAGTATTTATTTGAATAATAATAATAATAACAATAATAATATTTAAAAATATGATGTTATTATCAGTAGTAGTATTAGTAATATATTTAAAAGTATTAATGTTTTAATGTAAAAGTATTAATGCTATTAGTAATAAGAATAATTTTTTTAGAATTCTGAAAATTCTAAACGATATTAAAAAATTATATATATATATATATATATATATATATATATATATATATATATATATATTATTATTATTATTATTATTATTATTATTATTATTTTTTGATGGTTTATTATTATTATTATTATTATTATTATTATTATTATTATTATTATTATTATTATTTTATTATTCATGATATATTTGAATTACTTTAGTTTTAAATCACTTATGAAAAAAACACTGTATAACTACTTTTTTAAATATGAAATAATATTCATATTTAGAACAATATAAGTATCATTTGTTTGAATATCAATACCAATAATAATAACAATACAAATAGTAATAATCTTTTTTCAAAATCTGATATTATCAGTAGTATTAATAATTTAAAGTACTTATTGCTAGTAGTAATAAAAATAATTCTAATTAATATAAAAATTAATATAAAAATTTTATTAGTAATATTTTAATTACATTGTTTTTTCCATAAAAGTGATTTAAAGCTACTGCATAACAAAGCATTTTGAAATAATATAAATACAAACATAAATATAACAACAATAATAATGTGTTACTTTTTTAATATAAATAATAATATATATTTTAAAATATGATGTTATTGTTATCAGTAGGAGTGTTAATAATAATCATTGTGTTATTGCTAGTAGTAAAAAATAATTACAAATTTTTTTAGAATTCTGAAAATTCTAAATAATATTCTAAATAATATATATATATATAAAACAACATTGTTATTATTATTATTATTATTATTATTATTATTATTATTATTATTATTATTATTATTATTGGTAGTAGTATTTTTTTTAAATTTAAAACATTTAATTATTTAATAATATTTAGATAATTTAAATAATATTATTTTATTATTAATTATTCAATTAAAATATAAAAAGTTGTTCAAACATGCAATAAAAATTCAAATGTTTCTTTCATTTTTTTAAAAAAAAAAGTGATTTAATTCTAATTAGTTTTATTTAAAAAACACTTAAGGCTATGGTAAAGTGTGTGTGTATGTGCGTGCAAGCATGTGAATTTGATTGACAGGTCCTCCTGCCCCCCGTTGGCCCCTTGGGCCAAGGGGCCCCTCCAGACACTTCAGTCAATAAAATGGAGTCAATAACACGCTTGTCACCGGGAGCAACTAAATTATCACCATGGCACTGATTTGAATTGCGGTTTAAATAGTGTGCAAAATGGACACACAGAACACATAATGAAGAATTTTCCTAGAAAAAGTACTAAAATTTCACTTTATTTTAAATAAGCCTGATTTGCATAAAAAGAAGGCTAAACAAATGACAGTGACTTAATTAAATATGATGTGCTGTTTCTGCACAGAGATTTGCACTAAAACATCATTCCTCCATGTCTGCGTCGAACCGTATCCCTCGCTCTCCAGGTTTTAAAAACCTTCCCTGCCAAGCTGTCATGTCACACCTGCAGGGCTCCATCACCCATCCTCACACACATATTCTCTTGTTAAAGGTCAGATTTATCAGAGGGCATTTCCATCGACATCGCAGGCCAGGTCACAGCTCCTCACCTGTTCATATACTGCATGCATCTTGTGAAATCTCTTTTCATTTCACTTTTCATCCATCGTCATTTGCCCACCCTCGCTATTCTAAATTCTTCACGAAAACCACTACCCTAAAACCCCGACCGGCGTCGTTTCTGGAAATTCAATTGTGTGGAAAAATAGATCAGAAATGGAGTGAGGAGAGAAGATGTTCGGTGAGAGGTCAAAGTGGTGTCAAATCAATCTGAGAGTTAAAGTGCATCTACAAAACTCCAGAAGAGGTTTTCAAATGCTAAAAATACTTCACGCTGATGGAGAAACCAGGTCGAACCAGCTTTGGAAGGGAATAGATCATCTAAAAATGACCCTAAAGATGTTTTTCTTCTGTTGCACGCAAAACAAGAGAGTGAATCCACAGTGGATCCTCTATAGTGAATGGGTGCCATCAGAATGAGAATTCGTACAAACATGCAGCTAGATGTTAATTGATGGACTGGAGTGGTGTGGATTATTGTGATGGTTTTTATCAGCTGTTTGGACTCTCATTCTGACGGCACCCATTCACTCCAGAGGATCCATTGGTGAGCAGCTGATATAATGCTAAATTTCTTCAAATCTGATGAGGAAGCAAACTCATCTACATCTTAAATGGTCTGAGGGTGAGTAATTTTTCACCAGGTTTTCATTTTTGGGTGAACTCTTCTAATAATTATCTTAGACCAGCAAAAAACCTCCAGAAACTGGTTTTAACTTTAAAAAAAAAAAAAAAAAAAATACTTCACGCTGATGGAGAAACCAGGTCAAACCAGCTTTGGAAGGGAATAGATCGTCTAAAAATGACCCTAAAGATGTTTTTCTTCTGTTGCGCGCAAAATGAGAGTGAATCCACAGTGGATCCTCTGTAGTGAATGGGTGCCGTCAGAATGAGAATTCTTACAAACATCCAGCTAGATGTTAATTGATGGACTGGAGTGGTGGGGATTATTTGTGGATTATTGTGATGTTTTTATCAGCTGTTTGGTCTCTCATTCTGATGGCACCCATTCACTGCATAGGATCCATTGGTGAACAACTGATATAATGTTCAATTTCTGTTTTTAAATCTGATGAAGAAACAAACTCATCTACATCTTAAATGGTCTGAGGGTAATTTTTCACCAAGTTTTCATTTTTGGGTGAACTCTTCCAATAATTATCATCTTAGACCAGCAAAAAAACACCAGAAAATGGTTTTAGCTTATTTATTTTTTGTAAAAAAAATTGTACAAAATTTTGCAAAAAATTTTATATATTTTTTGTGTATATATATATATATATATATATATATATATATATATATATATATATATATATATATATATATATATATATATATATATATATATATATATATATATATATATGAAGACTATTTCTGGAGTCTACAGCTTGTAAAGCTCTAGCTCTTTCCTTTCCCTAGAGAGCATTAGAGAGTTAGACAGATCCACAGCGACAGGGCCTTTGTGTCCTGCTGGGAATTGAAGGCCAGCAGCGAGTGAATGTTGCATCCAGATGCACGTAACGGCATGCCTGTCTTGTACACCCAGACGCGTTAAAGAAACACAACTCGCACTTGTGCACTCACGGTCTCCGCTCAGGCCTGAGGCGTTCGCTGTTGTGCTGCCCAGGGGGTTTACAAGATCAGACTCGGCTGGAATGCCAAGGAATCGCGTTGGCACTGAGGTTCGAGTGTGATATCGAGTGTGTTTGTGTGTGTCTGTTTAGCTGTTGCTAAAACAAGAAACACTACACTGAGTGTGTTCTTAAAGGGACAGTTCACCCAAAAATGAAAATTCTGTCATTAAATGCTCACCCTCATGCTGTTCGAACATCTTCGGAACACATTAAGATATTTTTTTTAAGAAATCCGAGAGCTTTCTGACCCTGCTTAGACAGCAACGCAACTGACGCTTTCAAGACCCAGAAAGGTAGTAAGAACATTGTTAAAATGTAATATCATTGCGTCTGCTGCTCCCATGGTACAGCAGCAAAATTCCTTGATTATTACGCCGGAATGAGAGTATAGTTCCTAGATATATCGGCTTATAAAATCGCAACTTTTCAATTTCCGCCAGTCTTAGTACACGATGCAACTACAGAAGAGTCAAGTTTTACATAGGAAAAATATGGAAACTCTTTAGTCATTTTATAGTGAGATGTTAATGGTCTAATCGGATTCAATGATTTATGCTAAGCTATGCTAAAAGTGCTACCACCAGACCTGGCGATCGGCTGAATGGATTCAAAAACGGTAAAACACATCTGTATAACTCTAGGGGAGTTGGAAAATGAGCCTATTTCAAAAAAAAAAGTGGCGTGTTCCTTTAAGACCTCACTGCCCTAATATGTGGCCCACATGCGGCTGACTGTATATGTAAAATTTGTATTAACTAGAGTGTAAATCACACACTCAACAACAAAAATGTAAATAAAATAATTTACTTTTGTCAGTGCAGGTTAAATGTGCTTTACAGTTACTCAGTATTGAGTTAGAAAAGTTCTTATAAATATATAACACATAGATTTAACATTACAATTTGAGTTGAAATCATTTTTTAAAAATATAAAACAAACAAAATTAATATTCAAACCAAAAATTATGAATTGGACAAATTTGAGTTGGAATCCATTTTTAAGAATATTCAACAGATATACATTTAGCATTAAAAAAAAAAAATCTTAAATGGACAAATTTGAGTCATTAAACTTGAGTGTTAAGAAGATGCTGCAATTATTGGATTATATAATCAAGTTGTTACATTTCAAACTATACTTACTTTTTACTTATTACATATTATTCACACAATGGCAACAACTTATTCATGATTATCTCATGAATTCTTTTTCATCTTTAAAATTTCGTTCCTACTGCTAATATAAAGTCTTCAAGTTTTGTGGACGTTCACACAAACACCATTTACTAGGCTATACTTACGTCCTGGGCATACAGCATTTGACTTGAAATACAAAAATTATTTCAATTTTCTAAGTATTTTCTCAACATTGCATCAAGTACTCATGAACGGCAGAGTTATGGCTCTGGTTTGGTTCAGTTCTGGCTAAAAACATATGGGCCAATTTTGGGCCGGCGAACAAATACTAATCTGGGCCACACTTTATCTGTAGATTACGGCCAGATCCGGGCCAAAGGAAATTTGCTAACTGGGACATCTATAGAAAGCTTGACATGTTGTCGATCATTTGAGTTTTTGAAAACCGCTTAAAATGCTTAAAAAAACGGGACTATGAAATCGGGATTATACATTACATAAAAGCCCATTTTAAGAAATGTAACATGATTTTTCCAATGGCTTCGACTGTTATCTTTTACATCAAGACTGTATGTTTTACCACACCAAAGAGCAGTGAAAAACACTGAAAATGTGAAAAATGCTTTAAAAACGTTTTCACAAATCGATCTCTATCTAAAATAAGTGATTTTGCATTAACCCGGATTGCGTGATTATTGGAATCTGTCTGAGGGCTACGCAAACACCACATTCAACAAAGAAAAATGATCTAACTTGACGCTTTTCTCAGTGAAACAAATAACTAAACATCTAATAACTACATATGTTGACACGTAATCATGAATATTTAAATAAAATTACTTTAAAATGGCAAAATATCACTTACCTGAAGCACTTGTGTGACAGAAAATCCGTGAGGGAATTGCCGCCTTTTGGTCAAATTGACGCGGTCGTCGTAGCAACCGAGGTGTGGCCTGCCGGACATCAGCCAAACTTGATGTGTTTTCCAAGTGTAATCCAAATGTTAGCCAGAAGTCGATGTTAACCAATGTCAGCCACAGCTAAACCTTACTTGGTTCTAATGTGTTTGTTATTATCTGGACCACATACCTCAAAAGAAGCTGTGAACCATACAATAATTTCCCGCAAATTCTAAACTTACAGCAAAACATATATGGTAACAATCTGGTCCATATCTGTTCAGCCATGCCATATCTAAGCCATATGTGCCAGCTATTGCCCACATTTGGCCCAAACGTTCTTGCTATCTGGGAATGCTTTAGTTGGACATTAGACATGTTGGATAAACTATATTGCAACTTCAACTTTGTTAGCTATAAGCTAATTGCATGTAAGCTATTTTCAAAAAGTAGTTAGCCACTCTTGCTAGCTATAAGCTGTCATAGTTTCAGTAGTTCAAAGCAGTTTTTGTTTGTACACGGCTAACAAAAATAGTTAACTGCATTGAAGCTGCAGTGCTAATTATTAAAACGACAGGAACTCATTGCTCTCAGAAGACAACAGTTTGTGCTAATGATGCTCTGGCATCCCTTGCAGCAACAAGAAGTGCAAATGCAACACGTTCATTTCAGTATGCAACAGTGTGTACGTCAAGCTCTGACGTATTAGTGCTTCTTCAGAATGATAAACTGGTCTTATCAGTGCAGGAAAAGATTCCTCAAACACTCTGTGGCAGTTGTCTGAGGTTATTGCTTCAAAACTCTGTTTACGTGTGTTTGTCTAATTCTCTCTTCAGGGTGTTTATGACCTCCTGTGAGGTGTGTGTATCGCTACGTAGCGCACGCTCCTGGATAATCCCTCTCTTTAGCACATCTGCGTACAGAAATCCCCCCACAGATTTGCTTATACTGTATCATGCTGTATTTATATTCATGCTGGTAATTAGCATACAGCGTGTCTCCCCCGGGCCGAGCTTATCGCCACGGCAGCCGTTAACTGCTAACCGCAGTCAGAGGTAAAGCTGCTTACCTGAACAATGAGAGATGGCCCTTAAGGAGAGAGTTTTTTCCCACAGAGACCTGATTATAAAAGAGGTGAAGAGCTGTGTTTGCTCCAAAAGCCCCTCTTTCTTTTTTTTTTTTTTTTACCGACAGGTTGCTGGAGTTAGAGTTGTTCCCTAAAACCTGCTAGTATCAAACCAGGAAACACTAAGGGGCAGGATAATGTCCGACTTGTAAGGTTTAAATGAAACAAACTAGGTTGTGTGAAAGCACAATATATCAGTACCATACCGATTATCAACCGATATAGTAGTGTGGAGGTTTTTTTTTGGCAGGTTTTTTCACCCGTTTTTACATTTTGATAACATTTGCTGTCATCTAACTCTCACTTAAAGGGATAGTTCACCCAAAAATGAAAATTCTGTCATTAATTACTCACCCTCATGACTGTTCAAACCCATAAGGCAGTTCATCTTCAAAATACAAATTAAGATGTTTTCAATGAAATCCAAGAACTTTCTGACCCTGCATAGACGGCAACACAACTGACACGTTCAAGGCCCAGAAAGGTAGTAAGGACATTGCTAAAATAGTCCATGTGACATCAGTGGTTCAACCGTAATTTTATGAAGCTACGAGAATACTTTTAATACGTGAAGAAAACGAAAATAATGACTTACATAAATAATGACATTCATCAGTACCTTCTCTTCCGTATCAGTTTTCGATGTGCTTTATTGTTTTATTTTATTTTATTTTATTTTTAAAATAAACTATTTATTTTTTAGTCATTTATTTTAATTTATTGAGATCAGCGTTGTTATTGCTAAGACTAAATTCTTCGAAATTTTAGCACGTTAAAAAGTAAATACGACCTCACGTTGTCAATCACATTTACACACTGCCTCCGAAACTCGTTCGTCATTAAAAAAAATTAAGCTCAGGGTAGATTTTCTGCGTTTTTGCATCCGTAGCAAGCTTTTTCATGGGAAAGGATGACGAATACGAAAAAAAAAAAAAAAACGCATACGAAAATTTAAGACTCAGTGTGCAATGACCTTAAAGCTAAAACTATTTAAAATTGGTGTCTGCAAATATAATAAATCTTAAATGTAATAAAAAAATATAAATATTATATGGAAAAATGCTAATTCAAAATATTATATATATATATATATATATATATATATATATATATATATATAATATATATCATAATATAAATAATATTAAAATAAACTGATTTTGGCAATGTAGTATATGGTTTTTATATCGGCCATGTATCGGTTATCGTGACAATAACACCTGATCTCATGACGAAAACGTACCTGCAGGAACTTTTTCGCAAGAAGCGAAATACGTACCAAGAAGTAAAACAGTGAGCACTAGTAATCGTTTTCATACACAGTTATAATTACAGCTCCATATGTTTCGCTTTCTGGATGTAACAGTCTTGCTCGGTAGCTCAGACGGCACAGAATTGGACTTTAGATGCCGAAGGCTTTGAATCCCGTGAAAAACATGACTCGTGCTGAAAGAGTGGAAAGATGAGACTAATGTTAAAAAATAAATACAACCTCATGCTGTCAATCACATTTACACACTGCCTCAGAAACGTTTGTCTGTCATAAAAGAAAAAAAAAAATAAAATTTGACTCAGGTTAGATTTTTTGCATTTTCGCATCCGTAGCAAGTAGTTTCATAGGAAAGGATGACGAATAGGAAAAAACTGAAAAAAGGCATACGAAAATTTCGGACTTTATGTGCAGTGACCTTAAAGCTAAAACTTCAGCTAAAGCTAACATTTTAAATTGGTGTCGGCAAATAAAATAAAGCTTAAATGTAATAAAATATAAATATGATATAGAAATGTAGCCTTCGCAACTAACTGAAATAAATTTAAATTGAAGTACTGAAGTAACTAAAATTTTAAAAATGACATTCGTACCAATAAGTACATATCACTGCAGATTCCAACAGAAGTGAACACTAGAGGTGGGAAATCAGCGAACACTTGTAATTGTTTTCATACACAGTTATGATTACAGCTCCATATGTTTCACTTTCTGGATGTAACTGTCTTGCTTGGTAGCTCAGCCGGCACGGAATTGGACTTAAGATGCGGAAACCTTCGGTACAAATCCTGTTGAAAAACATGACTCACGATGAAAGAGCAGAAAGATGAGTCTGAAATTCTTGTCTGAGGTACGACCTCTCGTTGTGTCAGTCACGTTTACACACTGCCTCCAAAACTTTCGTCACTCATAAAAAAAATAATTTAGCTCACGTTAGATTTTCTCTGTTTTTTTATAGGAACAGATGACGAATACAAAAAAAACGCATATGAAAATTTCGGACTCGAACTCTTAAAGCTAAAACTATTTAAATTTGGTTATTTAAATATAATAATAATTATATATATATATAATATATATATATATATATATATATATATATATATATATATATTATATTATATGGAAAAGCTTACATTTTAGAAATGTAGCGTTCGCAGCTAATTGAAATAAGTTTAAATTGAAATACTAAAGTAACTGAAACCAAAAAAATTAAATCTATTAAAAATCACTTTACAAAAAACTGACCTGCGCATAGCAAAATTACTATAACATAAACTAAATTAACAAATAAATGTGAAGACTGAAAACAAAAATAAACACAAATTCAAAACGTATTTCATAATATAAATAATATTAAAGTAAAACTAATTTTCGCAATATAGTATAGGGTTTTTAGATCAGCCATATATTGGTTATCAGCAATGACAGCAACTACAGCTCTATATGTTTCACTTTCCGGACATAACAGTCTTGCTCCAGCACGGAATCGGACTTAGGATGCGGAATCCTTGGGTACGAATCCTGTGAAAAACATGAACCACGATGTAAGAGCTAAAAGATGAGAGATCGAAAAACAAGCTAAAACGTCATGTTTGCAATTTGCATTTTTCGTTGCATTCGCTTTTGTTCATACTGTCGGGTAGGTTTAGGTGTAGTGCAGATGGTGCATTATTTTAAAACGTCATGGAGCATTAGTTATAGCGCTACTCAATGGACATTTCAAGTTAGAACTGTGGTGACACCTACTAAACCAACGTCACATAAAATGTACCGTATGTACGTTCATCTGTTCCGAGGAAGAAAAAAAAAAGAACTCTTTTAGCACCACTCAGTAGACATTTCACATTGTATATGTCACGAAACAGTGTCAAGGATCGTCAAAGGACCTCAAGGTGGGATTCGAACTCGGGCCGCTTTGTGTGCAGTTGCGCTATATGTCAACATACTCACCAAAAGGCAATGGACACTGACGTATTTTGTGTTTTGCGAAAAGTTCCCACAGCTACGTTTTCGTAATGAGATCAGCTTGGACAATAATTATTGGATTTGTTTGCAGAACTTCTAACCAAGAACCAGGACCATTTTGGTGGAAAAGTAATTCAAGATGTAATGTCTAAATGTGTCATTACTGTAACTTTGTAACTTTATCTATGTCTATGTCTTTCTGTTCCCAGTTTTTTCGAGAACATGGGCAGGATCATCGCCCCCGAGTACATGCCGACAGAAACGGACGTTTTAAGAGTCCGACTGAGAACCACAGGAGTGATCGAGACGCAGTTCAAAGTCAAACACCTGGTTTTCAGGTAAACCGTCTCTTTGTTGTCAGTTTGTCGCAACTGTTGTTGCAAAAGGCTGTGAACCTTCAAACATATCAAGTGTTTTCACTTGACGCTTCTCTGAAATTAGCTAAAAATGCAAATGAAGAAAACTTGAGGGGATTTCCTTCTCATAACATCACGATTTCACGATATTGACCGTGTCAGCACGGACGGCATCCTCCATCTCTCACTATCTTATGAATTGTCACCTTTCATGACGTTCTGAAGCATCGCTCCATTCGTCAATATCCTAACTGGCATTATCAGCATCGAGCACACGCTCAGCTTTGATTTGTTTTGAATTCGTCTAATGAGTTTTTTTATGACGTCTTGCCTCGAGTCCTAACTCAAATATGTCGACAAACAACTTTTGAGGGCAGATGCTAATTGTTTGTTTTAATTGGAACGAGATTTTAGTATCATTATTTTTAAAGTATTAGTATTTTTGGCATCCAGGTGAAACAGAATAAGTTTTTATGTGTTGTTTTGTTCAGTTGATGTTGTCAAGTAATGCATTTTATGGATTTGGTTTTAGTTAATGTTTGCTTCAGTCACAGTCACGATTTTTAATCCCCAAAATGTTGTAATGAAAAAGTTTAATGTGTGTTCATTGTCCTCTCAAGTTCAATTTTGCGCGAACATTAGACAACCAATAAAACAATTGGGGGGTTTCATGGGAAATGTGAGTAATTTTCTGCCTGGCAGCTTTTACCAGCCATTTGAATGTTAATGAAGACATTTTAGTTATGAGATGCCATCGACTGCTTGATATGGCATGGAAAGATGAGTCTTTTGGCATTTGATGGAAAGCAACTGTCTTTGTCTATACTTTTGCGTTCGCGTCTTCTTGGGCTCTTTCTGCCCTGCGAGTTGGCTAATTTATTGGCTTCTGTTGAAAGCTTCTGCAATAACAGTTATATTGCATTACTTAGCATAATGCTAAATCTAAATTTCCACGGCTTTCATGACAGTTTTTAATAAAAGCGCTTTGACAATGTCATAAAATCAAAACAAGATGGTTGTGAGATGTAGCATTGTTTGCAACACCTTCTTGTACGCCTATCCATTTAGTCGTCTAGTTTTCCATCTGTAATGAGAGAAATTGCTGTCTTGTTCTCTTTCTTGGGTTTTTAGGTTGAGCTGTGGTGTAGACCATAAATACGAGCAACAAAATCCTTAATAAAGTCCTTAACATTCATTATAAGCAGTGAACTATATGAAGGCTGATGTTATATGGAGTAATTGTTTGTGATGTGAAATCTGTTTAGTTCCTCTTGAGCTCTAGAGTGAATTAATTCGGTCTGGAATAACTTACTGTCAATCTTCTGCACGCTCGACTGCTCGTCCTTATCGCAGCACTTCACACGCGTCCCACGCCGAAACCTCATGATCTTTATCATATCACTGGATTCACACCTCACTTCTGATATAAACACCCAGAACCGCTGCATTTCAGTATGTGCCTTTGCCTTCCTCTGTAATTCAGTTCAGTTTTTCAAACCAAAGGTTTATTCATGCATTTATGCATTTGAATTTATTTATGCATTGATTTATTTGATCTGTTTATTAAGTTAGTTCATTTTATTTATGCACTAATTCTTATGCATTTTTAATTATTTTTGTGTATTTATTCATTCTAGTTTATTTTCTATATTCATTTTATTATTTGTCTTATGCATTTTTATGCCTATAATGTTTTTTTGTATTTATGCATTATGAATTTTTGTGCATTTATGGATTTATGCTCCATTCATTAATATGTATACACTACCTGTCGAAAGTTTTTGAACAGCGAAATTTTTGTTTTTTTTTTAAAGGTCTCTTCTGCTCACCAAGCCTGCATTTATTTGATCCAAAGTACAGCAAAAACAGTCAAATTTTGAAAGACTTTTACTATTTAAAATAACTGTTTTCTATTTGAATATATTTTAAAATGTAATTTATTCCTGTGATCGAAGCTAAATTTGCATCATCATTACTACAGTTTTCAGTGTCACATGATCCTTCAGAAATCATTTTACTATACTGATTACTTTGTACTCATTACACTGATTTTTGGGAAAGAATTGATAGAAATTGGTGCTTTTGTTTAGCAAGGATGCTTTAAATTGATCAAAAGCGATGATGAAGACATTTATAATGTCACAAACGATTTCTATTTCAGATCAATGCTGTTCTTCTTAACTTTTTATTCATCAAAGAAACCTGGAACAAAAAAAAATCTACTCAGCTGTTTTCAACATAATAATAAATGTTATGTTAATAATAAATGTTTTTTGAGCTGCAAATACGAATATTAGAAAGATTTTTGACGGATCATGTGATGAGTAATGATACTGAAAATTCTGCTTTGAAATCACAGGAATAAATTACATTTTAAAATATATTCAGATTCTTCTGAGCAGAAGAGACTTCTTTAAAAAACATTAAAAAATCTTACTGTTCAAAAACTTCTGACGCTAGTGTATATATGTTTTGTGTTTGCATTTATTTAATTCGCTATAATTATCTAAAAAGACAGAAATACTGTTTCTTATGTCCATATGTAAATGTGTATAATACTGTTTTAAATAGTAATTTGCATGATCATTTTTTGATAACTGTTTTACACTTCATTTCATTTCCAATCTGGAGGGTCTTATCTAGCAAAACGATGTGTCTTCTCTTAAAAAAAAAAAAAAAAATACTTTTAAAGTATTTTTCAATACTTTTTAACCACAAATGCTCATTTTGTACTAGCTCTGTGATGCGCGTCTATGACTTAACGCCTTAAGTAATCACATTGAAAATGTCACACGTGGTTAGTTCTAGTCTGTGTACTTTGGTTCAAAAAGGTAGGTTTGGGTAGATGTTGTTTTACCTTTTTTTTTTTTTTTTTTTGTAAAGGGCATTTGACTTTCTTTACACGTTTGCTTTGTAAACACTGGGTCAGTACTTCGGCCTACGTCACGCATGAACTTTCCAATGTAATTACTTAATGAGTGTAGTCTAGCTAGTGCAAGATGAGCATTTGTGGTTAAAAAGTAAACAATTTGTAATTTTCTTTTAAAGAAAATGACAGATCGTTTCGCTAGATAAGACACTTATTCCTCGGCTGGGATCAGCCCTTTGAAACTGCAAATTTGTAACTTCAACCCACTGATCCCTATTTAAGTCCACTATATGGAGAAATGTTTTCCTTAAAAACACTAATTTTTTTTGACTGATGAAAGATATGAACATCTTGGATGACATGGGGGTGAGTAAATTCGGCAGACCAAACCATAAGTTGTAGAGACTTCAAATTTGGGGGGATGGTAGTACTCACACTGCCTACAACATGACCAAGGCTTGCCCCAATTGGCCTGACGGGGGCTCTACAACTATCAAAAGTACGAAATCGCTTATGACTCCTAAACTGTCAGTCGCTGACTCAAGTGTCTTATGTCTTTGGAATCTTTGGCTCACGCCGGACAAAATGCATGCCTCAGATTTGATCATGAGCCGGACAAAATTTTCGGGTATTTCACATTTTTTGAAAAACCTGCTTTTGTGAGCTAGTCTTAGTTTTTTTCGCCTGATCGGAACCAAACCATGGCAGAAAGACTCTCTGGAGACTGAATATGCTGAACGGGATGAGATATCTCCACCAAACTAAAAACACTTCTGTAAGAGCTCAATCTGAGGTCACAGGAAAAAAAAATGCAGAGCTTGGCAACTTGGTGGTGCTATAAGAGGGAAAAAAAAAAACATAAAAATAGCTATAACTGCGCAACCATTTGTCCTATCAACATAAAAACCTGTGTGCACGGTCTTCGTCCAAAGTTGGTCTACAAGGACATTTGTGTCTCAAAAAAAAATTGCAGACAAAGTTTGAGCAGCTGTTAGACAAGGTTAACGGTGGCCGATCGGAACTAAACTTGGAGGGCCTGTTTGATTCACGGCCCCAAAGGTCTGAGAGAAATTTGAAAGAAAACTGAAAGAAATCAGCCACTGGGGGACGATATCACATTTTTCAAGGGCGTAAATGATTGTTCGTCTCAGTTTTTCAAGAATATTATGCAATAGACCTCGTCCTTCCGGACATCTTTGCCTCTAGAACCACTGCTGTCAATCAAACCCTTTGTTAAATGATTGAGAAGACGTCAAAAACATACTTTTGTGAACTAGTCCTAGGTTTTTTCGTCTGGTTGGAACCAAACCATTGCAGAAAGATTCTCTGGAGACTGAATATGCTGAACGGAATGAGATATCTCCACCAAACTAAAAACACTTCTGTAAGAGCTCAATCTGAGGTCACAGGGGAAAAAAAATGCAGAGCTTGGCCACTTGGTGGCGCTATAAGAGGAAAAAAAACTGGCTATAACTGCACAACCATTTGTCCTATCAACATGAAAATCTGTGTGTACGGCCTTGGTCCAAAGTGTCACAAGTGTCTGTAAGGACATTTGTGTCTCTCAAAAAACATGGCCAACAAATTTTGAGCACCTATTAGACAAGGTTAATGGAGGCTGGTTGGAACAAAACTTGGTGGGTCTGTTTTACTCATGGCCCCAAAGGTCTGAGAGAAATTTGAAATAAATCTCCCACTGGGGGGGGCAATACCACATTTTTCAAGGACATTAACGATTGCTTGTCTCAATTTTTCATGCATTTCATGCATATTATGCAATAGACCTCCTCATTCTAGACATCTCTGCCTCTAGAACCACTGCTGTCAGTCAAACCCTTTGTTAAGTGATTGAGAAGATGTTAAAAACATACTTTTGTGAACTAGTCCTAGGTTTTCGCTCAATCTGGAAAAAAAAAACACTGCAGTACAATTCTATGGACTCTCTAGGTCAATAATTATCAAAAAAATGTTGAAAAACCACCCTTTGGGAAGCTATAATGGGGTCGTTAGGAAGAGGGGCCTGTCCAAATTTACCCAAAATCCTATAAAGCCTAACAGAAACCTCAAAACTTAACGAAACCTGCTGAGCACATGCGACAGGTGATTCTAAACAAGCATGGAAAGTTTTAAGGGAATCAGACCACAACAACATGATATTTCTATGGTAAATTGTCTGGATTTGCCAAAAATGCTTTTTGGGTACAGCCTTGCTAAATAATATTTAATGTCTTTTTCCTTATATGCTAAAATGCCGTAAGCACTTGAACTCCGGTAGTCGCTGCTAACAGCTTTATTTCTTGGTAATTATTGCATAGCTTATTTCTTAATTGGTATAAGTAGGAACGAAGTGTCATAAGGTCTGTTGGACAGGAAGTGACCTCACTGATTTTTTTTATTTTTATTTTTATTTTTTTTTTTTTCACACAAGTCTAATGAAATCTCCAAAATAATTTCCTCCCTGCAGCCGAAATCTAAATATCAGGTGGCTCCGGGTCACCCATGACATCTGAGGCGTAATTAGCAGTGTAATGATCAGTGAAATGACTAGCGTTTTGATCAGTGTTTTTAACACCGCACGATTCTCACCTTGTCTGCTGTGATTATGTGGAAACATCAGATCATCCCATAATTAAACAAAGCCGTTATTAAACCTTTGGGCTGTTGGAAAAGACGTGACAAGGAAACAACAGGAGGATACACTGGTTTGAATTTTTTTTTTTCTTTTCCTCTCATCATTTCCTGTTGCAGCTGAATTGTCAATAAAATGCAATATAGATACTGTTTATTCATTATACCAATGTTTAGATAGATTTCAGTTAACTGTTTTACATATTATATTATCCTGTTTAACTTGATACTTGTTGTACACACAAAAACGAATGTAGCAGTTAATATCGTAGTGTTAGCATCAGCTATGTTCATGATTCAGTTCGTTTTGTCTGATTATTATGGGAAACCCTCATGTATTATTGTCCCATAAGACACGTATAGATTTCTTTTTCCATCATGTCTGAAGTGTGCGTATTGATAGTTTTCATTTCAGACGTGTGGGGGAATCTTTCCCACAAATATAGTGAAGAGACGGCGCAGGATGAAGTGGAAGGTGGAAAATAAATGTGAGGGAGAAAACGAGAGCGACTCTTCGAGAACAAACACTCACCATTTTCCCGCTCTTTTTAGATGAGTTTCAAAAACAGACGTGAAGAGGAGAAACCTGTAATGAAACGTCGTGTTTTGAGATGTTGTTTTGTTTTGACGTCTCTTTGCTAACTACTAGCTAACAAGCTAACTCTTTTTAGTGTCATGATCTAAAACGCAGTAACGGGGAGTTTGGCGGAGATTGTTAATTTGAGCTCATTTGAGTACATCAAGAGCCCGTCTGTTTGGTTTTCACATGTACGGACATGTACGGTTTTTCACATGTGTCGCTAGTTAGCAGCGTATTAGCATAACAAATGTGACGCTGTTTGTAAAAGTCAACCTGAAATGATGTTCAAAATCCATTGTGTTTTTGTAACTTGTTTTTTTTGTTGACACTAATGAGTTTTGGGGACATGTAGAGGTGTTTCTTGTCCGTTTGAGGACATTTCGTCTGTTTTTTTTTCACAGATTGTATGACGTTGGAGGCCAGAGGACAGAGAGGAAGAAGTGGATCAGCTGTTTCGAGGATGTGAGGGCCGTGCTGTTCGTCGTGTCTCTGAGTGGATACGACATGACGCTAGTTGAAGATCCATCTATGGTGAGAAAACACTTTCACTTTTTGAAAAACTGCCACCATACATTTTTGTAAGAATGTTTTAATCAAAATTTTTTTAAATATGTAAAGTAGTACTTTTGAAAATTACATTTAGTTGTAACATTTTACAGTGTTTAAAACTAAAACTTTGTAACGAAAAAAACAAAATTATTCTACTTTGAGTGTTAATACAACACACAGATTGTTCACATGCACTGACCTCAGCTTTTTAAGACTCTTCTCTTGTGACATCAGAGGAGAGCGTCATGGGAATCTCATGGGAATGACAGGACTTGTTTTTCATTTCGTGCTCTTGTTTAGAATCGACTGCAGGAGAGTCTCAAGCTGTTCTCGTCAATCTGCAATAACATCTTCTTCAGAAGTACTTCTATGGTAAGAAACGGCTCAATTAACAGAGAGGGCTCATCCAATCTCGTCATCCCATTAGCTCGAGAGGAGGTCAGTGTCGTCAATCGAGATGATGAAAAACGGCCAACATATGTGGCTCAAAAAAAACAAAAAAAAAAACGGTTTATTTGAGCACAGATGCATTAGTGTGCCCTACGGCATTTATTTTTAGTTTGTTTTATTTAATAGTTTGCTTTTACTGAAAACTATGGAAGACTGTTTTTGCCACTCAATAAAAAAAAAACAAAAAAAACAAATTGTAATTACTGTATGAATTTTCATCTCACAATTCTGAATTTATTTTTGCAATTAATTGCATGATATAAACTCACAATTGTGAGAAATTAACTCGCAATTCTGAGAACATATCAGTCTTTTCTTCTCCCTCAAAATTGGACTTTATATCTCGCAATTGTGAGTTTATATCTTAATTCTGAGAAAAGAAGTCAGAATTGCAAGAAAAAGTTTTTATCTTGGAATTCTGACTTTATTTCTTGCATTTCTGAGTCCATGTCATGCAATTCTGAGGAAAAAAGTTCATTGGGATTTTATATCTAGCAGTTCTGACTTTATAATTCGCAATTACGTGCTTATATATTACAATTCTGAGAAAAAAGGAAAAAGTCAGAATTGCGTTTTATCTTGCAATTCTGATTTCTCACAATTGTGAGTTTATATTATGCAATTCTAAGAAAGTCAGATTTGCGAAATTGTGAGATACAAACTCACATTTGTGAGAAAAAAGTCAAAATTTGTGAGTTTTTATCTTGCAATTCTGACTTTATTTCTCACAATTGTGAGTTTATATCATGCAGTTCTGAGGAAAGAAGTCATAATTGCAAGATACAAACTCGAATTTGTAAGGGAAAAAAAGTCAGAATTGCGAGCTTTTATCTTGCAGTTCTGACTTCTTACAATTGAGAGTTTATATTATGCAATTTTGAGAAAGTCAGAATTGTGAGCTTTTATCTTGTAATTGCAAGATACAAACTCGCATTTGCAAGGAAAAGTCAGAATTGCGGGTTTTTTATTTTGCAATTCTGACTTTATTTTTCACAACTGTGAGTTTATATCATGCAATTCTGAGAAAAGAAGTCATAATTGTGAGATACAAAGTCGAATTTGTTAGGAAAAAAGTCAGAATTGTGAGGTTTTATCTTGTCATTGCAAGATACGAACTCACATTTGTGAGGAAAAGTCAGAATTGTGAGTTTTTATCTTGCAATTCTGACTTTATATCTTGCAATTGTGTTTATATCATGCAATTCTGAGGAAAGAAGTCATAATTGCGAGATACAAAGTCGAATTTGTGAGGAAAAAAGTCAGAATTGCAAGCTTTTTACCTTGCAATTCTGGCTTCTCACAACTGAGAGTTTATATCATGCAATTCTGAGAAAGTCAGATTTGTGAGATACAAACTTACATTTTCAAGGAAAAGTCAGAATTACGAGTTTTTATTTTGCAATTCTGACTTTATTTCTCACAATTGTGAGTTTATATTATGCAATTCTGAGGAAAAAAAGTCAGAATTCTGAGGTTTTTATCTTGCAATTCTGACTTCTCACAATTGTGAGTTTACATTATGTAATTCTGAGAAAGTCAGATTTGCGAAATTGCGAAATACAAACTCACATTTGCAAGGAAAAAGTCTAAATTGCGAGATACAAACTCGGATTTGCAAGGTAAAAAGTCAGAATTGTGAGGTTTTTATCTTGCAATTGACTTTATTTCTCACAATTGTGAATTTATCATGCAAATCTGAGGGAAAAAGTCAGAATTGCGCACTTTTATCTTGCAATTCTGACTTCTCACAATTGTGAGTTTATATTACACAATTCTGAGAAAGTCAGAATTGCGAGATACAAACTTACATTTGCAAGGAAAAAGTCAGAATTGCAAGGGTAAACTTGTCATTGCAAGATACAAACTCACGTTTATGAGGAAAAGTCAGAATTTTGAGTTTTTATCTTGCAATTCTGACGTTATATCTTGCAATTGTGAGTTTATATCATGCAATTCTGAGGAAAGAAGTCATAATTGTGAGATACAACCTCGAATTTGTGACTAATAAAGTCAGAATTGCAAGCTTTTATCTTCTAATTCTGAGGTAAAAAGTCAGAATTGTGAGATACAAACTCAAATAAATAATAAATAAATAAATTTTAATCTTTCGAGATAATGAAACAACTTTCCATATTTGCTGACATCATCAAGTCCTCTAAGTTTTAGCCCCTACCCTCCGTCCTCTCATATTTAGGTTAGTTTTCACTACAGTTTCACTCCACATCACTTTATCAAAGTCTTTTTACATTTACATTAACCAGTTTGACCCATGCCAGTGAAGTTCTTCTCAAGTTCTGGACCTCCATCTCATTATAAACTCACGGCTTTGCCATCACCTGATAAAAGAGTCTGTCCCTCATTTAGACGCCAGTCTTTGTGGTTTCATTCATCTGAACTTCCTCAATGATTTCACTGCTTACCGTAGCCTGCTTTGGTAACCTCACCTCCAGATTTACCATCTTCCCTCATAATTACAGCCCACGTAGTCAGTTAGCCCAGACTTTGTTATAATTGCCCATGTCGTTTGGTAATTAAACTAGCAGGCATAATTTAGCTCATCCCCGTGGGTGACGGTGGTCCGCTTGTTGTCTGTCTATTTATCGTACGCCCTCCGTAAACCTCTTTCCGTGTAATGAGGTGCGCTAACTGCCCTTGTTAAGATGCGTTTTAGTCATACTGTGTTGTTTTGAAACGCTGGGCAAAATCACCACTGGACTAAGTCATTAATTAAGCCATTATACTGAGCCAAACTCACCGTTTCTGTTTTTCTGTCATCTTTTGTGGACACTAAGGTATGAAAGGAACAGTTTACCCAAAAATGAACATTTGCTAATAAATATACTCACCCTCAGGTCATCCAAGATGTAGATAAGTTTGTTTCTTCATTCAGATTTGGAGAAATGTAGCATTACATCACTTGTTCACCAATGGACCCAATGCAGTGAATGGGTGCCGTCAGATTGAGAGTCCAAACAGCTGATAAAAACATTACAATAATACACAAGTAATCCACACAAATCCAGTACATCAATTAATGTCTTGTGAAGTGAGAAGTCGTTAATTATGCCATTATACTGAGACAAACTCACAGTTTTTCTGTCATCTTTTGTGGACACTAAGGTATAAAAGGACGAGTTTACCCAAAAATGAACATTTGCTGAAAATATACTCACCCTCAGGTCATCCAAGATGTAGATGAGTTTGTTTCCTCATTCAGATTTGGAGAAATGTAGCATTAAATCACTTGTTCACCAATGGATCCATTGCAGTGAATGGGTGCCGTCACAATGAGAGTCTGAACAGCTGATAAAAACATCATAATAATACACAAGTAATCCACACAAATCCAGTCCATCAATTAACGTCTTGTGAAGTGAGAAGTCATTAATTATGCCATTTATACTGAGCCAAACTCGTCATTTTTCTGTTTTTCTGTCGTCTTTTGTGGACACTAAGGTATAAAAGGAGGAGTTTAGTAAAAAATGAACGTGCTGAAAATATACTCACCCTCAGGCCATCCAAGTTGTAGATGAGTTTGTTTCTTCATTCAGATTTGGAGAAATGTAGCATTAAATCACTTGTTCACCAATGGATCCATTGCAGTGAATGGGTGCAGTCAGAATGAGAGTCCGAACAGCTGATAAAAACATCACACAACTCCAGTCCATCAATTAATGTCTTATGAAGTGAGAAGTTATCATCAACTGTTTGGACTCTCATTCTGACGGCACCCATTCACTGCATTGGTGAGCAAGTGACGTAATGCTACATTTCTCCAAATCTAATGGAGAAACGAACTCCTCTGCATCTTGGATGGCCTGAGGGTGAGTATATTTTCAGCAAATATTATTTTTGTTGGCTGAACTGTTTCTTTTAATAATCTGATTTTGTCATGTCGGTCATTATAACCACATACAACTTTCTTCTTGAAGACTTTCTATAGCTGTTGTATTTGACTAATCAATTCTTGTCCTAAATGATTGATTTTACAGAGCGACTGATTGATGGGTTTTGTCCATCTCATTCCAGCGTGTAAGTGCCTCTTTTTGTTTTGCAGATATTATTCATGAACAAGATTGATCTTTTTCAAGAGAAGATTCTCCACTCCGGGCGTCATCTGCGGCATTATCTTCCCCAGTTCAGAGGTGAGAGACAGATCTATGATTACACATGAGTCGTGCTTCCTTTCTCTGAAAGAAACTGTATTATTTGCTTCAGCTGCTTGCAAAGTTTTATTTGTTCATGTCCTTTATTAAAGCATAGAGTTGGCAAACATGTCTATCTTCTGCTGCTCCCAAAAATATTCTTGCTTTATTTGTGCTGTTCTCTTCTTTGATTTGTTTAATTCATTCTTTCCTTTGTTTGCTTGTTTTCTTTTGTTCTTTCGTTTGTTTATCATTCTTTTAGACATCCATTCATTTTTAACGTGTTTGGTTCATTAATTCTTTGTCATTTTAGTTCTTCTTTTTTAATTCTTTTATTTATTGTTTCATTTATTTGTTTTGCTTTCCATTCCCTTGTTCTTGTTTTGTCTGTTTCATTCTCTGTTGTTCAGTTTGTCCCTTTTTTTTCTCTTTCCAATTTATTCTTTGTTCATTTTTGTTTGTTTAGACTTTTTTTTTTTTTAGTTGTTTGTTCTAATTATGTTCTTTTTATGTCAGTGTCTTTTTTAAAATTTAGTCTGTCATTTGTTTTTTTTTTCTTTTTGTTTGCTTGTTTATTCATTCTATCTTTTGTTTGTTTTTGTTTGTTCTCTTTGTGTTCATTCTCTGTTCTTTTGTTTGTTTTTTCAGTTCTTATCTCTATTTTAGTCTTTTGTTTGTTCTTTTGCTTTCATTTGTTCTTTCTTTTATCCCTTTGTTCTGGCGTTAGTTTTTGTTTCATTCTCTTTCGTTTTTTCTTTTGCCAGTTTTGTTTCATTCTCGTTTGTTCATTCTCCTTTGTTTGTTCATTTTTTCTTTCCAGTTCATTCATTTGTTTCTTCTGTTCTTTTTTTGTTCTTTTTTATTAGTTCAGTCTTTCATTTTTGTTCTTTTGTTTGCTCTTGTTTATTCATTCTTCATTTGTTTGTTTTTGTTCATTTTCTTTTATTGTCCATTTCTGTTCTTTTGTTTTATTTTTTCAGCTGTTTCCTCCATTTTAGTTGTTTCTTTCTTATTCCTTTGTTCTAGTGATTGTTTTTGTTTCATTCTTTTTTCTTTTCCCCAGTTTGTTTGTTGTTTTTCTTCTATATGTTGTTGTTTTTCTTTGTTTTTAGTCTTTGTTTGTTCAGTCCTTTTTTTTCTATTTTGTTTTTTCATTCATTTGTTTGTTTTTCTTTCATTTGTTTGTTTGTTGTCCGTTATGCATTTTTTCTTTTTTCATTCATTTTTTTTCTTTTTTATTTGTTTGTTGTTCTGCCCTTTATTCATTTTTTTTCTATTTTTTCATTTGTTTGTTTATTCTGTCCTTTATTCATTTTTTTACCTATTTTTTTCATTCGTTTGTTTTTCTTTTTCATTTGTTTGCTTGTTCTGTCCCTTTTTAATTTTTTGTTTTGTCTTTTTTCATTTGTTTTTTTTTTTTCATTCGTTTGTTTTTCTTTGTTTGTTTGTTCTATCCTTTTTTGTTTTTATTTTGGCTTTTTCCATTTGTTTATTTGTTTTTATTTGTTTTTAAATTCTTTGTTCTGTCCTTTATTCATTTTTTTTTGTCTTTTTTTTTACTTTTTTTTTTTGCTCTGTCCTTTTATTAATGTTTTTGTTTTGTCCTTTTTGATTTATTTGCATTCTTTTTTTTTTAGTTTTTGTTCTGTCCTTTATTGTTTTTTTGTGTCTTTTTAATTTGTTTTTATTCTTGTTTGTTTGTTTGCTTGTTTTTGTTTGTTCTGTCCTTCGTTTTCTCTTTGTTCATTGTTTTTTTTTTATTTGTTTGTTCTGTCCTTTTATTCATATTTTTTTTCTGTTTTTTTATTGTCCCTTTATTCATTTTTTTTTTTTTTTTTTTACCTATTCTTTTCATTTATTTGTTTGTTTTTCTTTTTCATTTGTTTGCTTATTCTGTCCCTATTTTTTTGTTTTGTCTTTTTTCATTTGTTTGTTTTCATTCTTTTTTTGTTTGTTTTTGTCCTTTATTCAGTTTCTCTTTTTTCATTTGTTTGTTTTTCTTTTTTATTTGTTTGTTTGTTCTATCCTTTATTTATATTTTTGTTTTGGCTTTTTCCATTTGTTTGTTTTTTGTTTTTTTTTGTTTATTTTTTTAATTTGTTTAATTTGTCCTTTATTCATTTTTTGTTGTCTTTTCTCTCTTTTTTTTTTTTTGTTGCTTTTATTCTTTTTTGTTTGCTCTGTCCTTTATCAATGTTTTTGTTTTGTCCTTTTTTATTTGTTTGTATTCTTTTTTTCTTTTTTTATAGTTTGTTTGTTCTGTCCTTTGTTTTTTTTATGTCTTTTTAATTTGTTTGTTTTTCTTTTTCATGTTTGCTTGTTCTGTCCCTTTTTTTGTTTGTTTTGTCTTTTTTCATTTGTTTGTTTTTATTATTTTTTTATTTGTTTGTTTGTTCTATCCTTTATTTATATTTTTGTTTTGGCTTTTTTCATTTGTTTGTTTGTTTTTATTTCTGTTTAATCTGTTTGTTCTGTCCTTTATTCATTTTTTGTTTTGGCTTTTTTCTTTTTCTTTTTTTTTTTTTTGCTTGCTCAGTGCTCTTTGTATATATATATATATTTTTTTGTAGTTTGTTTGCTCTCTGTCCTTTATTGTTTTTTCTTTTTAATTTGTTTGTTTTTATTCTTTGTTTGTTTGTTTGTTCTGTCCTTAGTTTTCTTTTTTCATGTTTTTCTTTAAACTCATCTGTTTTTTTTATTGTTGTGATCATTGTTTTTATGACTATTCTACTTCCTTTTATGTAAAGCACTTTGAATTACCTTTGTGTATGAAATGTGCTGTATAAATAAACTTACCTTGCCTTGCCTTATTTGTTTTTGTTCTCTCCTTCGTTTTCTTTTTTCATTCATTTGTTTGTTTTTCTGTTTTATTTGTTTGCTTGTTCTGTCCTTTATACATTTTTTTTGTCTTTATTCCTTTTTGTTTGCTCTGTCCTTTATTCGTTTTCTCTTTTCATTCATTTGTTTTTCTTTTATTTTCTTGTTTGTTCCGTCCTTTATTATTATTTTTTGTTTTGTCTTTTTTCATGTTTATTTTTTTATTTTTTGTTTGTTCTGTCCTTTATTCATTTTTGTTTGATGTTTTTTTTTTTCCAGTCATTTCTTTCTCTTTCATTTCTTTCTTTTTACAGTTTCTTGTTTGTTTAGCTTTTATAATAGTTTTTTTTTCCTTTTAGTCATTTGTTTTTTCCTTCACTAAGTTCTCCCCTTCATTTTTGTTTGTTTTCTATTTATTTGTCTATTTTTTTTTTCTTTGATTTTGTTCTTTTATTTGTTTTTGTTCATTTGCTTTTTTCATTCTGTTCTCTCTTGTTTGTTACTTTCATTGATAGACTCTTTATTTTGGTTCTTTGTAGTCTTAGGCTTTCTTTCTTGCTCCTTCTTCCTTCCCTCCTTCCTTCTCCTACTTTCAGACGTCTTGTACCACTGTCCGTCCATTAAGACTGAATCCACCGCGTCGGCCTGAGTTTGTAGTTTGGCCGTTTAATCAGCTGGAATGGATCCCGTAGTTTTTACCTCAGAGAGAAAAGGTCAAGACGGATGAGTCTGGAAATTTCTCGCATCACATTGTCTTCACTCTCCCCTCCTCCTGCCCCCCCATGACACTTGTATATGACAAACTTAATCCCCCTTCAGACAGAAGATTACAATAAAACCTTTTCACGACTACATTTCACCTGTTAATTCAGTCAGAACAAGAAATGCAGGCATCATGCAAATGTCAATTTAGCTTTGAAGGTTTAGAGATTGATCCCATTCATCAATCCTGCCGTATGCAGCAGATCTCGTCAGATATTCATAGACTCTCACTTCGTTTTTTTGGTTCTCTTTTTTTTTTTTACGGGGAAAATCTCAATTACTTTCACTTCGCCTAGCTGTCTTCTCTCAGATATATACAGGGTTTCCTGGTAATGCATAATTTATTGTGTTTCGTAGCATCTCCTGTTCAAGTGGTTCTTGAACTCAAGTTGATACATGTTTCTAAACTGCCTTTTTATAGCTTAAATGTTCCTTTAATATAGTAATGATGCTGAAAATTCAGCTTTGCTTCACAGGAATAAATTACACCTTAAAATATATTGGAATAAAAAAGTTATTTTAAGTTGTAATAACATTTAACTTTTTTACTGTATTTTTTGATCAAACATCTCCATGTTTTTGTTCACAGGAGCAGACTGTGATGTAGACGCTGCCGCCCGGTTCATCGCCTCAATGTTTGTTTCTCTCAACACGGCGCCTAGCAAACTCATCTACCACCACTTCACCACAGCCACCGACACTTCCAACGTTCAGGTAGTTTTCCAGGTCGTCATGGACACCATCATCAAGGAGAACCTGGAGGCCGTGTCTTTGCTCTGAGAACCTTTTCTCCTTTAAAAACTCAAAGACTCATGAATGAGCTAATGGTATTTATTATATACGACGCTCTGATATTAATCAGAATGGAGCGACTGCACACTTTTCATGAAGCAATAACCGAATAAATACTGGTTTGTATTCTTTTTTACTTAAACACAAACTAACAAAATGATGAAATATCTAATTAAATGCAATAATCATCTCGTCTGAATCATATATTACGCTGTGGAAGTGTATAATACGGATTTAATGAGTAAATTACACTGTTCTGACGATGGTCGAGTTCATTCAAGCATCCCATAATTTTCCACCTGACATCCCCCACTACCTGTGTTTACGTTACCATGGTTAATCATCACTTATAAAACACAAAAAAAACAAAAAAAAAACCTTTTTCCCTTGTGTAAATCTTTGTTTAACACAGTCCGTTCAGAGACTGAACATCCTGGCGGGTTATAAAGGGTCCTGTATGTTGTTTTTGCATTATGAATCATCTTTTGCTTTTGACTTGTGTGATCCAGCACTTTTTTTTTTTTTATAGTTGTTGAGTCTGTGAGATTCAATCTGAAATGGTTTTATTGTACCAAGGTGAGCCGAACGCACATACACACACATCTATATGAAGCATAATCATACCTGTAGCAAATATTTTGTAAATACATTGCTTTACCCATTTATTAATTGAGATTTGGAATATAAAATGTATTTTTGCTATTTAAAAGCTGTGTTGCGACACTTTTAGCATTCAAGTTACACTTTTGTAAAAGCCACTGTGAATAGAAACGGCATTAAAAACTAACATTGTTTTTCATATTTTGTTCTGTGCTGATTTCGCACACGATGAATCGCGTCACAACACAAACATACTCGGAATGAACGGTATATCTGTCAAGTTTAATAAAATAAAGAAAGTACATCTTTGAAAGTTTTTGCTCATAACGGTGAACTCTTTTTATGAACATTTAATACATCTGGAAGTAGGTACAGGTGACTGTGGGCGCGAGGGAGAACAGAACGAACAGAAAATACCTCTCCATTTTGTTTCTGTATGTTTTGATTTATAAATTTAAAGCAGCGAACTTCACATTGTGTAAACCAGGGGTGCTCAAAACTGCGTTCAGAGATCTAATTTCCTGCAAAATGTAGCTGAAACTAAGTTTGTTCACACTGGAAGTGACTTGAATTCGGTTTAAACTAGTATCAGTCTCTTTACTGTACACTTTAAAGTCGCAAAACCGCGTCCGACTAATTTTTAACGGATTTAGGAGCGGTTGCGGCCATTTTGTAATTTGAATGTGCGAGGCTACCGGTTATTTTTAGCGTTATGGTACAAGTGCTTGTTTTTGCAAATGGGTACATCTTATCTTATTGTTTTGATGCCGTGTCGTCATTATAAACATAACGTTTACTGGTTTGTAGCGCAAATAGTTGTACTGTTTCACTTCTCTTTTTGAAAATTCTTCCGTTCCTGGTATTTACCGTTACCCATAACGGCTAATGAATCGAAAGACTCGCACATTCACAGAACTTACGCGTTGCAAAATAAGCTAGATGGATTTGTAATATCAGTCACAATGAAAATGATTATTATTATTGGTACGTAACTAAACTTTGCAGGAAAGCTTCTCTTCAGGAGCAGCGCTGAACATCCCTGGTGTAAATCAAGTAAACATTCAATGTCAACAGCGCGCCTCACTGCCTTGGCTGTAAATACTCCTGAAATGGAAGAGACGTTCGGGTCGGGGAGGGAGAGAGACGGGTTCCGTTCAGGAGGTGAAGCAGTCCAGCGAGTCGAGCGAGAGAAACACCTCTGCTTTGCACCGAAACGTGCTCGAGCCGTCCTGAACCAGCTCGCAGCTCTGTAGGTTTGGAGAAATGTCCTTTACGCAGATTGCCTGAGGAGGAAAAACGGCATGGTAAACGTTAGTGGAGGTTATGATTCGAACGTCTGAATTGACGTTTACATCATTATTTAATGCTTTTTCCCCCCTCCAGAATGAAGGAAACAAATGAGATGCCAAAGAAAAACATCATATTGTCTACATTAAATCTGACTCAGATAAAGTTTTAATGTAAAACTCTTGAATATGAATTTTTATGCTTGAATCAGTCATGTTGTTTTTCTTTTGAGATTGGATATATATATATATATATATATATATATATATATATATATATATATATATATATTATAAAATAATAATAAAGTATAAAAAATAAAATATTTTAAATAGTTTAAATTGCATATGAATTAATTTTTTTTCCACCTGCTATGTAGTTGTCATTTAATGATTTCGAAGGATGTTAAAGGTAACCAAATGATATTATAAGGGTTTTAATGTTTTAACAAACTTTTCATTTTAAGACGATTTTACAATCGTGCAAACATGAAGGAATTGTTTTTCTTTTATAAAAACGCTTTTAAAAACGTACGTTTTAAAAACGTTTTTAGTCTTTTATAAGCCTTTTAAATTGTTAATATATGTACATTATGGTCAGAAATGTTCTGAATATATTCATAGGCTATTTAAATTTGAACACATCAGCTATGATTTGTATTGCATTTTAAATTACGTTAGTCGTGAGTAGTAAGTCGTGTAGAAAGTTATGCATATATAAAGAAAAATCATGAAACTTTGATTTTGTAAGTTCACATACATATTCATAATTGAATGCTGACTAACTTGTGCTCTGTTAAGCATTATATAATGTTTATGAATAACATTATGTAATGCTTAACAGCGCATACGTTACTATACATATACATATATATATATATATATATATATATATATATATATATATATATATATATATATATATATATATATATATACATATATATATATATATATATACACACACACACACATACAATTTCATCGAATGTGATGTAATTTACCATGTTTTTAAGGACTGGCGTTTGTCTGCTGCTGAAGTCGGGCATCACGCTGTTGGAGACGCCGGGGGTCTCGCTGCTGTCCAGCGCTGATTCTGTCTCAGATCTGCGGACATACGGCGACCTCCGGATCCCGGACAGCAAACCCGAGGCTCTCCCGACGGAATAGTAGCTCGGCCCGGTGGACTGCTTGTACCAGGCGTCTGTAGGATGGCTGGAGATGAGGATGGAAACAGCCACGAACACCAACACGGATCTGACGGACCTCTCCATTGCGCACTGGACCCAAAAACGCGTGTGTTGTGATCGATGATGCCTCGTAGCTTTTGGATTGATGTTCTCCACATCTGGAGTTTATATAGACCCCTCGGAGTCGTGATCTCGTTCGTCATTCCCCACTAGATGATTCATATTTCCGGCCAATAGGATTGATTTGCGCGTCTTTGCGCGTTTGGAGACGGCTGGGGAGCCTTTAACGTCAGGTGGATGTGATGTGTGACGGGTTAATATTGTTTCTCTGTCACCGAACCTGTCTATATTGATCAATAAACGTCTTTCTAGCGTCAGAGTGCAAATTAGGAAAGAGAAAATCCCGTGCGTAAATACGCACATACGCATGAACGGGATAAAAACAGTATCCACGTATGTTTTAAATAATTGCTTTAGAACAGGATAAATCTAAGTGCGTAGCACCTGATAATTAAGTGTCATTAAGAAGTGATTTAAAATATTGACTTATTGACTTGTCTGTAATTACACATTTGGATAAACATGACACGGTTTATCCACACTGACAGATTTCTAAATAAGAGAGAAAACCTCTTTAATCAAATATGGCCAAATATTTTCAAACAAAGATGACATTAAGAAAAGAGATGCGACAATGTTGACTTTATTTAAAATATTTATTAACATTTTCAATATAAAACTACAAATATAATCTTACAGTTGAACTTGAAGCATTAAAGTTTATACAGTTTTCTCTCATATTTTAGGCACTCATAGTCCATTATACAGTGGTCTGCACTGTGGTTCCAGTTTGGTCTCGAGGACCGCATCCGGCTCGCACACCCACGGATCCTCCGTTTGCCACTGCCACTTCAGCAGCTGATCCCTCAGGCTCTCCAGAACCAGGGCGTAGGCTGGATCACCAGCTAGGTTTTGCCTCTCCGTCGGATCCGACTGGATGTCAAACAGCTCCCACCTCTCCCGGTAGTAATACTCGTTTAAAGTCTTGAACCAGCCTGTGGGCTGGCCCGATTGAGTCCGGTTTAACAGATCCTGGAAGGTTGGGGACACATAGAAGTCCTGGTCTATAGGGAAGGGCATGCGGTAGTGCATGTTGTGCAGGAGCCGGTAGCGGCCCTGGTGGATGGAGCGCATTGGGTAAAACATAGTGACCTCGTGGAGACTTTGGCTGGCGTAGACAGTGGCCCAGGATGGTTCCGAGATCAGGGCTGGGAGAAGAGACCGACCCGTCAACTCAACAGGTCGGCCCCTTGAGAGACTGTACGTTGGGTACGGCAAAGAGAACCAGTCCAGTATGGTGGGAGTGATGTCTGGGAAACAATGAGAGAAATCGTTTTACATTGCCATGCAATTGTGAATTTAAACAGAATCAAGTGCGAAAAGATCCAATAGCAAAAGACACAATTTTTTAATATTGTACGAAATAGACTTGTAAAAATAGAAAAAAAAAAAGTTGTTACATTTCCAGTAATATCACTAAACAGAAACAAAATCAAGTGCAAAAATGTACAGTAATAAGGGATGCCATTTTTTATATCGTACGAAAGAACTTGCAGTTCGTACAATATAAAACATTACATTGGCAATAATTTGAGTAAATACAACGTGATCTAAAAAATACAGAATCTAGCATGAAAATATGCAATAATGAGTGACGCCATTTTTTTTAATATCGTACAAACAACTTGCGATTCGTAAAAATAGAAAAAAAAAAAGCTACATTGGCCATAATCTGACAGTAAATATAAAGATATGTTGTTAAACACAGAATCAAGTGTGAAAATATATGTAATAATGAGTGACGTCATTTTTTAATATTGTACGAATAAATTGCGATTCGTAAAAATAGAAAAAAAAAAGTTATATTGGCCATAATCTGTCAGTAAATATAAAAATATGACATTAAACAGAATCAAGTGTGAAAATACATGCAATAATGAGTGACGCCGTGTTTTAATGTCGTATAAACAATTTGCGATTTGAAAAATAGAAAAAAAGTTACACTGAACAATATAAACAACATTGTTATATTCGTATAATATAAAACACTGGCAATAAGTTGAGTAAATATAAAAATGTGACCTTAAACACAGAATCTAGTGTTAAAATATTCAATAATGAGGGATGTCATTTCATAATATTGTACAAACCACTTGCGATTCGTAAAAATATTAAAACAAAAAAATGTTACATTGCCAATAATCTGTCAGTAAATAAAAATATGGTCTTAAACAGAATCAAGTGTGCAATAATGAGTGACGCCATTTTTTTTTATATCGTACGAAAGAACTTGCGATTCGTACAATATAAAACGTTACATTGGCAATAATTTGAGTAAATACAAAAATGTGACCTTAAAAACTGAATCTGGCATGAAAATATGCAATAATGAGTGATGCCATTTTTTTTTTTTTAAATATATTGTAAGAACAACTTGCGATTCGTAAAAATAAAAAAAGTTACATTGGCCATAAGCTGACAGTAAATATAAAGATATGACATTAAATACAGAATCAAGTGTGAAAATATATGCAATAACGAGTGACACCATTTTTTAATATCGTACGAACAACTTGCGATCAGTAAAAATAGAAAAAAAAAGTTACATTGGCCATAATCTGTCAATAAATATAAAGATATGACCTTAAACACAGAATCAAGTGTGAAAATATATGCAATAACGAGTGACACCATTTTTTATTATCGTACGAACAACTTGCGATTCGTAAAAATAGTAAAAAATTTTCAACTGAACAATATAAACAATATTGTTATATTCGTACAATATAAAACGCTACACTGCCAATAATTTGAGTAAACATAAGAATGCGACCTTCAACACAGAATCTATTGTGAAAATATGCAATAATGAGTGATTTTAAATTCACACTTTAATTGTACTAACAACTTGCGATTCTCTTTTCTCTAAAAATAGAAAACAATGTTACATTGGCCATAATCTGACAGTAAATATAAAGATATGACCTTAAATACAGAATCAACTGTGAAAATATATGCAATAATGAGCGACGCAATTTTTAAATATCATACAAACAACTTGCAATTCGTAAAAATAGAAAAAAAAAAGTTAGCCTGAACAATATAAACAATATTGTTATATCTGTATATTATAAAGCGTTACACTGGCAATAATTTGAGTAAAAAAATGGTGTTACATTGAAACAGAATCAAGTCCAGAAGGTGCAATAGTGAGGTAGTACACAATTTTTTAAATAGTGTACGAACAACTTGTGATTCATAAAAGTAGAAGAAAAAAAAATGCTGTTACATAGGGAATAATCTGTCAGTAAATAGAAAGATATGGCCTTAAACATAGAATCAAGTGCAAAAATGCACCATTTTTTTCATATTGTACGAACAACTTGCGATTCGTACAATATAAAACGTTACATTGGAAATACTTGTGACCTTAAAAATGTGACCTTAAACACAGAATCTAGCATGAAAATGTGAAATAATGAGGGACGCCATTTCATAATATTGTTAAAACAACTTCTGATTCTTAAAATTGAAATTAAAAAAAAGTTATGCTGACAATAACCTGTCAGTTATATTGAAAGATATGGCCTTAAACATATAATCAACTGCGAAAATGTGCAAAAGTGAAGGACACAATTTTTGTGATACTGTTCGAACAATTTGTGATTCGTATAAATATGAAGTTAAATTGGCAATAATTTGAATAAATATAAAAATGTGACCTCAAACAGAATCTAGTGTGAGTGTGTGCAATTGTGAGAAATGCAATTTTAATATCATTTGAGCAACTTATGATTTGTACAAATATAAAACCTTACATTGGCAATAAATACAAAAATGTGACCTTAAAAGAGAAGTTCACTTCCAGAATAAAAATTTACAGATTTTCACACCTGTAGATCAATTGCTTTGTTCCGAAACAGGGATTAAAAGTTATTACAATGTTGCTTTTTATTCTTGGTGCGGTTCGCTTTCACACAGCAAAGTTTCTAAAGTGACCAAATGTGTTAATACAAGTCACGCGCGAGTAAACTGTCCTCTCATTGGTCAAAGTTCCACAGTTTATTTACCGGGATTCCGCTCAACAACAGCTTTGCGGGCTTATTGTTGCATTTTTAAAATACACCTACTACAAAGAGAGCAATAAGACGGCATTATAAAATGAAAATGCGCGCTTTGATTTTGAATGGCGAAGACGTGCCCACACACAGACATTCACAGGTACATTTTAAGCGGTATCAGCAAAACAACAAAGCTACTGCTATTCACGAACTGTAATTACCCATTATACAATGTGATATAGCCTGGTTCGTTGGTCCGTTGGATCGGATTGCTTTCTCACTACAACTGAACCGCTCTAGAGTTTGTTTTCAATCGAGCCGTTTTGGCGCGGATCCGAGCGCTATTGCCGTGTTCACACCGAGCCGAGCTTAAGGGGGGAAACGCACCAGATTCCGAAACAAAGTGTCAAGTGTGAAAACAACCTTATTATTCACCCCCTTGACATCCAAGATGTTTGTGTCTTTCTTACTTCAGTCGTAAAAAAAATTATGTTTCTTGTGGAAAACATTTCAGGAATGTTCTCCATATAGTGGAATTCTATGGTACCCACGAGTTTGAACTTCCAAAGGAAGGAGGAAGAAGGATTCAAATCCAAACACAGATTAAATGCGAAAAGGTGAAGTTGCATTTCGTACAAATATAAAATGTTACACTGGCAATAATTTAAGTAAATATAAAAATGTGACCTTGAACACTAGCACAAAATCTAGTCTGAAAATATCCAATAATGATGGATGCCACTTTTTTATGACACAAAGAACTTGCGATTCAAAGAGATAAATTGTTAAACTGGAAATTATCTAGACTCAAAACAGAAATGAATGCAAAAAAAGTTGTAATAGTGAGAAGCAATTTTTCTAAATTTGTTAAAAACTTGATATTCATAGAAAGTTAAATAGTTGTTACACATAGATTACACTGGAAACAACGTTATTCAGAAAGAAAGCTGTATGATTATCTGTACTCAAAAGACAAAAACAAGTGCAAAAAGAGAGCTAATATTGAGAGCTGTTTCTACAAATCTGTACGAAAAATGTGTTAGTAGAAAAGCAAATTGGCATACACACTACGCTGAAAACAATCTGTCGTTCGGTAGAAAGGTAGTTATACTATTATCTAGGCTCAAAAACAGAAGCAAGCTCAAAAAGGTGCAGCAATAATATGGCTCATTTCATTATCATACAAACAGAAAGTCAAAGCTTTAAAAGGAGCAGGAGTGAAATGTTGTGTTACGAAGTGATACGAATAACGGGCTATTTGTAGTGAGGTACGAATAACTTCTGATACAAATAATTATTATATAGATGTATTCTAAAACAAATCTGCCATTCAGTAGCAGTATTTCTAAACTGGCCTCAATCACAGAAACAAGTGCATGAGGGGGCAGTGTTTTCTTAAACACAGGCGTACAGCACCACCTAGTGGTTAAAAGCAGTTACAGCACAGCTCAAACCCATGAGAGACTTTGTGCTGTGCATATTAGTTTATTCACACACGTTCCTGATATGAATTAATCAAACTGTTGATCGGTTCTTACCAAGCAGACTGACGTAAGCCTGGCTAACCTGCCCCCAACGCTGCTGGTGTTCAGGTGAGGAGATCAGCATGGGTTCCTTTACACCCGAGCCGTACAGGTTAGTGCGTCCGTTGGGAAACGGAATTCCGTTATCTGAGCTGTAGATCACCAGAGTGTCATTTTCAAAACCTGCATTCCGTAGCTCCTGAAGAACCAGACCGACACCTTTGAAATCAAACAGCAAATTTGTGAAGATCTATGCAAGCGAATTTTGAAACATTAATATAAATGACAAATATATAACCTTGGTCCAGTCGGCTGACTGTTGTGTATTGGGCCGCAATATCGGCCCTCGCTGCGGGAGTGTCAGGAATAAAGTATGGAACCTAGTCAGATTTGAAGAGAAACTAATAAATAGGAACTGCACCTAATAACTCTTTACATATTTTTTTTTTTTTTATTATTAAAGCTTACCTTGACCTGATCTGGGGAGTAATACTTCGGCTCCCAATCGGGAATTCTCCCCATTCCGCTTTCTCCATTCCCAAACTTTTCACAGAACATCCCATACTGAGGTTGGGAATGGCCACAGCGGTGAGGATCATGGAACGCCACGTAGAGGAAGAACGGACGTTCCTCTTCCGTCTCACTCCTCTCTGCTTTTAGGCTCTGGAAGAACTTCCGGACAAGAAGCTTGATCTTGGTGATATTACGACCCACCTGCAGCACGGAATTGGTCTCTTCTGTGTAGGCGAAATCGAATGGGTATACAGGGCCCGGACCGACATGTTTTTTCCCAATGATACCTTTAGAAACAAAAGCAATCATGAATTCCTTAAAATTACAAACTTTTCGAAGATTCTCTCTTGTTTCGAGTGTTTAGTAACAAATCATAGGCTGGTTTTCTTTCTATATTGGGTTTCTGCATCAATTACATCAATTACAATTAAATTGTTTTAAAAATGCTTACGAAAACTTGATATTCATTGAAAAATAAATTGCCAGATATGGTCTTAAACACAGAATCAAGTGCAAAATTGTGCAATAATGAGGGAAACCTTTTTTTAAAATCGTACAAATAACTTGTGATTCGTAAAAATAGAAAAAAAAAATTGGCAATAATCTGTCAGTACATAGAAAGATATGGCCCTAAACACAGAATCAAGTGCAAAAAGGTGCAATAAGAAGGAATGACTTTTTTTTTAATACTGTACAAACAACTTACATTGGCTATAATTAGTAAATCTAAAAACGTCACCTTAAACACAGTCTAGCATGAAAATATGCAATATTGAGGGACGCCATTTCATAATATTGTACAAACAACTTGCAATTCGTGCAAATAGAATTTTTTTGTTACATTGGCAATAATCTGTCAGTACATAGAAAGATATGGCCTTCAACACAGAATCAAACACATTTTTTAATATCCTACAAACAACTTGTGATTTGAACAAATATGAAAAGTTACATTGGCAATCATTTGAGTAAATATAAAAATGTGACCTCAAACACAGAATCTAGTACGAAAAGGTGCAATAATGACGGAAACCGTTTTTTTTTAATACTGTACGAACAACTTGTGATTCGTACGAATATAAAATGTTAAGTTGGCAATAATTTGAGTAAATATAAAATGTGACCTCAAACACAGAATCTAGTGTAAAAATGTGCAATAATGAGATTTTTTTTTAATATTGTACGAACAACTTGCGTACACATACGCTATGTTGGTAAGAGTTTGTCATTTAGTAGAATAATAGTTGTACTAATATCCGGATTTAAAACAGAAACGAGGACTAAAATTTATAATAGTTAGATGCTACTTTTCAAAATGTGTACATATTTGTACTAGAGTTGTCAAACGGTACCAGGTTCGGTACTTTCGGTACTGAAATTTTAAAAACGTCCATTTCCCGCTCACATTTGAGCGCCGTTGAGCCGATTTTTAAGCATCGCTGATTGGCCATAGTGTTCACGCGCTCAACAGACATGACTGTGATTGGCTACAATGATAAGCGCTTCACGCTCCTCACCGAGCGCTCATACATAAGCACAACTGGAGCGTTTGAAAGCCGCGTCTGTCAGCGGATCCGTCTATATGCAGATGTATCCACCTTATTTTTCCCATAAGAGTGGGTGCAGCCATTTGTAATTTTTTTTTTTGTGTCTGGCTTCCGGTCTCATCCACTTCCAGCTATTTTTAGCTGCATAAAAAGCTCGTTTTGCTGCTTGATATTGCAAACTGGTGTGTCTTACCATATTATTTTAATGTATTATCTTAATTATGAACACACTGGTTTGTAGTGCAAACTGTTTTACCGTCTACTGAATTTCGATATTCTTCTGGTTAGTTCCCTATGGCGGATTATAAACCGGACGTCTAACACATTACCAGAAAACAGCTTACTTCCGCATTGAAAAATAAGGTGGCTTAGGGATCCGCATTAGGCCATGGCTGCCCCATCTCATATAGTGAGATGCTTCTCAAAAATTTTTCGAAAAATGCACTTTTCGTAGAAATACATGTTGGTAACAGTCTGTCATTCGGTAGAAAGACAGTACTATTACAAGGACTCAAAACATAGAAACAAGCAAGAAGTTGTAGTATTGAGTCACTTTTCACTTTTTTACTTTTCAGAAAAAAACTAAACAAAAATCAAAACATCATACAAAAAGAAATTACCATAAAAAAAAAATATGATAAACAAATTCAGGAGAAAGTTGTCCGATCATCTGTACTAAAAAACATAATGAGCTTCAAATGGTGCATGAGCGACATTTCTGTATTAGAGTCAAACGAATAACTGACTTTTCTCCAATACATTGGTACAAATCAGTCACTCTCCAGGAAAAAAAATTGCCCTATCATCTGGCCTTACATACAGAAGCAACTGAAAATTGTCTTTTTCTCAGTGTTGTATGAATTTGCAAAACAAATAATCATCATACAGCACTGCACTGGCAGAAATATGTCATTCAGTATAGTTTTTTTGAGTAGAGTCTGGCCTCAAACACAGAAACAAGTGCATGAAGCTGAAAAATAAGAGTTTTCAGAGTTCAATACATTTTCATCTTACCTGTTCGAATGTTGGCTTGTTTCAGGAGAAGAGGAAGACTCTGCACTCCATCAAATGAGTTAAAGTGATGAACTCCCTGATGGAGGCCATACATCCCATTCTGGTGCTGTTGATCAGAAAAAAAGAAGTTTAAGACAAGTTTATCCAGTGGTTAGGGCTAAAATAGAGACTTTTAACTTCTGGTTACCTGTGGTAGTCCAGTCAGGATGGTGGAACGACTTGGTGAGCAGCTACTGACGGAGGTGAAGGCGTTTTTGAAGATCACACTGCGCTCAGAAAGAGCCCGGAGATGAGGGGTCTGGACCACAGTGTTGTTGTAGACATCGGTTTCGAACCCACCATCATCAGCTGTGTTGTAGAACACAACACAGACACAACATTAATGCAATGTAAACAACAAAAACGTCAATACAATGTAAACATCAAACTAATATAAATACAACACAAACATCAAAGCAACATAAAAACATAAACATAAAAATAATGTAAATACAACATAACACAAACACCAAAACAGTCATAACAGTATAAATGAGTTATTTTGTCAAATCAGTAACGTTATTCACAAAAACACATGATTGTTTTACTACACACCAATGATGAGAAGCACATTTCTTCTTCTGCACTCTCCTACATCACAACAAACTAGAAGACACAACAAAGTCCACGCAAACAGAAACGACATTTTAGTGTCATTTGACTTTAGAAATGTTACTACAGCAAATGGAAAAGTCTTTACTTTGTTTACACTCAGCGAGACAAACTTCCGCCATGTGAATCCATCACATGACCGCGATCAGCTGACGCAAAGCCTTAGCCAATGGCGTCGCACGTCGCCGGTGACGCCACACCGGAGCTGTTGTTTAGTCTGTCACCCAAGCCGCGATTCTCGCCAGTGATTGCTTTGTTGTTGTATCTTTATGTTTTGATGTAAATATATAGATTAAGTTACTGCAGCGGAATGTTTGAACTCCGATGAAACGCGAGGATAAAAGGCATCTCTAAGGTTTGATGTTTACCTTAAATTCACATTGTGCCTTTGATCACTGATCTCAACTTTCCGCTTGGTTTGTAAATTCGGTTATCATACAGTTTTTAAACGGTATTATTAAAATAATAGTTATTATTAGTTAGTATGTTTTTTTTTTCAAATGCTTTTTTTTTCAGTTTACATTGCTCAGGGTACTCACATCACGAGATCCTTTTGAAATATCATATGATTCTTGTCAAAACACTTACCTAATCAGTTTTCTGTCTATTTTTTAGGCCCGTTTTTTTTTTCATTTTGCATTTTTTTTCTCTCGTTATTAAAATGGGAAAACAAACAAATAAATAAATATGAAATTATGCTTTTTTATTGGAATATATTTTTACATTAAGTAAGGATGCTTTTCTTTCCATTTTCCATTTTGCATCTTGTTACTGTAACGCAAAAAAAAAGGTGTTCCTTGAATGCGTTAAATAAATAAATCTTAATATAATAATGCATTATTATATTACATAGTAATATAATGTAAGAGTTCATTTGCAAAAACAGATAACTCAGTTTTTAACCATTTTCAAAAAATCATGTTTTTTCATTGTACGTTCCAAATACGTTCCCATCTCAATCAAAATGCAGCTGAGTTATTTTTAAATAATGAAAAGATAACACAATAAAAACATAACATAATAAAAAACATAAAAAAACTGAGTTTTCTGTTTTTGCAAATAAACTCTTCATTTGTACTAGAATTTGTCATTTTATTAAATTTTTTAAGAATATTTTTACAGCCATTACGATTTTTTTCTTTTGCATCTTGCATCTCCTTACTGTAATTAAACAGTATTTTTAGTTTCTGTAATGCAAATAATAATAACAATTATAAAAAATAATAATAAGTGCTGGCAAACGATTAATCATGATTAATCACATCCGAAAATACAAGTTTTGTTCACATAATATATGTGTGTGTACTGTGTATATTTATTATGTACATATAAACACACACACATAGTATATATATGTATTATATTTTGTGTATATATTTATATTCATATAATGTATATGAATATATTTTTAATAAATGATATATAAATAAATTTAATATAAAAACATTTTTCTTAAATATATACTTTCGTGTGTATTTATACATACATAATATACACAGTACACACACATATATTATGTAAACACAAACTGTTTTGCATGCAATTAATTGCGAATAAATGTATGACAACATTAATAACAATATATTTTTTTAATTTTAATATATTTATATTAATATACACAGTACACATATTATGTAAACACAAACTTTTATTTTGCATGCGATTAATCATGCACTAATAACAATATATATTAATTTTAATTTTAATATATTTATACATGAAGTTAGATATTTCTTTTTACTACCATTTAAATGTATACTGATTTAAATTTAGGGCTGTCAAATGATTAATCGCAATTAATCGCATGCAAAATTTGTGTTTATGTAATATATGTGTGTACTGTGTATATTTATTATGTATATATTTAAGAAAAATATTATATTTATATCTAAAATATTTATATATAATAAATTTTATATACATAGAAATATTTTATATGCATATATGTGTATATATTTATATACATAATTAATATACACAGTACACACACATTATGTGCAAACAAACTTATTTTGCATGCGATTAATTCATCGTTTGATAGCCCTGTTTCAATTACTGTATTAACTATGAGAATCACTGAATGCATGGATTGTTAATATAACGTCTCAAACAAAAACAAATTGTGCTTAAAAACAGGCTTAATTTTCTTTAGGCAATGTTTTTGGGAGTTTTTCGGGGTGTGACACAGATTCACATGTTTCAACAAGCGATTTCACAATCAGTAGTGTTTGAATCTCGTGATCATGTGGTTATGCTGTCATGTAGTCAAAGGTTTGTAGTTTTACTAACATTTAGCGTTGATTTCTCTATAGGTTTACTTTTAAAAACACTTATGGAGAAGCAAGAAGAAGCTTTTTGCAAGGTTTTGACTAGCAAACAACCAAGAGGAGCTTGTTAGCTCCACCCTTTCCAAGAATTCTGCCACATCCTTGTTTGTCCACACCGTCTGACCTGCCATTCAACATCCTGGATGAAGCACTACAGCTCTTTTCCTGATCCTTAACTGATAATGTTGTGGTGGAGCTGAAGGTCAGCAGATCTGGAATCTTCTGATGGAGCGGGCGACGGGTATCCGCTGGTATGCCGCCCTGCGCTCTTGTTTTCCCATACTCACCTGGCTGCCCAGGTATAACCTGACCTGGCTGAAGATGGACCTGATCGCCGGTCTGACGGTGGGTTTGACGGCGGTTCCTCAGGCACTGGCTTATGCGGAAGTGGCTGGTTTACCTGTGCAGGTAAGAACGTTGACATTCTTCCAAAGACGGAGACTGAGGAAGGTTTCCTTAACTTTTGTTTGTTTTTCAGTACGGCCTGTATTCTGCGTTCATGGGTGGTTTCATCTACTGTATATTTGGGACGTCTAAAGACATCACACTTGGCCCGACCGCCATTATGTCTCTGCTGTGTTCGGCGTATATCGGTGGAGATCCCGTATTTGCGGTGGTGCTCACGCTGCTGTGCGGCGTTATCCAGGCGGGAATGGCTCTACTCAGACTGGGTGAGATGGAAAATGGAGTTAATGTTAAAGGAAAACTCCACTTCCAGAACAACAATTTACAAATAATGTACTCACCCCCTTGTCATCCAAGATGTTCATGTCTTTCTGTCTTCAGTTGTGAAGAAATTATGTTTTTTGAGTAAAGTATTTCAGGATTTTTCTCCATATAACGGACTTCATTGGTTCCCCACGATTTTGAACTTCCAAAATGTAGTTTAAATGCAGCTTCAAAGGGCTCTAAACGATCCCAGCCGAGGAAGAAGGGTCTTATCTAGTGAAACGATCCGTCATTTTTTTTCGAAAAATAAAAATTTGTATACTTTTTAAGCACAAAAGCTCGAGTAGCACAGGCTCTGGGATGCGCGTCCACGATGCTACGAATTAGTGATGGGTGGTTCTTGAAAGATTTGTTCATTTTGAACGAATCTTTAATGTGACTCGGGAAGAACGAGTCGTCTCGGGGAGTGATTCGTTCAGTCGCGGATGCGCAACATCCTGTTAGGTTCCGTACTGGAATTAGTTCACCTGTTTCGAGTCTTCAGGTTTTCCGAGTCGTTCGTTCATCTTATTCGGCTGTCACGTGATGAACGAACGACTCGAACCCGAAAACTTGTCAGATAAGAGGTGAGGTGAGCCAATCATAGACTAAAGACTAAATGTAAACAATGAATTAATCTTTTCTGTTTCTTATAGCATTATAGTTTTGTCTTGTTTGTAATGTGATCAACGTTTGTGTAAGCAGTAGATGTGTAAGGAAAGTAACACGTAACATTTTAATTATATTTTGCTAAAATTAACGAAATGACTCGAAAAAAGATTCGTTCATTTTGCTGAACGAGACTCAAAGGTCAGAGTCGGTAAAATGATCCGAACTTCCCATCACTAAGTTCATCGTCTGTGGATTCCAGCTCAAAAAGGTAGAGTATGTTGAAAAACTCCATCTTATTTTCTCCTACAACTTCAGAATCGTCCGACATCGTTGTACTGTTTTGTTTGTAAACAGCGTTTGACTTACTTGCACTTTCTTAGTCTTTGCGTGTTCGCTGTGTAAACACTGGGTTTGTAGTTCCGCCTACGTACTGCGTGATCTTTCGACGTGATTTAATAATACGTAGTGTCGTGAACGCGCATCCCAGAGCATGTGATACACGAGCTTATGTACTTAAAAAGTAAACAAATTTTTATTTTCCGAAAAAAAAAATGACTGATCCTTTCACTAGATAAGACCCTTCTTCATCGGCTGAGATCGTTTAGAGCCCTTTGAAGCTGCATTTAAACCACTTTTTAGAAGTTCAAAATCAGGGCACCAATGAAGTCCATTATATGGAGAAAAATCCTGACATGCTTTCCTCAAAAACCACAATCACGACTGAAGACAGAAAGACATGAACATCTTGGATGACTAGGGGGTGAGTAAATTATTTGTAAATTGTTGTTCTGAAAGTGGAGTTCTCCTTTTAACATTAAGGCCATGTTTTGACTTTGTTTTGGTGTGATTCATTCAAAATCTGAGGTAGATAGTCATCTATGTAGTCATTTTAGTCATTTTTGTTTTGGGTATTTATATATAGCTTTTATTTTAATTTCAGATGTGGTGATTTTAAAGTAGTTTTAGTTAACAGTAACATCGCTGGTTGTACTGAGTGTAAACGTTTAAATCTTATATCTTTTTTTTTTTTTTGTGGATTCAACTATTAAAAAATGTATTTATTAACATTCTAAGTAGATTTATAGTCTGAATTTTACATAAAGTATGGCTGAAGTGTTGCCGCTAAGTGGAGAAAGCTGACTCGGCTGCCTGTAAATCAGAGACATCTTGAAAACAGGAAGTTTGTGGGTTTCTTCTTCTCACATAACTATGAGATTCGATTACTTCCTGTGCAACTTCCTGCTCATGTCTGTGAAGCCGCACACCAAAATGTTGCAGCTGAGGTTGTGAAAATGGAGGTTACATAATAATAGATAAATATTTACCTCAGGACAAACTTATCAACAGCAATAATATTATATTGCTATTTTTCTAAACTTTATATATTCTAAAATGTGTAACATAATGAAATAATTATAATATGAAATATAATTCTAATATTTTTGACCATGCTTTTGTATTTATTAATTTATTTTATTTATTAATTACTAAGTACATTACTAGTAATTCATTTACTAAATTAACACATATTAATAAATTAATACTTTTTAGTTATTTCAGAATTATTAATATATTAAGCATTGCTTTAAAAATTGTATACTATTATTAGTAGTAGTAGTATTAGTATAACATTTTTGTGCACCTTTTAAATGTGTAAAATAAATGAATAAACAATCTGAAAAGCGAAAAGGTGAATATTGCTAAATTGAACGGTTTCATAAATTTTAATATATTAATTAATATATTTATATATAAAATATATAATAATACTTGTAATAGAGTTTGAGCAGTTTTTAAATGTTGTAGCATAAAAATAGCAACAGATAAATAAACAAACAAAAAAGATTAATCCAAAAAGTAAATATTTTTGTTTTCTAAACAATAGTACATTTTTAAATATTGTTCTTAATATTGTTGTTGTCACAACATTTTGAGTCATTTTTATGATTAAATATAAATTAATAAATAAATTAAGCAATAAATGAATAAATTAGTCCAAAAACCTAAATTGAATGTTTGCTAAATTAAATGTTAATATATTAATTAACATTTTTATATATAAAATCTTTATTAATATTAAAATAAATACAAATGGAAATAAACAAACAAAAAAGATTAACCCAAAAAATTAATGTTTTCGAAATAATAATAATAATAATAATAATAATAATAATAAAATGTTAAATATTGTTTGTAATGTTGTTGTTGTTACATTTACAGCACTTTTTATGATGAAATGTAAATTTATATTTTTTTTTAATCAAATGAAATAATAAATAATCCAAACAAGCTAAATTGAGCATTTGTGTTTTCAGAAATAATAATAATAATAATAATAATAATAATAATAATATATTGAATATTATTTTTATAAACTATATAAATCGACAATAGATAATAATAATAATAATAATAATAATAATAATAATAATAATAATAATTATTATTATTATTATTAAATGCTTTTTAATAATAATAATAATAATTATTATTATTATTATTATTATTATTATTATTATTAAATGCACTGTTTTTTAAATTCAGTTTATTATTAAATTAAAAAATCAACTAGCCAATTTATCTTTTTTTATCTTTTTTTAGATGAATTAATAAATGAATATTTATTTATTTATTTGTTTGTTTGTTTGTTTGTTTGTTTATTTATATGTCATTCATTTGAATCAGCTGATCAGATGTTATTAAAAATATTCTGATATTATTAAATATAAAAACCAACTAGCCAATTTATCTTTTCCAAATTAATAAATAAATCCAAGAAAGCTTAATATCTATCTATCTATCTATCTATCTATCTATCTATCTGTCTGGCTGTCTATCTATCTATGTGTCTTGTTAATTTTCAACTAATGACTTTTTGAATAAAAAAATCAACTAGCTAATTGACCTTTTCTAGATTACTTAATAAATCCAAAAAAGTTCAATAGAATATTTATTTATTTATATATTTATTTATTTATGTGTCATCAGCTGATCTGGTGTTGATCTCTATTCTGTGTTTGTTTATTAGGTTTCCTCTTGGACTTCATCTCATATCCAGTAATTAAAGGCTTCACTTGTGCTGCTGCCGTCACCATCGGCTTCGGTCAGGTCAAGGTCAGAGTCTCACGCTAGAACAATCACTTCAGCCTCTCGTCATTTCATTTTCATGTTTCCCAAATGTCCTTGAAGATCTTTGAAGAGTTGTGTCATTCCACTTCATATTTGTTGTGCAGAATATTCTGGGTCTGAAGGAGATCCCACAGCAGTTCTTCTTACAGGTTTACTACACCTTCCACAAAATACCTGAGGCCAGGTGAGCACACATATACATGTCTGACCAATGAACTGCCACCATTTTGCTAATTACTTCAGTGTTAAAGTGTGTATATATAAACCATAAAAAATGAGGCTCAAAAATTATTAACAGACGTGCCTGTTTATTTCAGCCTACAAAACACTAAAGTAAATATCAAAGAAATTATATAGCTAAATAAGAAAGTAGCCAAAATAAGAACGGTAAATATTAAACAAACATTTGTTGCATAAATTCGTAACAAACTCACCCAACCCTTGTCCGACGGCTCATCAAAATTACCGGCACGAGTCTTTTCTCTCTCTTTCCCATTCCACTGTTGCATCCATTGAAATAGCTCAGTTTTGTTTTTAATAGGAAAGTAGTTATATGTCTTTTCGTTTCTTTATAAAGTTAATTTAGAAATATGTTTGGAACATTTTTTGTTTGTTAAATTAAAGTTTTTGGCTTTTTAAAGTAACGACAGAGCGGCCAGAGGCAGGCCTTTTTTTTTAAAATCATCACGACTTGCCTAAAATAAAATCAAGGACATCATAATGTTATTTTAAACGTTTAACTTAGATAAACGCACGCTATTTTCCGCATACAGTGGTTTGTTGGAGAGGGGAAGCTAAATCCGCTTTGCAGGACATGGAGGCGCCAGCGCAATCACTTGCAAAAAAAAAATTTAAATACGCCGTAATCTTTGCTCATAAAGGTAAGCGTAATATATCATCCGGAACTGTAAAGGGTCTAATTTTATTTGCGTTCACTCACAATATCAACAAAATGTTGTGCTTTTGTAAAAAATAAAGAAAACAAACAAGATGCGCTTTCTGCACAAAAATGAAACGATACTCAGGGAATACTTGCCTTACAGTCAAGATAAATATATCTATAGAAAGCTTTAAATGATTACTTGACTACTTTAAAACTAAAAAATTTAAAGCGAAAACAAAAACTCTTTCATTATAAAATCCGTAGAGATGCATTTCTCTCTAAAGTCGCGTCCAATGAGCAGATGGCGAGTCAGGATGGTCATCTTTGCGACACTGGCTCAGAAAACACTAGTTTATTAATAATTCATTCGAGTATCTCCTTATTTCCCCCGACACGTTCATGGTAATTAGTTTTCCTGGAGCTTTCCAAGCTTTAGCCTATTTTGTGTGTATGAACGTAGATCTCTTCCAGCAGCTGCGAAGGCACTTGCGCTCGCTGCTGCTGCCGGCGGGTACACTAAAAACAGAGTAATTGTTGCAGAAATACTGTATTTTACCGCGGTGGTGCGGTTGTCATTGCGACCGTCACAGCCCTAATCTCAACCATCTTTGTCCTCAGAGTTGGAGATGTGATTCTGGGCCTGTGTTGTCTGTTCTTCCTGATCATGTTGATGCTGATGAAGAATTCTCTGGGTTCGTTTGAAGATGAGGCTCCTTTCCTCGTCCGATCTGCCCGAAGGCTGGTGTGGAGTTTAGCTACTAGTGAGTGCTCTAAAAGCTCTTGTGAATCTATAATGTAACCGACAGATATTTAAATGCGTTCTTTGTGTGTGTCAGTCCGGAACGCTCTGGTCATCATAGCGGCGACTAGTGTTGCGTATTCCGCTGAGGTCACCGGACATCATTTCTTCAGTCTCACTGGAAAAACCGCAAAAGGTGTCCCTCCGTTCAAAGCCCCGCCCCTTTCAGAAACAGTGGCCAATGGCACGGTGATTACTTTCAGTGACATTGCAAAGGTGAGAAATAATAGTGTAGTTTTTCATACAAATATTTGTTTGTTGATATTTGTTTTGTAAAAATGTTCAAGAGTGCTATAATAAAATACACTTACATATACTTAAGAATATAAACTATTTGAGGCACTAAAACGCATTTAAAATTATATTGTGTATATATAAAATAACATAAAAAATTATTTAGATGTTAAAATGATTTTAATATTAATTAAATAAAAAATAATTATAAATTAAATATGAATAAAACCTAAAACAAAACCGAATATAATTAAATAATATGTACAGAAAAAAATATATAGAAATTAAGTGCATTAAAGTAGATATAATAGTCATTTAAATTTATACTTAAGAATAAAAAATATTTATATATTGTGTATATATAAAATATGTAATATTTAAATATTATATATTCAATATTAATTAAATATAAATATAAATAACTTCTAAAATAAAACCTAATATAATAAAAGTAGGATGTATAGAAAATATATAGAAATAAAATTAAATGCGTTAAAATAGATGATATAATACAAAATTGTATAATAATATAAAATAATCAGGATTTTCTGTTATTAGTAAAATTGTTAAATATAAGTAAAACCTAATGTAATAAAATAACGTATAGAAAACGTACTGTAGAAATAAAATAAATTAAATAATAAAAAAATAGATGAAATAAAAGTAAATTGTATAATAATATCAAATAATCAAGATTATTCAGATTTTTTTTTTTATATATGATTTCAATATTAATTAAATATAAATTAAATAGAAGTAAAACCAAAAATAAAACGTATTATAATATAACAATATGGAAAGAAAATATATTAAATAAAATTAAATGCATTAAATTACTCTGTTATTTGTAAAATTATTTTATTATAAATTAATATAAATTTAAATTAAATATAAATAAAACCTAAAATAAAACCTAATATAAAAAAATGTATAGAAAATGTATAGAAATAACATGAAATGTTATGATGAAATAAATGAGATAATCAATAAATCACGATTATTCTGTTTTTTTGTAAGGATTTTTAAAAGATGATATAATGCAATACAATTATATTAGTACTATAATTATATGTCATTTTCTTAAGAATGTGAATTATTAGAGGCATCTGAAACACATTTAACATGTATATGTAAAATATAAAATATTTAAATATTAATTAAATATAAATAGTCCTTTTAATTTATAAATTAAAATTAATGTAAAATTACGTAAATATAAAGGCAGCTATATATTTACATAAACACACATTTATAAATATATAATAAAGTATAAACTTTTTGTGGACATAATTTATATAATATTATTTACCAAAAAAACGTACCATCACTGTGCTAACACCAAAAATAATTAAATATATTTTTGAAAATATTTACTTTTTTCTATGCACTATTATTGTCAGATGTATAAACTTTTAAAATAAAAAACTAATTTGTTTTTATTTCTTAATGTTAAAAACTAAAGACATTATTCTATGAAAAAAATTGAATATTTTAATTAATAAATAAATAAAATATATAATATATAATATAATATAATAAATATATTCATAATATAAGCAAAATATAAAATATTTTTAAAACTACCCTCTGGCACCCCCTTGTGGCCTACTTGTGGTACTCTGACTCCAGAAAATGAGCCTAATAGTATAATACTAGAGAAGTATATGTGACAATTTAGAGATTTTAAGTTGCCAAATCTACTAAAATAGTGATCATTACTGACCAGTCAAGTGTGTTTTCACAGGATTTAGGCGGCGGTCTGGCTGTCATTCCTTTAATGGGCGTCTTAGAGAGCATCGCAATTGCAAAGGCGTTCGGTAAGAACTTCAAATTCTTGCTTACCTCCATATATACGAGCACAGATGCAGTTTGGACACATCTAACACTGATTTCTCCATGCAGCCAGCAAGAATAACTACCGAATCGATGCCAACCAAGAGCTCTTTGCCATCGGTGAGAGTTTCTCCTCACTTACGAAGTTTAAACAGAGCGTTAATGAGTTGTTTCTCTTTAAGATGGCTTGAGAAAACCAACTTACTGATCTACTATTTAAGATTATGATTATTCTTCTTCTGAGCCAAATTTCGGTATCTATCTCCTCCTAGAGCTTTCAAGCTAGAACCACCAAACTCGGTCCAGACCTTCAGGCTGGTCTGACTCGGTGTGCTATATCTTTTCTAACTGATCCGGCTTACAGTTTTCGTAAACTGGACTATCAAACCCACCAAAAATCCCATAGACTTAAATTGACGGAATGTTCAAATGAGCAACACTCTTCAAACTCCAACTGACAAAATTCAAATCTAAACTCCCAGAATCCCTTGAGACTCAATCAAGCTTCCCTTCTATGTACTATTTCTAATCCATTTAGACTAATTTAAGCTTCCACTCTAATATTTCTAATCTATCTAGCTATCTAAATCATGTTAGCAACATGCTAGTAACATGCTAATCAAGCTACAAACATGCTAGTAACTTGCTAATCATGCTAACAACATGTTAGTAACATGTTAATCATGTTAGAAACATGCTAACAACATGTTATTAATATGCTAATCATGCTAACAACTTGCTAGTAACTTGCTAATCATGTTAACAACATGCTAGTAACATGTTAATCGTGGTAGCAGCATGTTAGTAACATGCTAATCATGTTAGAAACAGGCTAGCAACATGCTAATAATGCTAGTAACATGCTAATCAAGCTACAAACATGCTAGTAACTTGCTAATCATGTTAACAACATGTTAGTAACATGGTAATCATGTTAGAAACATGCTAACAACATGCTAGTAACGTGTTAATCATGCTAAAACATACTAGTAACTTGTTAATCATGTTAACAACATGCCAGTAACATACTAGTCACGTTAGAAACATGCTAACAAAATGCTAGTAACAGGCTAATCATGTTAGAAACATGCTAACAACATGTTATTAATATGCTAATCATGCTAACAACTTGCTAGTAACTTGCTAATCATGTTAACAACATGCTAGTAACATGCTAATCGTGGTAGCAACATGTTAGTAACATGCTAATCATGTTAGAAACAGACTAGCAACATGCTAATAATGCTAGTAACATGCTAATCATGCTACAAACATGCTAGTAACTTGCTAATCATGCTAACAACATGTTAGTAACATGTTAATCATGTTAGAAACATGCTAACAACATGCTAGTAACGTGCTAATCATGCTAAAACATACTAGTAACTTGTTAATCATGTTAACAACATGCCAGTAACATACTAATCACGTTAGAAACATGCTAACAAAATGCTAATAACATGCTAATCATGTTAGAAACATGCTAACAACATGTTATTAATATGCTAATCATGCTAACAACTTGCTAGTAACTTGCTAATCATGTTAACAACATGCTAGTAACATGCTAATCGTGGTAGCAGCATGTTAGTAACATGCTAATCATGTTAGAAACAGGCTAGCAACATGCTAATAATGCTAGTAACATGCTAATCATGCTAGCAACATGTTAGTACAATGTTAATCATGCTAGAAACATGTTAACAACAAGCTAGTAACATGTTAACCATATTAGAAATATGCTGGTAACATGCTAATCATGCGTGAAACATGCTATCAACATGATAATCAGGCTAGAAACATACTAGTAACTTGCAAATTATGCTAACAACATGCTAATCATGCTAACAACATTGTAATCAGCCTATAAAAATACAAGCAACAAGCTAATCATGTTAAAACATGTTAACAACATGTTAAATCATGTAAGCAATGTGTTAAATCATGCTAGCTGCTTCAGGCTAGGCTTTCTCAAGCCAACTTAAAGTTTGTTCTCAAACTTTACTCATCTAGTTTTAATGTTGTTTCTGCAGGTCTCACAAACATCATGGGCTCGTTTGTGTCGGCGTATCCCGTCACGGGCAGCTTCGGGAGGTCCGTCTTCATGACTAAAGTGTCTGTTGGTTAATTGTTCACGTTGTAAATGCGTTTATGTGTTGTTTCCTGACAGAACCGCTGTGAACTCTCAAACCGGAGTGTGTTCACCTGCAGGAGGGATCGTCACAGGTAACACACAAACAGGTTGACATTTAAAATGTGGACAGTTTCTGAAGGTCTGTGTTTTTGTGCAGGTGTTATAGTGCTGCTGTCGCTGGCCTTCCTCATGCCGCTCTTCTTCTACATCCCTAAAGCGTCACTCGCTGCCGTCATCATCTGCGCCGTCAGTCCCATGATAGACTTCAGAGTGCCAGTCCAGCTCTGGAGAGTCAAGAGTGAGACTTTACAACACATATTTAGATACAGAAACATTATACATGTGTGTGAACGTGTATGTATATTGTTGTTTACCTCAGGACTCGATCTGCTGCCGTTCTTGGTGACGTTTGTGGTCAGTTTCTGGGAGGTGCAGTACGGCATTGTGGGAGGTGTGGTTGTTTCTGGTTTCATGCTGTTGTACACTGTGGCCAGACCCAAAGTGAAAGTGAGTTTCTTTATAAAAAGTTTGTTTATTAAATAGCTGTATATGATAAATGCAGACTGGGAGCTGTAAATGAAGAACTTTTATTCTTTGTTTGAGTTTTAGCATGTGTGCTAGTGGAAATCACTATAAAATTGACAGTTTGTACAAAATGTCTTAAAAGCGTAGTATTAAAACAACAAATACAGTGTGATTTTTATATTAATAAGTAAATTATTCATTTTATAATTGGACTGTTAATAGACTGAAATAGGCTGTTAATTGTTTTTTGGAAAAATGTAAAACATTTATTACATATTAAATAATTTAAATTGTGAGTTGATTACAATAATCATGATTCTTCTATTGTTTAAAAAGAAAAGTCATTATTTTATATAATTATTTTATTTAATTAAAATTTAAATGAAAAAAATATTTTAAATAAATTTTGATTAATTTTAGAAATTAAGTGCATTAAAGTAGATATAATAGTCATTTAAATTAATATAAATATAAAATATTTATATATTACAATTATTTCAATATTAATTAAATATAGATATAAATAACTTCTAAAATAAAACGTAATATAATAAAAGTAGTATGTATAGAAAATATATAGAAGCAAAATTAAATGCATTAAAATAGATGAAATCATACAAAATTGAATAATAATATAAAATAATCAGGATTGTAATTAAATATAAGTAAAACCTTATATAATAAAATAACACTTATAGAAAACGTACTGTAGAAATAAAATAGATGAAATAAAAGTAAATTGTATAGTAATATAAAATAATTAAATTATTCTGTTATTATTTTTTAAAATAATTTCAATATTAATTAAATATAAATTCAATAGAAGTAAAACCAAAAATAAAACGTAATATAATATAACAATATGTAAAGAAAATATGTTAAATAAAATAAAATTGATTAAATATATAAAATGTAAAATATTCAAATATTAACATTATTTCAGTATTAATTACAACCTAAAATAAAACCTAATAAAATAGTATGTTTAAAAAATATATAGAAATAAAATTAAATTCATTAAATATACTTCAAATATGAAAATTATTTCAATATTAATTTAAACATAAAATAAAACCTAATAAAATATGTATAGAAATAAAATGAAATGCAGTTATATAAAATTTAAAATATTTAAATATTAAAATTGTAAAACATTTATTGTAAAACATAATGTAATGTAAAACATTCATTAAATATTAAATAATTTAAATTAATAATTAAGAATAAAAATAATTAAGAATAATTTATATTTATATTATATATATTTTTTTTAATTCTTAGTTTCAAAAAATAATTAAGAATAATTTATATTCTTAATTATTTTATATTTAATTAAGAATATAAATTATTAAAGTCATTTGAAATGTAATTAACATTATATGGTATGTATAAAATAATCATGATTATTCTACTGTTTAAAAACAAATAGATGTAAACTAAAATATTAAATTAAAAATGAATTAAATATATTTATAAATTAAATAATTTAAATAAATAAAACATTTAAAATATAAATCTAAAATTTAATTTAAAAAATTAAATATAAAATGTATTAAAAATAAATGTATTTTATGCTTAATTAAGAATATAAATTATTAAAGTCATTTGAAATGCAATTAACATTAAGCTATGTATGAAAAATATATTTACATTTCTATATATTTTAATTTAATTATAGTATATATATATATATTTACAATTATATGTTATATAGAATTTTTTTATATATTAAAAATATAAATATTGTATTTTTTTTGTTAAGAATATGTTATTTGAGGATTTTAAAACACATTTAACGTAGACAAAATATAACTATATTTTAAAAATAGATACATAATATTTAAATACTAAACAGAAATGTAATATACATTTTATACATTTTAAAGGATGTATTAAAAATAAATATATTTATAAATTAAATATAAATTAATTAAGAAATTAATATATTTTATACTTAAGAATATAAATTAAATATTATAGTTAAAATAACCATGATTATTCTATTGTTTAAAAAAACAAATAAATATAAAAATATTATTAATAAATATATGCAATACTTAATTAGGAATATAAATTGAGTCATTTGAAATGTATTTAACATAATATGGTATGTATAAAAATATAAATGTTAAACAGAAAAATGATGTTTTGTAACCCATTTGCAGCTTTTAAACAAGGCTTTTAACATAGTTTAGTATAAAGAATATAAATATTGTATTTTTGTAATTAAGAACATATTATTTGAGTCATTTGAAAAACTATGTTGTGTATAGAAAATAAAATATTATTTATGTACAATGTACAACATAACATTATATATATACATTTAATTACTAATCAATTATAAATATCAAATATCACTTAAATATAAGTGCACCTGAATATACACACACATGAAAAAAAAAAAAAAGATTAGATTAAGTAGATTAAAATAATCAAATGTTCTCTTGTTTGGAAAAAATAAAATTATAAAATTGAATTACCAATTGCCATTATAATGTGTCACACATATACTTTTACATACACATTTTATAAATAATAAGTGTTTTTATCTGTAAAGATATATTCAAATAAATCACTTGTGTATTTTTATATCCAAAAAGTTCAATGCATTTGCTGTAAGTAGAATTGAAATAATGACTCTGTGAAATTATTCTGTTATTTTGGAAAAAAATATTTAGTAATTTCTTTACGCTTAAATATGAAATGAAGTGTGATGTTTGTAAATCGACTCCAGTGCAGCAGCAGCAGTCAGTGAGTGAGTGAGTTTTGTGTGTTTGTGTTGAGGTGTCTGATCACGGCGTGCTGCTTCTGGAGTTGGACAGTGGGCTGAATTTCCCCGTGACGGAGCATCTCAGCAGACTCGTGTACAAACACGCTCTTCACAGTGAGACACACACACACACACACACGCTTTCATTCCCGCAGCTGATGTCCTTGAGTGCTCATGGTCTTGTGTCTGTGGTCTGTCAGCGTCTCCTCCGCGCTGTCTGGTTCTGGACTGTTCTCACGTCAGCTCTATAGACTTCACTGTCGTCCATGAACTCGCTGAACTGCTCCAACAGTTCGAGCTGAGAGGAGTATCCATGATTTTCGCTGGACTAAAGGTAGAGTTTAACATCAACAGACGTGTGTAGATGTGCATGTGTGTCAAACATTTACAGCTGACAATTACAGCTGCCAAAGTTAACAGTGATCAATACTTCAAAAAAAAATAAAATGTTCAATGTTAAATATATATATATATATATTAGGGATGTGACGAGATCCGATGTGTTTAGTGATGTGTCTATCATCACAAAACATTTTGCAGTGTTTACATTAAAGCTGCACAATTAATCTGGATTCAAACACCCACACGATCTTATTCCTGAATGACAATGATTTATCTGTGTCTATTATGACTGTTTCACATCGCGAGTGTCAGTGGAGCCTGAGAAGCAGGTTTTGTCGCTGCGCATGTTAATGAATCAGAGGGTCGGGGTAAATGTGAACGTAGAAAGGGCAACACAAACAGCCTTTTCAACCACATTATAATCATTATTTCTGTGTTACAGATATTTAAATAATAGAAGTACTGGGATAAAAGTGAATAGTTTGGGTATAAACACTTACTGTCTACAGTAGCGATCAAAACGGAAGTATTTTAAAGGAGAAGTCCACTTCCAAAACAAAGATTCACGTATAATGTACTCACCTCCTTGTCATCCAAGATGTTCATGTCTTTCTTTCTTCGGTCATTAAGAAATTATGATTTTTGAGGAAAACATTTCAGGATTTTTCTCCATATAATGGACTTCATTGGTGCCCCGATTTTGAACTTCCAAAATGTAGTTTAAATGCAGCTTCAAAGGACTCTAAACCATCCCAGCTGAGGAAGAAGGGTCTTATCTAGCGAAACGATTGGGCATTTTTTTTAAAAAAATAAAAAATGTTATTCTTTTTAAGCACAAAAGCTTGAGTAGAACAGGCTCTTGGATGCGCATCCACGGGTCGTTCTTGAACAGTTTGTTCATTTTGAACGAATCTTTAATGTGACGCGGGAAGAACGAGTCGTCTCGAGGAGTGATTCGTTCAGTCACGCATGCGCAACATCCTATTAGGTTCTGTACTGGAATTAGTTCACCTGTTTCGAGTCTTCGGGTTTTTCGAGTCGTTCGTTCATGTCACGTGATGCTGATTTTGCTAAAATGAACGAAATGACTCAAAAAGATTCGTTCATTTTGCTGAATGAGACTCAAAGGTCCGAGTCGGTAAAATGATCCGAACTTCCCATCACTACTACAAATCACGTCTACGTTCATCATCTGTGTACTCCGGCTCAAAAAAGGTAGAGAATGGTTGAAAAACTCCATCTTATTTTCTCCTACAACTTCAGAATCGTCCGACATCGTTGTACTGTTTTGTTTGTAAACAGCGTTTGACTTACTTGCACTTTCTTAGTCTTTGCACGTTCGCTGTGTAAACACTGGCTCTGTAGTTCCGCCTACGTTCGGTGTGATTCAGTAGTACGTAGCGTCATGAGCGCACATCCCAGAGCCTGTGCTACACGGGCTCATGTACTTAAAAAGTAAACAAATTATTATTTTCCAAAAAAATGACGGATCGTTTCACTAGATAAGACGCTTCTTCCTCGGCTGGGATCGTTTAGAGCCCTTTGAAGCTGCATTTAAACTACATTTTGGAAGTTCAAAATCGTGGGGAACCAATGAAGTCCGTTATATGGAGAAAAATCCTGAAATACTTTCCTTAAAAACCATTTCTTCACGACTGAAGACAGAAAGACATGAACATCTTGGATGACAAGGGAGTGAGTAAATTATTTGTAAATTGTTGTTCTGGAAGTGGACTAATCCTTTAACACGTGTATGTATTGTAACGCTTAACCTCTTCCGCCAGGAGGTGGCGACAACTGCCCGTTTAAAAAAAGTATGTCATTGAATCATTCATTCAGGAGGTTTCAATGGTCAAACAAGTCTTAATGAAGTGAGACACTGACTCCTTCATTGAATGTTTTAATTTTGTTTAAATGAATGTATGTTTTTAAAAGACTTAAGCAATGAACGGTTTGTCAGAACCACTAATATGTTACGTTATTTTGTTTAGTTTTCTAATCTTTTTTTCTCCAGAATCGTAAGAGAATCATGCTCTCCAATTTATTAAAAACAGCTGTGATTCTCAATTTATCCAGAATCGTGAAGCTCTTGTCTAAATGTTGTTTATTACTGCATATAATTCATTGAAATGGAAGTTTAATTTCATAAAGTTCAAAATTCACCTACATTTTTTTGCATTTTGTCTTTTTCAGTTGAATAAAAGATTATTTTCCCTATATATTTATCATTGATTTCTTAGGAAAAGTTTAAAAATCTCGCCTCGTCTCGTTCTCGTGAACCCAGTCTCCTGTCTCGTCTCGTCACACCCCTAAAATATATATATATATATATATATATATATATTATATATATTATATATTATATATATATTATATATATTATATATATTTATAATATTAAAAATATTTATTATATTTTATAATTAAGAACATACCATATTTGAAAAATTGAATTTAGTTATATTGTGTATAGAATAATAAAACTATTATATTTATACATACAAAAATGTTCAGTGCATTTGGTCATTTGATAATATATCTAAAATTATCTTTAGAAATAGATTAAAAATACAAGATTTATTAAATACAAATGATTTATAGATATCGGTTAAATATAAATGAATCGAAATATTAAAACCAAAAGTCATACACGAAAATGTAAATAGATATATATAATTTAAATAAATTATTTTATATATATATGTACGTAAGAATTGTAAAGAATATAAACTAATTTTAGTCATTTGAAATTCATTTAACAAATTGTATCTATAAAAATTTAATTGTAAAGTTTTTATTCATAATCTCCCTTTTTCTCTCTCAGCCATCAGTACTGAAGGTGTTGTCGACGGCTGATCTTCCCGGTTTCAGACATACAGACAGAGTAGACGAGGCTCTGCAACTTCTGACCCTAACCAGTATCAATCACTACGACCCACCGTTCTAACAGCCAATCACAGGCAAGAACTGATCGCATGGCTTTCAGCCAATCAGCACCTGAATACCTCAAACCCTCTGATGATTGGTCACCTGAAATATTCTCCGTACACCTTTGACCAATCAGCACTCAGGAAGAGAGACTTTGACAAAAACTGACGGGGAACAAAGTTAATATTACATAATATTTGTGTACAAGGCGACCAAATGATGTTTTTGCACTTGAACCTGTTTCTATGTAGTTTGTTTTGTATTTTGTTTTTAACTTTAAATCTAGTTTTATGAACGTACTTATTCTCAACACTAGAAAGAATTAAATCAAAGTATTTTGGATTAAAAAGCACTAGAAATCAGACGGGTCCATTAAAAATATATTATGTTAATCAAGGTGTCTCTTTCTCTGTAGTTTATAGTAGTATTTTTATGTTTAGTATGTTTACATTTCATTTTTTGTTGTTGAAACTGAATCTCCATTGTGACTCAGACATTTGGACTCTTTTGGACTGACAAAGATGAAACACATTTTAATACTGCTTAAACACTGAAATGTCTCTTTTGATATTAAACTGATATGATCTACAATGGCTGTGCTTTGAAATGTTTTTTCAGATAATAATAATAAAAAAAATAATAATAATAATAAATGTTCAAATATTCTAAATATTCAAATATTTATTTTTTTTATATAAAAATCTATATTCACACCTTATTAGTAAATTGTACTATAATAGTTTTAATAATAAAGAAATTATGGTAAAACTAGTATAATATAATATAATATAATATAATAAATAATATTATAAAATATGCACATAAATTATGTAAATAAATTATATTCAAAAAAATAAATGTTAAAAATTAATTAAATTACATTAAATACATTAAATATATATTATGTAAATATATACATTTTATGTTATGTTAATATAAATAAATGTAAGTAAATTGTGTAAATTATGTAAAAAAAAAATTATATATATATATAAAATAATATATATATATATATATATATATATATATTAAAAATATATAACAAATATTATAAATAAATAAATGTAAATATATGTACTTTTTACATTTGTACGTAAATTATGTAAATAAGTTATATGCAAAAATAAATTATAGAAATCAATTTAATTAAATTATATAAATATACATTATATAAAATAAATGTAAATGTATAAATAAATGTACATAAATGTGTGTGTGCGTGTATGTGTGTATGTATATATATATATATAATATAAAGTTGTTGTTTTTTTTCCTTTTTTTTACATGTTATGATCTACAATGGCTCTGCTTTGAAATATTTTTTAGATGATAATAATAAAAAATAAATAAATAAATGTCCAAATTATTACAAAAATAATTATTCAAATATTTTTTATATAAAAATCTATATTCACACCTTTTTAGTAAATGGTATTAATATGAGAAATAAATTGAAAAAACTAGTATAATATAATGAAATATAATAAATAAATATTATACAATATGCACATAAATTATGTAAATAAATTATATTCCAAAAATAAATTATATAAATTAATTAAATTACATAAATATATATTATGTATGTAAAATCATTTATGTAAATAATGTAAATGTAAATAAATTATATGTATATATATATATATATATATGTAGTATGTATGTATATATATATATATATATATATATATATATATACACACACAAAAATATATAAATAAGTATTAAAAATATATAATACATAAATATTATAAAAATATATAAATAATGTAAATATATATATAAAAAATGTACATAACCTAATGTACATTTGTACATAAATTATGTAAATAAGTTATATGCAAAAATAAATTATAGAAATTAATTAATTAAATTATATAAATATATATTATATAAATATATATATATATATATATATATATATATATATATATATATATATATATATATATATAGTTACATTTTTTACATTTTATTTATATTATGTAAATAAATTATAAAAATACATAAATTATGTAAATTAAATTACATAAATTAGATTCACACACACACACACACACACACATATATATATATATATATATATATATATATATATATATATATATTAAAATAAAGAGAGATAGATGGATGGATAGATACAGATATTTTCCCTCTTTCAAATGAGCCTCTGAAAATAAATGTTTGTGCTACTTTTAAACAGCAGAGGGCGATAAACTGCTGAAGTAAATTACAGGCCCAGTAAAATGCAGAAGGGTGCCAAAAAAAAACAAACAAAAAAAAAAACAAGGTTTCCTTTAGTTGATGATTCTCTTGGTCTAAAATCGTTCATAACCACATGATCATTTCAGTGCCAGGTCTGACTTACTTTCAAAAATGTTCATGCTGATATCAAAGTTTAATCGAACATGTGGTCTGGATGACTTTGCTATTGCTAAAAAGCCACAAGATTCACTCCTTAACAATGACCATGAACATTTCTGACACTTTTAATATACTAAATGACTTACAACAACTAAGTGAAAGCTGCTGGATTTTGTACTTTAACGAATCTTTCCTTATACAGTGTGTCTGTATGTTTGTTCTCAGCCATAAAACTGACTCACACGTACACACCTGCTGAAATGTTGATAGACTAAAAACCAACACACACATACAGGTTTCTAAGATATTACAGTCACACCATAAATTCTTACCTTGAGCAAACAATCGGTGTACTGTAAAACACATCTTCAGGGAGTCTAAAGGTGAGGTCACATTAAATGTTGCTCTGTGCATTTTTGGCAAAATACAATAGGAATCTGTACGACTGGAAGCTCTTTTTTGTGCCATGAGTTTAAATCTCACAATTTCAGACTTTTTTCTCACAATTTTATAAACTCAGAGACATAAACTCTCAATTTAGACACAAAATTAATGTGAGATATAAACTTCAAAATTTTTAGAAGAAAAATCCACATTTTCAGCTCATTGTCTTCTGTCTTCCGGTTTGTATTTCCACAGCCTGCAGGTACGAATTCGTTTTGAAATCTTCCCAGTCTAACATTTGTTACATATGGTAGCCCGTTTCCTCCAATGAATAGAAATTTAAAAAGGTAAATTGCGACTTTTTATCTCACAATTCTAACTTTTTTCTCAGAATTTAGTGATACAAACTCGCAATTCTGACTTTTTATTTTACAATTCTAATTCTTGACTTTTTTTTCTCTTGAATTGAATTCTCTTGAATAGAATTGCATGATGTAAACTCAAAATTGCGAGTTATACGGTTAGAATTGAGAGATATAAACTTGCAATTCTGAGAAAATAGTCTTTTTTCCACTTGGAATTGGACTTTATTAACAATTCTGAGAAAAAAGTCAGAATTGCAAAAAAAAAAAAAAAAAAAAGAAAGAAAGATTTGTGAGAAATAAACTTGCAAATGTTAGGAAAAAACTCTGAATTGCAAGTTTATATCCCGCAATTCTGACTTTATATTTTGCAATTCTGACTTTTGACTGTTTTTCTCAGAATTGCATGATATAAACTCGATATTGCAAGCTATAAGGTCAGAATTGAGAGATATAAACTCACACTTCTGACTTCTTTCTCGGAAATGCGATGAACTCACAATTTTGACATTTTTTTCTAACAATTCTGACTTTATAACAAAATTGTGAGTTATTGAGAATTGTGAGAGATAAACTGGCAATTCTGACTTTTTTTCCTCACAATTCTGACTGTATAACAAAAATCAATTCTGAGAAAAAAAGAAATAAGAAATAAACTACCAACTGCGAGAAGAAAGTCTTAATTGCAAGTTTATATTCCGCAATTCTGACTTTATATTTCGCAATTGTGACGTTGTTCTTAGAATTGCGAGTTTACATCTCACAATTTGGACATTTTTTAAGTCAGAGTTAAGTCAGAATTGTGAGATATAAAGTTGCAATTCTGAGAAAATAGTCTTTTTCCCCTTTGAATTGGACTTAATTCTGAGAAAAAAGTCAGAACTGCGAGAAATAAACTCGCAATGTGAGAAAAAAGTCAGAATTGCTTTATATTGAATTTATATTTTGCAGTTCTGACTTTTGACTTTTTTTCCCTCAGAATTACGTGACAAACTCGAAATTGCGAGTTACTTTTCTCTCAATAGTGACTTTATAACACAAAATTGCGAGTTATTGAGAATTGTGAGATATGAACTTCCAATTCTGAGAAAATAGTCTTTTTCCCCTTGGAATTGGACTTTATTCACAATTCTGAGAAATAAGTCAGAATTGAAAATGTCATAAGTACAAGTTTATATATTTAAATTCTGATTTACTCAATTTTGAGTTTATATCTTTTTTTTTTTTTTTTTTTTTTTTTTTGAGGAAAAAAAAGTCAGAATTGCGTGATATAAACTCACAGTTGTGAGATATAAGGTTAGAACTGAAAAATGTAAATTCATACTTCTGACTTTTTTCTCAGAAATGTGATATAGAAACACACAATTTTGAAATTTTTTTCTCACAATTCTGACTGGACCCACAAATGGTGAGTTATTGAGAATTGTGAGACACAAACTCGCAATTCTGACTTTATAACACAAAAATCAATTCTGAGAAAAAAAAAAAAAGCCAGAATTGCGAGAAATAAACTCGCAATTGCGAGAAAAAAAGTCTGTATTGCAAGTTTATATCCTGCAATTCTGACATTATATTTTGCAATTCTGACTTTTTTTTCTCAAAATTATGAAATTATGATGAACTGGCAATTTTGACTTTTTTTCCCTCACAATTCTGACTTCATAACACAAAATTGTGAGTTAAAAGGCCAGAATTGCAAGAAATGAGAGACTTTTTTCTTTTTTTCTGCAATTTTCTTGCAATTTGTTTGAAACAATTCACAATTCTGAGAGGAATTGCAAGAAATAAACTATCATAAACTATAAAAATTATTAATTGCAAGTTTATATCCCGCAATTCTGACTTTAGGTTAACCCTAATTACAACCGCCAGTAGGTGTCAGTAAGTCACAGTTAACAAGTGAGTCATTGCGATTGAACCGAGTCATTTAAACCGAGTCATTTTTTTTTTTTTTTTTTGGCGAAATAGAGCAAAAATAGGCAATATGGTGTCTAAAACGTAAGTCTTTTAATTTTAACTTCTAGTTTATTGAACTGTTGTATAAAATCAATATCATATTTGTGATTTTTGCAAAAAAAAAAAAAAAAAAGGCACTCTTCGTGTGATATTGATTAACTATATGAAATTATATAAATATATATTTTCTGCCCCCATATCCTGAATTTTGGGAAAACGCATTTTATTAGACTGAATCACGCTGTGAAAAAACGCACTCTAAATGAGCACAGTCAGTCTAGCGAGTGTTTAAGCACTCATAACTCCTCTTATAATCAATGAAGCTGTCCATACACTGTATGATAAATAAATCTCTTACTTACATAGTTCGTACATCTGCACTTTGTTGCTTATGATGAGGGAATTCGCGAGTTCAATCTGAACAAAACTCCAGGTTTCAGCAATGACTGTTCTGAACGCCTCTGATTGGCCACTGCATTCTAAACTCAACAGAGTCGTGTGTGATTGGTTATAATGCGCAAAGCTGTAAAAACACGTAAAAATAAAATATGACTCAACGTGAGCAGGTCTAAATTTAATACAGAAATCGAATCTTTTCATTTCATTTTCACTAGTTTTATGTTTGAAGTATTATATTTCTATTGAAAAACCAGGGGATCCACCAAGTATATTTTTTTGGGTGTTATGGGGGGGTCCCTTAACGCTTATGGGAGGTCCGGGACCCCCCCTCAATTCGAACACTGCTTTTTTCTCAGAACTGCATTATATAACCTCGAAAATGTGTTATAAAGTAGAAAATGAGAGATAAACCTTTTCCCTCTCAATTCTGACTTTATAACGCAAAGTTTCAAGTTATTGAGAATTGTGAGGTATAAACTTGCAATTCTGAGAAAGAGTCTTTTTTCCCCTTGGAATTGGACTTTATTGACAATTCTGAGAAAAAAAGTCAGAATTGCGAGAAATAAACTCGCAATTGTGAGAACTATGTCTGAACTGCATATATTCATATCCCGCAATTGCGTGATATAAACTTAAAATTGTGAGTTGTAAAGTCAGAATTGAGATATATATACTCACACTTTTGACTTTTTTCTCAGAAATGCGATATGGAGTTTTTTTATCGAAGGTTTTTTTTAAAAAAAAAAAAAAAAAAAAAAACAATTCAAAATCCTGAGAAAAGAGTCAGAATTGCAAGAAATAAACTATCAGTTGCAAAACAAAGTCTGATTTGCAAGTAATCCTGCTGTTCTGACTTTCTATTTCGCAATTCTAAAATTTTTCTCAGAATTCCAAGTTTACATCTCAGAATTCTGACCTTTATTCAGAATTGCTATCGATCTTCCACAAAAACAAATTCAAAGACAAAATTCTAAAGATGGCTTCGCACTTGTTTTTCTGACGCATAAGGTCTATAAACTGGCAATTCTGAAAAAACTCGGGATTAGGAGAAAGTACTGTGAGTTTTTACCTCACAATTCAGACTTTTTTCTAGGAATTGCAATACATTTTATTCAATGACGGAAACAGGCTTCCATGCAACACGCAGATACAGCCATATTCAAATTCTTCACTCAACTGTTGGTCACTTACAACGCAAATTCGCCGCAAAGACTAACAGAAATCTGCTTGGTTTGAGAGTGACTTCTGTGTAAGCAGTGCATCATACAGGACCTTGTGACCGCGCCTTAAGATTTATAGACTTATTTACCGTATTCATTGGCGTCAAACACCCTTCGGCAGCTGCGATTTTACCCCTTGATCATGTGTGTTGTGGTTTCGTTCACTGTATAGGTTCATTAGGGTGTTAATAGTGGGGTCACGTCACATAGTGAGTGTGAACCGCCTCACGTCTTCACGCGCGGGCTCGAGCGCGGGGTGTCAGCAGCTGTGTTGTGGTCGTGCTCGTCTCCATCGGCCTGCTGTAATTGCTGAGAGTTGAATCTCACTCCACTGGCTTCTCGATAGGTTGCAAATTTGGAGTGCCAAATATAGCACGACTACGTGCTAAAACTGGAGCCGAACTGTGAACTTATTTCACACTAGGCTGACGGATCACATGAGGTTTCTACAGAGACAAAGAGAGGATGGGATGTTGACTTGGAAGTTATAATCTTGCTTATCTAAACCAAGATAGATATTATTATATAGGTAATTTTGGACTTATCTGATCTAAAACTTGTAGCACCATTATAAATGCCACCCATACTATTTTAATTAATATTGATATTAATTTGGATTCTTCTTTTGCTAAAGTATCTTACATAAGTTTTGTAAATTAAGAGCCATATTAGATTTCAATAAATCTACTACTGTTTTGAAGTTAGTAGGTATTTTATTTTATTATTTTATGCTATTTACATGAAGTTTATATAGCCTGTTATGAGAAAAAGCAGTTTCTGTATTTAAATGTCATTGTTTGCAGTCAAGCAAGGACAGACAGAATAAAACAAAATAATAATAATAAAATAAAATAAATTCTAATTAAATACACCAAAACTTAAATACTGTTTTATTTTAAATAAAAAAAATTAAATATTTCATACATTTCAAATGTTATATCTATATTTTTTGTGATATAATAAATGTTTACAAATTATCATCAGAAAAAAGTTTTCAATAAACCAACTACCAGCTTCTGTATTGTATGCAAAAACAGACATAAAAAATGTATAAATTAAATAATTGCAAATTAAATACACTAAATAAACCCTGTTTTTATTTTATTTTATTTTATTGACTCCAAGGTTTTTACATTCCGAAAACTAATAAAACAAGAGTTTTATTAGTTTTCAAGCTTATACAATTTATTTATTTAAAAAATCATTGTATGCAAATTCAAGGACAGACAGAATGAAAAAAAAAAAAAAACTTAATTAAATTAAATACATTCTAATTAATTAAATTAAATACACCAAAAACTTAATATTTTTGTTTAAATTTTATATTCAAAATTATAAAATGTGTCATACATTTTGTTATTTAAATGTCATATAATTTTTGTAATCATTAGATAAACTATAAAAATTCACAGCTCTTGTTTTTAATAGATCTGCTGTGCAGCTTCTGTATTTCAGATTCATTGCAAAATCAAGCAAAAACAGACACAAAATTAACAAATTAATTGCAAATTAAATGGAGTCAATAAACACTGTTTTGTTTTATTTTATTTTATTTACTCCAAGGTTTTTACATTCTGAAAACTAATAAAAATAGAGTTTTATTACTGTAGTTTTCAAGCGTATACAATTTACGTATTTAAAAATCACTGTATGCAAAGTCAAGCAAAGACTGACAAATTGAAAACAAAAAATAAATAAAATCTTAATTAAATTAAATAAATTCTAATTAAATACACCAAAATTAAACACTGTTTTATTTTATATTCAAAAGTATAAAATTTGTCATACATTTTGATCTTTAAATGTCATATAATTTTTGTGATAATAAAAGTTTACAGATTATCTTCAGAAAACTAATCTAATTACAGCTATAGTTTTCAATAAACCTACTACTGTACAGCTTCTGTGTTTCAAATTCATTGTATACAAATTCAAGCAAAAACAGACATAAAATTAATATATTAAATAACTGCAAATTAAATGCATTCAATTAACACTATTTTATTTTATTTTATTTTATTTTTTTATTTGTATTGACTCCAAGGTTTTTTACATTCTGAAAACTAATAAAACAAGAGTTTTGTTACTGTAGTTTTCAAGCTATTACAATTTATATATTTAAAAATCATTGTATGCAAAGTCAAGCAAGGACTGACAGAATACAAAAATCTTAATTAAATTAAATAAATTCTAATTAAATACACCAAAAATTAAATACTGTTTTATTTTATATTCAAAAATATAAAATGCTACTTAAAATGTTACTTAAATGTCATATAATTGTTGTGATATAACAAAAGTTTACAGATTATCATCAGAAAGTTGATTCACAGCTCTAGTTTTCAATAAAACGCTTGTCACTGTATGCAAATTCAATCAAAAACAGACAAAATTTATTAAAATGAATTAAATTATTGCAAATTAAATGGACTCATTAACTCTATTTTACTTTATATGTAATTATGTTATTTTATTGACTCCAAGGTTTTTACAATCTGAAAACTAATAAAAGTTTTATTAGTTTTTTTTCAATAAGCTTATAAAAGCTGCATTTAAAAGTCCTATCCTATAACAATACTTACAAAAAATTCCCCGACTGAAGGTTAATTTTCTGTAAAAACAATAAAGGGCAAAATGCAATGGTGTTAAAATAATAGTTTTCATTTTTTCATCACTTTTTCGCTGACGCAAAGGCACCTGCCTCACCTTTAGCGCAACTGTCGTCACTGTCATGTGACGTCCAGCAGAGGGCGTCGCGTCTCGAGGGCGGGCATTGAACGTTCTCCTCTCTTCCTCTGATTGGCCAACAGAGAGCCTGACAGAGCGGGGCGGGTCCTTCGCGGGGTATCTCGCCCTCTGATTGGCCAGGCGGATCTAGAGTGACTGGAGCGCAGCGGCGGAGGCGCAACGGAGAATCACAGCAGCACAAACCCACTGCGCTCATGGCATCAAGGAGAATGGAGACCAAACCAGTCATAACCTGCCTCAAAACGCTCCTCATCGTCTATTCCTTCGTGTTCTGGGTGAGTGACCCTCATTCGCTAGCGTTTTTGAGCGGTTAGTGTTTCTGCGGCGTCTTATGAAACATTTGAATGGATTTATTATCATAATAAGGCGTTTGTTGCAATATTGCGCCACTGGAAAACAAGTGCATCTCCATCATGGCAGGGCTGGACCCATCTGAGGCCATTAGAAACACGAATATGATTATGTTTGACACTGATTCCGATCATGAATCTGATAAACAATGCGCGTTTTAATGCAAATGAAGGAAAATATGAAAAACGCTGGTTTTTGAGACGCAAAATGACATGTTCATGATGATATTGGACGTTTTTCATAATGAATTAATATTAATGTTCAAATAAGGACATTTGCACAACATTATTCCTGATGAATTGAATGTTAATGTCCAAAATTGGACATATAAACAACATTTTAAATGATTAATTCAATATTCATGTTTAAATATGAGGATATCCTGGGTATTAGTAATTATAATTAAAATATTAATGCCCAAATATGGACATATGCTGAATACGATGGATCATAAATTGAATGTTAATGTCCAAACATGGACATTTCCTGAATATAATTGACCAAATCTGAACCCACAGACATTTAAACTGAATATTACTGAATATTATAGACATTTAACAGGTTTATTAAGGTTGCAGTGTAAGTCTGTCATATGAAGCAAACCTCTACATCCTCATCTCTAGTAATGAACATAATGTTGTCAGTCTGTTGAAAGTCATTTGGATAGTAACGGTTAACTGTGACACGGCACCGCCCCGGTACCGCTGTAGTATCTCTGTGTAATGACTGATCCAACCACCATTCAGTTTTATTTCAGTGACCTGAAATTTCTAATACAACTTTCATAAATGTGTATAGGTTATGTTCATTCATATAGTTTGAAACATCATAGTCTTGCATAGACAAGAAGTTTGGTTTTCTTTTCACCCTAATCTTGACAAAAAACATCCATTTAGACAGGAAGATACTGTCTGATTGACATGTGAAGCGTCCAATCACAGTTTGTTTAGTTTTCTTGTCAATTAACAGAGAATTTAGCTAAAATACACTACCAGTCAAAAGTTTTTGAACAGTAAGATTTTTTATTTTTTTAAAGAAGTCATTTCTGTGCACCAAGCCTGTATTTATTTGATCCAAAGTAAAAATCAGCAAAATCAGTAAAATTGTGAAATATTTTTACTTTTTAAAATAACTGCTTTCTATTTGAATATTTTTAAAAATGTAATTTATTCCTGTGAACAAATCTACATTTTCAGCATCGTTACTCCAGTCTTCAGTGTCACATGATCCTTTAGAAGTTATGCTGCTTTTCTGTTCAAGAAACATTTATTATTTTTATTATCAATATTTAAAACAGTTGACATTTTTTCAGGATTCTTTGATGAATAGCGAGATCCAAAGATCAGCATTTATCTGAAATAAAACGCTTTGGTAACATCAGTATTGGAGACAGTCCATCAATTGGAGTCAGTGTATATATATATATGTTTTTGGAAAAGAAATTATAGAAATTAATAATTTTATTTAGCAATGATGCTTTAAATGAATCAAAAGTGATGCTAAAGACATTCATAATCTTACAAAAGACTTTATTTGAGATAAATGCTATTTTTCTAAACTTTCTATTCATCAAAGAAACCTGAAAAAAATCTACTCAGCTGTTTTCAACATAATAATAAATGTTTCTTTTGTTTTTGTTTTTGTTTTCCGCAGCAAATGTGAATTTTAGAATGACTTATGAAGGATCATGTGACTGATGTAATGATGCTAAAAAATCAGCTTTGAAATCAAAGGAATAAATTACATTTTAAAATATACTCACTTAGAAAACAGTTATTTTAAATAGTAAAAATATTTCAAATTTTTACTGTTTTTACTGTATGTGGTGAGCAGAAGAGACTTCTTTAACAAACATTTAAATTCTTACAGTTCAAAAACTTTTGACTGGAAGTGTATGTGATACAACAAACACCATCTTTCAAAGATTTGATGCTACTAACCTGCCAAACTTTGGCGATTTGAATGAAATGCGAGTGTAGACTAAGGCTGGAACTAGAAACATTGATTTACAAGCTGTATTTGCATATTACATGATGATTGCTAACGACTAATTCAAGATATTGTAAAGAGTTTTCCCAAATGTTTTGTGGGTGAAGAAAGCCAGCAGCCCGAAGAACTTATTTGTTAAGAATTAATGCTCCATTTTATCATTAATTATTCAAAAGAAATGGGAAAATGGGCCAAATGTGGCAAATAATTGAGCACATGCTCTGTTTGATGTGATTAGTAAGTGATGAATAACTGTACAGTCGACACGATTCATTAAAATCATTTGTAAACCAATTCGACCTCAGATGTCAATTTAATCTCATGTGATTTTAACTACCAAATATTCACATAGCGATCTGATGATTTGACATTTATCTGAGGGAATCTGGAAGAAATTGATTGTAATGTTTTGATTCAGTTTTTTTGGGATACACTGAAGTTGTTAAAAAAAATGTACATGGACATAAAAGTGCATAATTTTCTAGGCTTCAAATGACGTCTTAATGCCGACTCTCATAAAGGAAGACAATAATGATGCATTAAGGGAAATTCTAGAAACGAGCGTTAAGCATATTGTGCTCCATGTGCATCTGATTGTACCTGTTTTGAGCTGAAGCCATGTTTCTTCCCAAGAATCTGGGCTTCATATCTCATGTAGGTCAGCTCTGTGGGTTTGTGTTAGTAGGTAACCGTCTCCATCGCAGTTCCTTCTGTGCTCACTGGAGCTTCAGTAATGCAGTGTGGCACATTCGCCACCAACCAGCGGCTGTTTAGCTCTCTGTCCGTCTGTAATCCCACTCGGCACAGTGATCCAGTGCCTGACCCAAATCTTTGGGACCGTAACACAGTATATTTCTACTGTAGACCCCAGAGTAGAACAATACGTTGAGTTCTGCCTCTCATAGGCTCATTTTCATTCAAATTAAGTTATATATGCTATATAATGTCTATTCTGACTAAAGTTTAAATGATGTGAGATATTTAATTAATAATCAAACTCATAGGAGTGAATTTGCTGAACAATTTAGCAGTTTCACAAGTAGTATTTTAGTGCAAACCCACACGCCTTATTTATGAACGACTCTGAGGTAAACGTCCTGAAATAGCATAGTTTTATGCTTTTTAATTGTCATTTTATGTTAAATACATTGTGCCATTTACGTTGTATAGCCTCGTTTCCATTAAAATGAAATTAAATATGATCTAAAATGTCTATTTTAATTGAAGTTTGTACAGTCTGAACCTTTTAATCTAGAGTCAAACTCGTATGAAAATAATTTCTCACTTTCGCAAGTAGTACTTAAGCGTGAACCGTTATCCACCTTATTTTTGCCGGAAAAGAGGGAGTGGCCGTTTGTAAATTTAATGTGTCTGGCTTCTGGCTCATCCACGCCCAGCTATGTTTATCTGTTGCTGCTTGATATTGCAAATTGGTGTGTCTTACCATATTATTTTAATGTATTATCTTAATTATGAACACAATAGTTCGTAGTGCAAACTGTTTTAGCATTTACGGCACTTCTCGTTATTTCTCTATGGCAGATTATGAACAGGAAGTCTAACACATTACCAGAAAACAGCTTACTTCCACAATGAAACCTAAGGTGGATAAACAGACATAAACTCAATTGTGAGTCATTTGTAAATAACCCTAACCCTATTCATGAATGACTCACAATTTAGTTGATTTCTGAGGAAAATGGCAGTAATTGTCATTTTTCACCACAAATACGGCTCTTTTTTTTAGTAGAATTGCGCAATTTGGCTGGCAAAATGTTTTTTTGGTTTAAAAGACAAACTGAATTGTGAGTCGTTCATAAATTTGTAAAAGACTATTTACAAATGACTCCCAATTCAGTTGATTAATTGTGCAGTTTGGCTGGCACAGTGGGGGTTTTTTGGTTTAAAAGGCAACATGACTCACTATTCATTTTGACTAAAGTTTAAATGGTCTGACTTGTTTAACTGAGAATCAAGCAACCAATTTAGCTTTTTCACAAGTAGTATTTCAGCGCAAACCCATGTGTCTTATTTACGAACGACTCACAACTCAGTTTATCTCTGCAGAAAATGTGCTGAAATAGCATGTTTTAAAATATTTTAAGTGTTTTGCAATTTACGTTGAATACACTGTCATTGATGTTGTTTATGTTCTGCCTTTCATAGCTTTGTTTTCATTAGAATGAAATTAAATATGATATTAAATATGATCTAAAATGTTTATTCTGACTGAAGTTTGTACAGTCTGAATCTTTTACATTTAGAATCACAATCATAAGAAAACAATTTAGCACTTTCGCAAATAGTACTTAAGCGTGAAACATTGTAAACAGACAAACTGAATTGCCAGTCATTCGTAAATAAGACTATTTACGAACGACTCGCAATTTAGTTGATTTCTGAGTTTAATGCACCAAAATAGCATATTTTTATTTAGTAATTTTCATTTTTCATTACAAATATGCCTCCTTATTTTCTATATAATTATGTAATTTGGCTGACGTGATAATTCTTGATTTTAAAATAGACTTTTATGTACATTTCCTAGTAATTATGGCGTCTAATGACTGAAGTATGATCTAAAACGTATATTCTGACTAAAGTTTGAATTGTCTGAACGGTTTAATCAAGAATCAAGCTCACAGGAGTGAATTCGCTAAACAATTTAGCTCTTTCACAAGTAGTATTTCTGAGCAAAGCCCTATGTCTTATTTGCGAATGACGCACAGCTAAGTTTATCTTTGCCGAGAATGTGCTGAAATAGCATGTTTTTATGTATTTTAAGTGTCATTTTATGTTGAATACATTGTTATTTGCATTGCATATGTTGAGTTCTGCCTCTCTTAGCTTTGTTTTCATTAGAATGCAATTAAATATGATCTAAAATGTCTATAATGACTAAAATTTGAACAGTCTTCAGTCTCTGAAACATCTTAATCAAGAATCTTATATGAAAACAATTTAGCACTTTCGCAAGTAGTGCTTTTAAGTGCAAACCATTATAAACAGACATGAACTGAATTGTGAGTCATTCATAAATAAGACTCACAATTCAGTTGATTTTTGACATTTAAATAGCATATTTTTATTGCAAAATCATAATTTATCACAAATACACCTCCTTATTTTCTAATATAATTGTGCAATTTGGCTGACGCAATAATATTTTGTTTAAAAGTGACATTTATGTACATTTTCTAGTAATTATGGTATTAAATGTCTAAAATATGATCTAAAGCATCTTTTCTGACTAAAGTTTGAATGGTCTGAACCGTTTAATCGAGAATCATGTTCACAGGAGCAAATTCACTAAACAATTTAGCACTTTTGCAAATAGTATTTCTTCGCAAATGGTATTTCTGCGCAAAACCATGTCTTATTTACGAACGGCCAACAACTCAGTTTATTTTTTAAGAAAATGTGCTGAAATAGCATGTTTTAATGCATTTTAAGTGTCATTTTACGTTGAACACATTGCCATTTATGTTGTGTATGTTGAGTTCTGCCTCTCTTATAGCTTTGTTTTAATTAGAATGAAATTAAATATGATCTAAAATGTCTATTTTGTCTAAAATTTTAACAACTGAAATTTTTAATCAAGAACTCAGGAAAGCATCCTAGCACTTTCGCAAGTAGTGCTTAAGCGCAAACCATTATAAACAGACAAAAACTGAATTGTGATTCATTCGTAAATAAGACTATTTACAAACAACTCGCAATTCAGTTGCTTTCTAAGATAAATGCACTGAAGTAGCATATTTTTATTAAGCATCATCATTTCATTTCATAATCATCATCTAAACTGTTTAATCAAGAATCAAGCTCACAGGAGTGAATTCGCTAAACAATTTAGCACTTTCGTAAGAAGTATTTCTGCGCACAACCCTTATCTCTAATTTTAAAAATGCATCACAAATCAGTTTGCCTCTACATTAAATGCAGTGAAATAACTTTGTATTAAATAATTGTATTTTTTCCAGCACAAAAACACTTCGTTTTCACACTATATAATTGTACGATTTGGCTGAGGGAATAATTTTTTTTATTTATTTATTTTTTTTAAAGAGACATTTATATGCATTTCCTAGTAATTATGGCAGCACTAATTCATCAAATGATGGAGAAGAGAGTTGTCTCTAATATACATAAACAAAAAATGCAATTATTTCAGCCCACGTTGGCTTTTTAAAGAGGTGAAACCGATGCAACTAAACTTTGTAGTGAAATTATTCAACAATTTAGCGTTTTGCAAATAGTATTTCAGCGCAAACACTTAATGTCTTATTTACAAATGACTCACAATCCAGTATATTTTTTCTTTATCACTTCAGTAAATGTGTTTGTTTTTGTTTTTTTTTTTTTGCACAAATAGGCCTCCTTTTTTGCCGTTATATATTTGCACAATTGCGCAATGCTACTAATTTTTTTGTTTGTTTGTTTAAAAGAGACTTTTATGTACATTTCCTAATAATTATGGCAGCAGTAAATCATCAAATTAGTTATCTGGATATAAGTTTGAAACGTATCCAGACTCATAGAGCATTAAAACAGGTTAAATCCAACCCAATCTCACGGCAAAAAACGTATGTATTTTACAAGGTGGCAAAATCATAAGAATTCGTATGAATGACCACCCCAACCCCGCCCCTAAACCTACCCCTCACAAAAAATTGTACAAGTGAGGTCATACAAATTCATATGAATTAGCCACCTTGTAAAATACGTACAAATTGGTCATGAGATAGCGTTGGTTGAATCAGTATTGTTTGGTTAGCTGTTTTAGCTGGATGATTGATTCACTGTTTGTTGTAGTTTTTTTGTGTTTGTACTTTTATCCAAAGCAACTTTCTATTTTGTGTTTGTACTTTCAAATAATGGTAATATTATGCAGTTTAAAAGAGCATTTAAAGGTTTCAAGTGTGCAGTCTCTGTTATTAGCATCACTGGCACTGAATGGTGCAGAACAGCTCAACACAAATGTTACAAATGAGCTTTGAAACTCGAAACTTGAAACGTTGTATTGAAAGAACACGCAAGCGAGGGCGTAATTGAAGCGAGATGTGAAGATAAAGGCAGAAATTTGACAGAGAGCATGTGAGTGACGAATGAAAATGGAGTTGGTGTCGTTTCTCCGTCCTCCCATCAGCTGTTCTGGACCTGTTGGGTTCATTCTGTTCGTCTGAACGCAGACAGACGGAGCGCCGTGTGTCCTGCTGTCGACCCTCACAAACACGTTCACACTCTCTGTTCTCCCAGAGGCAGATGGGAACAGAGCAACAGGGCTGAGAAAAGACAGGCCGAATATGAGGCAGATGACAAGGACGCCTGTTGCTTTGAACGAAATAACTAGAGCATTTCACACCCAGCCAGTTTAGATTGTATTTCACATGTTAACATGCTGCTATTTGTGGAGAAGATCTAACACCTTGAGTTAACCAGACATGACGCAACACGTTTCCAGCGTCAAGTCATTTTTCTGTCCTCACTGAAAACAAGAAGTGGCACAGCTAATCATAACATGTTGGATGGTTACGTTACGTTCACGTCATGTTGGAATTAACGTAATTGCTAGTAAAAACCAAATATTTCAAACTCATGATTACAAGTTGAAAAGTCGTTGGGATTCAGCTTCATGAGTTAAAGGTAGTTATTTAGCTGACTGTACATATTTTGGTTTAATATGTTGTTTTATTATAGGCAAGTGATTTTTACTGTGGGCGGAGCTTGGGATTAACAACAAAATTAAAAACGAGCTTCACTAATTGGTGTGTCACTTGTTGCTGTAGATTTACAGCAAATTAAAACTATTTACAGTTCATTTAATAGCTACACTGAAAAATAAAGGTGCTTCACGATGCCATAGAAGAACCTTTTTTTTGTCTAAATTGTTCCATTCAGAACCTTTAACATCTGAAGAACCTTTCTGTTTCACAAAAGGTTCTTTGTGGTGAAAGAAGGTTCCTCAGATTATAAAAAGGTAAGAAAGAGATGGTTCTTTGAAGAACCTTTGACTCAGTGGTTCTTTGTGGAACTAAAATGGTTCTGTGAAGAACCTTTTAAAGCACCTTTATTTTTTAGAGTGTATTTTGTTGGACATACTTAAAAATAAAGGGTTTTCACAGCAATACCATAAAATAACCATTTTTGAGTTCCCAAAAGAACCTTTCAGTGAACCGTTCTTAAAAGAACCATTTTTTCTTAAAAGAAAAGTTTATTTCCAGAATAAAAATTTTCTGATAATTTACTCACCCCCATGTCATCCAAGATGTTCATGTCTTTCTTTCCTCAGTCAAAAAGAAATGAAGGTTTTTGAGGAAAACTTTCCAGGGTTTTTCTCCATATAGTGGATCAGTGGGTTGAAGGTCCAAATTGCAGTTTCAGTGCAGCTTCAAAGAGGTCTACACGATCCCATTTGAGAAATAAGGGTCTTGTCTAGTTAAACGATTGGTCATTCTCTTAAAAAAAAATACAATTTGTATACTTTTTAACCATAAATGCTTTTCCTGCTCTAGCTGGACTTCACTCATTAAGTAATCATGTTGGAAAGGTCACGCGTGACGTAGGCAGGAGTACTGACCCAGTGTTTACAAAGCGAACCTGCCATGGAAGTCAAACGCCATTTACCAAAAATGGTAAAACAATGATGTCGGATGATTATTTTTGAAGTTGAAGGAGAAAATGAGATGAACTGGAGTTCACAGATGAAGAACTATGACCTACACACATGACCCTTCCAACATGATTTCGTAATGCGTGAAGACGCACATGCGCATCGCAGAGCTAGTGCAAGATGAGCATTTGTGGTTAAAAAGTATATAAATACTAATTTTTTTTTTTAAGAAAATGGTCAGTCAAGTCGCAATATATAACCCTTATTCGTCAACTGGGATCATGTAGAGCCATTTGAAGCTGTATTGAAACTGTAATTTGGACCTTCAACCCATTTGCTTCCATTGAAGTCCACTATATGGAGAAAAATCCTGAAATGTTTTTCTCAAAAACCCTTAATTTCTTAATTAACCTAAATTTCTAATTTCTGACTGAAGGAAGAAAAACAGGAACATCATTGGATGACACTTCTATTCTGGAAGTGAACTTCTCCTTTAATGCAATTAAATCTTTCAATAATCAGAACAACATTTTTCCATTTGAAAGGTTCCATGGATGTTAAAGTTTTTTCATGAAACCATCGATGCCATTAAAGAACCTTGATTTTTAAGAGTGCATGAAGAACGTTTATCATCCATAGAAGCTTTCCATTGCACAAAAAGTTTTATATTAGAAAAAAGGTTCTTCAGATGTTCCTCATGCTTTTATTAACTGTTCATGGAATTTTGGGGAACTAAAAATGTTTCTTCTATGGAGTTGCTACAAAACCCTAATCGTGACCAGTTAGAATACAATAAAAGAATGGTTAATAGAAAATTTTGGACTTATAATTTAGGGCTGTCACTAACAATTAATTATGTAATCGAGTAACTGGTCAATTATTCTGACGATTTGTTCTCTTCCAGAACAAAAATTTACAGATAATGTACTCACCCCCTTGTCATCCAAGATGTTCATGTATGTAACCTACACGCATAATTAAAGCACATATATTAAACCTGCATCGCATATATTTATTTAATTGAATTGTGGCATTTGTGAATTCAAAATAGCATTATGCTTTATTATGATTTTAAAATTGGTTTATAATATATCATGCAATCTTGGAAAACGGTCTAATAAATGTGTTTCATGGATTCTTGTATGTGGAATGCGCCACTTCTGGTATTTTGACAAGCAAAATGCAATCAAAGATTTTTTTAAAATTCGAGTACTTGAATTGAACTACTAAAATTTGACAAAATTATTTTTACTGTTTCATTAGATTTTTTTTCTAATTAATTAGCACCTTTTCTGATCCCTTTGAAATACTGAAATACTATTTGAAATACTGATATTATCTAGACATACAGAAGAAAACCTCAGGTGTCCATGTGTTCCTCATGAGAGAAATCTGGATCTCTAGAGCTTAAATTAGCGTTGGGATTGCTGTACATTCATTCGGTTCATATTTCAATGCAGTTGACATTATTAAAGCTTAGGATGTAAGGTAACACCTCATGCCACCTTGCCCCAGTGTACGTTTGATTGGCAAAGACCTTGTGATGGTAAGAATGCCTTATTTTTTCTTGGAAAAAATCAATGACTTCCCAAAGTATGCTAATAATCTCTAACGAATATTCTTGAAGGATACATAATTGGCAAGTAAATGCTCTTTATTGAGCTGTATCTTGAGTCGCTTTTTATTGACGAGTCAGTTTGATTGATTGCGCATGTAACGTTGTTCCTGTTGGTTGCGTCAGCTCAGGATGTGACAGGATGACTTTGCAGTGTGTGTAACTGATACACACCTAGAATGGCATGTGTCTATGTGTGATCCCAGAGTTCCCAGCGTCTTAAAATAGCTAGCCTAAGACGCATCACAGCGAGAGACGGGAATCCTGCTCACACTAAACTCTCTCAGGAAATTGAAGGAAGCAGGAAATATTGAAATACTGAAGAAAATGCATAGCATTGTCATTATGAACTTACCAAATAGATACGAAGTGTTTAGCAGTGTGTAAATCGCAGTAGGTTACCCTACACCTGCAAAACATTAGCACTGCCATTGTGTTTCTCTGTGGAGTTGAAAATGAAAACAAATAAAACCTGTTTACCAAGCATTTGCAGAGTGTAAAGTTTCTTTGGATATTTCATGACATTTTATACGCCTTAAATGCTTTTGCGCTAGTTAATGTTGTTTTGCGACGTAATTTAACCAAAAGGGAAGTCAAATCAAAGATGTACTGTAATTGGGTATAACTGGGTTCAACTATTTTGTCACGCTTAAGTTAGATGTGTTTATATTGTTAGAAAGGAAATGTGACTGTTGATTCAGTAAACAAGTAATTAGAGTATGCTACTGGTCCTATTTGGCCAGCAAGTAATAATTGGTGCCATTTTGAGATTCTTGGGTCGTGAGTTATTTTGCTCTTAGCCAGTGTTATTAGCCCTGGCAGTCCTGTTCATTACAAGCAGACAATTAAGGGCTCGTCTGGTCCGGTTTTGCCAGAAGCCTTTGGTGTTTTTATGGAAATGAGTGTGGAGGACCGCAGTGCCGCTGATTTATTGTCTTTTTGTGTGTGGAGGAGTTGATGCTCAGTGTTTGTTTTTCCTGAAGCTTGTTAATATTTCGTGTTGTGTATTCTTCTTTTCAGCTGGGTATAGAGGTGGAGTGATCAAATAGAGATTTATTCTGATAGAGCTTCACCATCAAAACTGAAGGAACTGAGAAACATTTAAAGGGAAAGTTTACCCAAAAATGAAAATTCTGTCATTAATTACTCACCCTTGCGTCGTTCCAAACCTGTAAGACCTTTGTTCATCTTCAGAACACAAATTAAGATATTTTTGATGAAATCCGAGAACTTTCCGACCCTGGATAGACAGCAACGCAACTACCACGTTCAAGGCCTAGAAAGGTAGTATGGACATCGTTAAAATACTCCATGTGCCATCAGTGGTTCAACTGTTATTTTATGAAGATATGAGAAAACCTTTTGTGCAAAAAGAAAACTTTATACAACAATTTCTTCCGTGTCAGCCTCCATTGGATGTTCATGAGAGTAGCACGATGCATGGGGCTTGAATGTGTTTCACAAGAAGTGGCGAAGTCACATTGGGCAGGACATCCAAATGCTCACCCATCATTCATCAACCTCAAATATGGTTTTTCATCTAAAACATGTATGTAGTAGCAACTTTACATGGCTGCTCAATCTAATGTTAACCTATTCAAGTGCCTATGTGAAGTGTGAAAGCTGAACAGTAGGGCGCTTATTGCATGACAGATGGAACCACCGGTGCGGTCACTAGCACTTAAAATACTCCATCATTTTTGGTCATACAGATTAGAGTAATACATCTTTCGAATCTGTAAAGACTGTACATTTATTTGTGTGTACTCACAATAACAACAAAACGTTGCACATTTGTAAAATAATTAAAGCAAAAAGGATGCGCTTTCTTCTGTCTCTGTCTCTGTGAACTTGAGTGTGAAACTTCGAAACTCCATGCATTTGCCTTACAGATATGAAAAATATATCTATAGAGGGTGAAATGTCTACTTTGACAATGAACCAATTCAAATGGAATACAAATATTTAAAACAAACGGAGGCACCGGTGCAGTCACTTGCTCTTAAAATACTGTCATTTTTGATCATACAGATGTAATACATCTTTTGAATCTGTAAAGACTCTACTTTTATTGTGTGCACTCACAATAACAATGAAACTTTGTGCTTTTGTAAAATAAAGCAAACAAAATGCGCTTTCTGCTGTTTCGGTTTCTGTAAACTTGAGCGTGAAACTTCGAAACTCTGAGTATACTTCTCTTACAGATGTGAAAAATATATCTATAGAGAGTGAAATGTCTACTGATAAATGAACCAATTCAAATAGAAAACAAATATTATGTAATCAGTATGAAATATGCATACTGATACAGGCATATCACTACTGTAAAGAAGAGTAAGTGTCGCCGACTTCATCTCTTAAGACAAAAACAAAGAAAGCACTAGTTTATCAATAAATGAATAAAATGTTAATGCAGACCCCTTGCTGTTTTTCCCCGACACATTTAGAAATATTATATCTGCCGGCAAGCATTCTTTGTGTGAGCTCTTAGGCTACATTATTATGATTTATATGGTTTATTAATAAACATGTGACTAATGTGACGACTAATGCTTAAAATGAATGACTACTAGTCGACCACAAAAAGCTTTAGTCGAGGGTAGCCCTAGTTAACATTGCATCTTGACTTTAAAGTGACCTTTTTTTTGTCCAGTTTTGTCATGATTAGTCTCAGACTTACTGAAAATCTGTTTTCCAATTCTGGGTGAAACAAAAATAATTTTGTGAAAGTAATATTAAAATAATTGCAGGGAAAGTGTAAAATAAAGCAACTAACAGCAATTTCTAACAGCTAAGAGGCGTGGTTAGGCACGACGTGACTTAGCTATAATAAATTCACTGTAAACCACGGCTTCATGGAGCTTATTGCTTTTATAAAACGGTTATTCCATATATGCAGTAAGGTTTCACAAAATAAAACGGAGCAAACAAAGTGCAATGAAATTAATAAAAACATTATTCTTTTGCCAAACAATGTAGTTCCTCAGAAACAGTTGTGGTTGCAGCAAAGTGGTTACCGAGCAGCACACAAATGTAAACAAAGGTGCATGTTTGTAGAGTAATTTACAACAGCTTTGAATGCGGCCCAACCAATCCGAATCAAGGACCGGAATTATCAGTTTTATAATAAATTGAATTATGTATTTATTAGGTATTTGTGTTGGTATCTGTTTAGATATTTATCACATAGTGTTACTGTTTTTGTTTATTTCAGTCTTAAAGTAATAGTTCACCCAAAAATGAACACTTGCTGAAAATGTACTCAACCTAATGCGTCAGAACAGATTTGGAGAAATTTAGCTTTATATCACTTACTCACCAATGGATCTATTGCAGTGAATAGGTGCCGTCAGAATGAGAGTCCAAACAGCTGATTAAAAACATCACAGTAATCCACAAGTAATCCACACGACTCCAGTCCATCAATTAACAAATTGTAAAGTGAAAAGCTGCGTGTTTATAAGAAGCAAATCCATTATTAAGGCGTTTTAACTTTGGGAGACCAGCTAAAACCACCTACTTCCAGCTCATAGTTATTTTATCTATTAAAACAAAGTATTTCTTCCTCCCTTAAAAAAAAAAAGGTAATAATAAAATAATAATAATCATGCCAGTGCCACAACACAGGATTATGGTGACCAACTGCTAACTATGTACAGATCTTTGCTACATTATTAAGTTCGCTTAAAGGATGAAGCCAAATCTTATTTCATGATATACTCATTTTATTTCACAACAACAATTTATATCATGACATGTCATTTTTTGTTATTTTATCTTTGTTATTAATAATAAGAACCTAAATGCAAGTAACAAACTAAAGGACAACTACAATAAAACAAAGACACAGATGAAATGAATAGGGCCCTATGAAATGTTTTATTTTTTAAAATTTTCTAGACTCCATTTCAATGGTTACATAGAAAAATATTTATCAAAAAGCACATCTAATTAATTAAAATCATGAAACCTGCATAATTTAACAGCAGTTTATTAAAAATGACCCTATGAAATACATTTTATTATTTTTCTCAAATTCAGTTGTGTCTGTTAATCTCTATTTTCCATTAATTTTCTAGATTCTTTTTTAATTGTTTCATTATGTTTTAATAATCAAAAGCATGTCTAATGAATTTATAAAGGATAAATAGATTTGATAAAGAATAGGCTATTTATTTCTTTTTTTCAGAAATACTGTGTTGTGTATTTACGTTTCTGCTAAATAAATTCTGGTAAAAAAAAAAAAATTCTGGTTAATATTCCTTAATAATATACTATCTTTACATTAGGTAATATATTAATATATTTTTTGACTGTCAACTTTTATTTTGACGGGTTGCTGTGACATTATATGACAATAGTTTTCTGCAAAAGAGACGGTAAATGCTCACGAGGTGACTCTCAGAGCAGTTCAGGAGATTATGCTCATGTGTTCATGTACTCATATATTGAGGCGAAAGAGGCTGAAAACACAGCGAGTGTCACGCGTATGTGTGTAGTAAACAAAACTGCGCGCCTGCGCCATTCACTAACACAGACATGCAGAAATACGGCTTTTATTAAAACGCATTCTTAAAGTACCGGTACTAGTAAAATGTGGAATCGTACTGTTTTTAAAAGCAGGGTATCGCAATACTTTTTAAGTACCGGTATATTGTGGAACACTGCAGCAGGGATATTTTAGACTTGAAGCAAAGGTTTGAAGTTACTTGTGGATTATTGTGATGTTTGGACTGTCGTTCTGACGGCATCCATTCACTACAGACAGACCGTAAGGAAGGGGAAGGTTAAGATGATTTCAAGGGCCTGACGATGGAGGGGTGAATACGATTTCTACAAAGGATCCATTGATGAGCAAGTGACGTATGCTAAATTTCTCCAAATCTCTTCTGATGAAGAAACAAGCTCATATACATCTTGAATGGCCTGAGGGTAAATTTTCAGTAAATTTTTTTATTTTTGGATGAGCTGTTCCTTTAAGAATCCTGTAGTGATAGGACTCACCCAATTAAATCCTCACAGCTCCGTAGCCCATCTCTAAATGACTTTGTTAGTATTATCCAGCCCTGAATCCTATTAAAGCAAGCTTATGAAAACACTCTCAGCTGATGAGGTGGTTAATCATGATACCTGCTTGAGATGTGTTTGCATCAATGCAAAATACACTGTAATTCTTATGCACTGTATTTCTTTAATATTAACAATGGAAAAAAGTCTCAAATGGTTGGTTCAGAAATCACTGTATGCCTAATGTTTTTCTGACTCTAGCTTAGTAAACATCTAGAACAAAAACACCTTTTTCCACTGGGATTGCCCTTCCCAGGAAACATGATCTTTACCTTTATTATCTGCATCAAACTCACATTGTAGTTTTGTAAACAGGAAGGGAACAAAAGCTGAAGAAGTGTCTGATTAATGCCGTAATAAACAGCAGGACCCATTAGAAAAAAGCTTCAGCGCTTTAATGGAAATGAAATTGAATTGAGATCTGATTGGTTCTGAGTGACTTTGTTGGCAGGGAGATTTGATTGAGGATCGCAAAGGCCAAATATCCATTTGTTGACTTGGAGTTAATGTGAGTAATGCATTCAGATGTTGATTTATAACAGTGATTCATCTTCAGTTCTGAAAAGCGTGAGTGTCCTGCTGTAACGTCCCATCGTGTGCGCGTCAGGGGGTTTGGCGTGTTTAGTGATGAGAGCTTTTTTTAGGTTAATCCTTGTCTGGATGTCTGAACAATATTAAGCATAATATTGAGCAGCACACTTGTTTTTAACATTGATAATAAATGTTTCTTAAGCAGCAAACCAGCATATTAGAATGATTTCTGAAGGATCATGTGACACTGAAGACTGGAGTAATGATGTTGGAAATTCAGCTTTCGTCACAGGAATAAATTACATTTTAAAATAGATTCAAATAGAAAACAGCTGTTTGAAACGTCTCTCATGTCTGCATTCCTGGAATATTCCTAATTAGTTCCTGGTTGTGGAATTTTAAGGTGACTGGAATTCCTGTCTTAAGGTCCTGGGATGACACGGTTTTTGCACAGGACTGCTAATGAAAGAGCTGCTATTATTAGCCGCTATCTTGAGACGTGGTGCTAGATGGTTGTGTTTGCTTTGTTCTGACATGGCGATTAGCAGCTTTACACTCATGGAGAGAGGTATGCTAAATGTGTTTGTCGTGCTAGTGCACGTAGCATCAGGTTTCCTTTTTTTGTACAGCAATTATTAAATTGGCTTGACAAAGCCAACTTACTGAAATCCTATTTAAACTACGTCATCGTCTTCTTCCGAGACCAAATTTTAAAGTGTATCTCCTCCTAGAGTTTTAAAGCTACAACCACTGAACTCGGCCCCGCCCCCTTGAAGGTCAAGTAAACTTTATTTTCTATATAGTGCCAGATCACAACAGACATCACTTAAGTTTACCTTTCCTATAGAACAGGTCTGTACCTTGTTCTTTTATTATACAAATGAAATAGCCTTATGTTATTTATCTTATTTACACAACAGCATGCCATTTCTGTCTCTAACGTAACGTGGTCACGCGTCTACAATTTCTCCTCCGCTAAAGCGCTGACGGGATCGCGGAGTCGATTCATAAAAACGGATTTACTCTATAGCACGGGATGCCACAGAATTCGTCAGTTTTTGGATTAATAAATTAAAAGAGGGTCTCTCACTTAATTCGAAGTGCAATATGGACTAGTGTCTGTGAATATTAAAACACAAAAAGGCTTTGTTTACGACACAAATACTGAAGCATACGTGATGCTTGCAGTTATTTTCGGCCTCTGCGTCTCATTATATGACGACATAAGCGCATGAACTTAATCTTCAGAACTGCTGTGAGAGTCACTTCATGTAAATTTTACCGTTTCATTTGAGAAAATTAGCATCATATCATACTGTATACACACAAAAACTAATCGGCAACCTGTCAAAATAAAATTGAGTATCAGAAAAATTTAAACACAATTTCTGAAAAAAAAAAAAAAAAAAAAAAAAAATGTTCAAAATTGAGATTTTTCGACTTATTTTTTCACTTATTTTTTCACTTATTTTTTCACCCCCCAAAAAAAAACCAGGAATCCTAGGGGAAACACTGGTTTTCGTTAACTACACTATCAAAAACCACCATAAATTCCGTAGACTTTCATTGAGGAGGTGAAAACTGTTATATGAAGATACCTATTGTGTATTTAATTTATTTATTGCTATAGCAAAGCCAAACAACTTCTGGTTTAAGGTGGTTAAGGCCACTTTTTAGCTGGTCTTGCCTGGTCAAGCTAGGACACCAACCAAGCTTAAACCAGCTATTTTCAGCTTAAACCATCTAAGACTAGGTTGGTTTAGCTGGTTTTAGCTGGTTTAAACATGCTAATCATGCCAGCAACATGCTAGTCATGCTAATAACGTTAATCATGCTAGAAACACGTTAAAAACATGCTAATAACATGCTAATCATTCTAATAACATGCTAATCATGTTAGAAACATGTTAGCAACATGCTAGTAACTTGTTAAACAGGCTAGCAACATGCTAGCAACCTACTAGTAACTTTATGCTACAAACATGCTAATAACATGCTAATCATGCTAGGATCATGTTAATAACATGTAAACCATGTTAGAAACAGGCTAGCAACATGCTAGTAACTTGTTAATCAGGCTAGCAGCATGCTAATAACCTGCTATTCATGCTGGAAAGATGTTAGTAACATGTTAATCATGTTACCAACATGATAGTAACTTGCCAATCATGTTGGAAACATGTTAGTAACTTGTTAATCAGGCTAGCAACATGTTAGTAACTTGTTAATCAGGCTAGCAACATGCTGGTAACTTGTTAATCATGCTAGCGACATGTTAGTAACTTGTTAATCAGGCTAGCAACATGTTAGTAACTTGTTAATCAGGCTAGCAGCATGCTAATAACCTGCTATTCATGCTGGAAAGATGTTAGTAACATGTTAATCATGTTACCAACATGATAGTAACTTGCCAATCATGTTGGAAACATGTTAGTAACTTGTTAATCATGCTAGCAACATGCTAGTAACTTGTTAATCAGGCTAGCAGCATGCTAATAACCTGCTATTCATGCTGGAAAGATGTTAGTAACATGTTAATCATGTTACCAACATGATAGTAACTTGCCAATCATGTTGGAAACATGTTAGTAACTTAATCATGCTAGCAACATGTTAGTAACTTGTTAATCATGCTAGCAACATGCTAGTAACTTGTTAATCAGGCTAGCAGCATGCTAATAACCTGCTATTCATGCTGGAAAGATGTTAGTAACATGTTAATCATGTTACCAACATGATAGTAACTTGCCAATCATGTTGGAAACATGTTAGTAACTTGTAAATCATGCTAGCAACATGCTAGTAACTTGTTAATCATGCTAGCAACATGCTAGTAACTTGTTAATCATGTAAGGGACGTGTTAACAACATGTTAGTAACTTGGTAAATAGGCTAGCAACATGCTAGTAACTTGTTAATCAGGCTAACAACTTGGCAGTAACCTACTAATCATGTTAGAAACATGCTAGTAACATGCTAATAATGCTAATAATGTTCTAGTAACTTGCTAATAATGATAACAACGTGCTAGTAACTTGCTAATCATGCTAGAAACATGTTAGCAACATGTTAGTAACCTACTAATCATGCTAAAAAAAATGCTAATAACATGCTAATCATACCAACAACATGATAGTAACGTGCTAATCATGTTACCAACATTATAGCAGCTTGTTAATCATGTTAGAAACATGTTAGCAACATGCTAGTAACCTGTTAAACAGGTTAGCAACATGCTAGTAACCTACTAATCATGTTAGAAACATGCTAGTAACTTGTTAATTATGTTAGAAACATGTTAGTAACTTGCTTATCATGTTAACAACATGCTAGTGACACCCTAGCAATCACATAACAACACCCTAGCAACCGCCCTGGGTACCCTAGCAACCGCATAGATATTTTTCTTACACAAATGCATTGTTTCGCTTCAGAAGGCCTTTATTAACCTCCTTTTTTTATGATGAATGGATGCACTTTATTGGACTTCAAAATCTCTACATCCATTCACTGGCATTTTTATAAAGCTTGGAAGAGCCAGGTCATTTTTTAACATAATTCCAATAGTATTTGTCTGAAAGAACAAAATCATATACACCTAGTATGGATTGAGGGTGAGAAAATCATGAGGTAATTTTCATTTTGGGGTGAACTATCCTTTTAAGGACCCTTCTTTTTAACAAAGGTTATCTTGTTTTAAGAACTCCTTTTTTAATCAAAAACAACCAATAATATTAGGAAACTACATTTTTATAGTGTGTTCATAACAGCACAAATTTATGTGTCGAAGTTTGTTCCTTAGGGTTGTTAGTGTTAATGAGATGCCACCTAAAATAGACGGTTCCCCCATTAGCATTAGCGTTCTCATTTCCCGCTCTGTTAAACACAGACGCACTCTGGGAAAACCTCTCTAGTTGAAGGCCAAAATTCACTGTCTTTTGTTCAGAAAAGAACTGTTCATCTCTGTCTGTTTTTGCTTTCATTTTTCACCATTTCTCCGATTTATCTATCCATACGTGTGTCCGTCGTTTTCCGCTAACTGCCAAATACACAGTCAATTTAGTCTTGGACAGATCGCTCTGATTTAAGCCGCCGGCGGCCTCCATTTCCCTGTCAGTTGACTCTCTGAATAATGAGACGGACCTTTCAGCCGCAAGACGGTGTCATAGAGACGCTGACTCTCGCTGGACGTTTTACTGCGGACTCTGATCTAACATTTCTCGGAAACGGAGAGGGAGAGAATGAGGCTGAAAGGCCAGCGCCTCTGACAGCTGTAGACGGCCATTAAACATGCGGCAGCCCGTCTATCCGACCCTCTTAGAACAAACAGCACTTATCGACGAGCTGCAGTGGATCACGATGATGTACGGCGCTCTAATGGCTGAGAGAGAGAGAGAGAAAGAGCAATGGAGTGGAAGACAAGGGAAAATTACCGGCTCAGTCTGAGCTGACACGATTCATGACCGCGGTTGACAACACCCTTAGGAAGAAGGGAAGAAAAACAAGCTGGATATTATGGCAGGATTTTATTTTACTTTATGCGATTGTTCTTTTTTGGGGGTTTAAAATTGAGCACTGCACTGTTTCTCATGAAATGGAATGATGTGAAATTGCACTATATTGTAAAGGTGAGGGAGTATGAGTGAATGATCACAGCCACTCTGTGTTGTGCATGGAAGAGGATTTCAAACAGGGGACTGCAAGGGCTTTACAGAAATTAAATTATTTTTTAAAAGGTTTCCAAACAGGGTGGCAAAGTGGTTCATAATTTTTACACATTTTTATTGAAGCCTGTTTCCGCTACTGAATAAAAAAGGGTAATTGCGACTCTTCTGACTTTTTTCTTGGAAATGCATGATACAAACTCGCAATTGCGAGTTATAAAATTGGTATTGTATGATATAAACTCGCAACTGTGAGAAATAAAGACAGAATTGCGAGATATAAACAAGTTTATGCAAGTTTGTTTTGCAGTTCTGACATTTTCTGACAAGGCAGTTGCAAGAAAAAGATATTAGAATTGTGAGATGTAAACTAGCAATTGCGAAAAAAACAAAAAAAACAAAAAAACAGAATTTTTAGATGTAAATTCGCTGTTTCAAAGAAAAGTCTGAATTATGAGATGTAAACTCGCAATTCTGATCTTTGTCACATTTCTGACTTTATAACGCGCAATTGTGAGTTTATATCTCACAGTTCTGAGAAAAAAAAAAGTCAGAATTGAAGAAAAAAGACAGAATTGCAAGATACAATCTCGCGTTTGTGAGAAAAAAGTCAGAATTGCGAGTTTGTATTACACAATTCCAAGAAAAAAGTTCAGAATTGTGAGAACTCGCAATTGCGAGAAAAAAGAATGGCAAGTTTATGTTTTGCAGTTCTGACATTTTCTGACAAGGCAGTTGCGAGAAAAAGATATTAGAATTGTGATATGTAAACTCACAATTGCAAGAAAAGTCAGAATTGTGAGATGTAAACTCGCAATTCTGATATTTGTCACATTTCTAACTTTATAACACGTAATTGCGAGTTTGTATCTCACAATTCTGAAAAAAGCAAGAGAAAAGTCAGAATTACGAGATGTAAACTCGCAATTGTGGGAAAAAGAGTCAGAATTACGAGATGTAAACGCACGTTTGCGAGAAAAAGTCAGAATTACGAGATGTAAACTCGCGATTGCGAGAAAAAGAGTCAGAATTACGAGATGTAAACTCACGATTGTGAGATGTAAATTTGCAGTTGTGAGAAAAAATTTTAGAGTTGCGAGATGTAAACTCGTTGCAAGAGAAAAGTCAGAATTATGAGATGTAAATCTGATCTTTGTCACATTTCTTACTTTATAACACACAATTGTGAGTTTACATCTCACAGTTCTGAAAAAAAGCAAGAGAAAAGTCATAATTGAGATGTAACTCACAATTGCAAGAAAAGTCAGAATTGTGAGATGTAAACTCGCAATTCTGATATTTGTCACATTTCTAACTTTATAACACGTAATTGCGAGTTTGTATCTCACAATTCTGAAAAAAGCAAGAGAAAAGTCAGAATTACGAGATGTAAACTTGCAGTTGGGAGAAAAGTCAGAATTGTGAGATGTAAACTCGCAATTGTGGGAAAAAGAGTCAGAATTACGAGATGTAAACGCACGTTTGCGAGAAAAAGTCAGAATTACGAGATGTAAACTCGCGATTGCGAGAAAAAGAGTCAGAATTACGAGATGTAAACTCACGATTGTGAGATGTAAATTTGCAGTTGTGAGAAAAAATTTTAGAGTTGCGAGATGTAAACTCGTTGCAAGAGAAAAGTCAGAATTATGAGATGTAAATCTGATCTTTGTCACATTTCTTACTTTATAACACACAATTGTGAGTTTACATCTCACAGTTCTGAAAAAAAGCAAGAGAAAAGTCATAATTGAGATGTAACTCACAATTGCAAGAAAAGTCAGAATTGCGAAATGTAAACTCGCAATGGCGAGAGAAAAGTCACTTACGAGATGTAAATTTGCAATTGCGACAAAAAGTCAGGATTGCGAGATGTAAACTTGCAATTGCGAGAATAAGAGTCAGAATTGCAAAATGTGCAAACTAGCAATTGTGAGAAAAAGAGTCAATTACGAAATGTAAACTCGCGATTGCGAGAAAAAGAGTCAGAATTACGAGATGTAAACTCGCGATTGCGAGGAACAAAGTCAGAATTGTGAGATGTAAACATGCCGTTGCAAAAAAAAGTCATAATTATGAGATGTAAACTTGCAATGGTGAGAGAAAAGTCAGGCTTACAAGATGTAAATTTGCAATTGTGACAAATAGTCAGAATTGTGAGATGTAAATTCGCTATTGCAAGAAAAAAAGGCAGAATTGTGAGATATAAACTCGCAATTGCGAGAAAAGTCAGAATTGCGAGATGTAAACCTTTAGTTGCAAAAAAAGTCAGAATTGTGAGATAGAAGTCAGAATTGTAAGATGTAAACTCACAGTTGCAAGAAAAAAAGGCAGAATTATGAGATGTAAACTTCACACTGGGCTCATTTGCTGCGGTCCGAGCCTGGGCACGCTTGTTTCTGGTTCCCCCTGCAGTGTTGGTCTTGTTTCACACTTAACTTGATTCTGTCGAACCCTGGCGCATTTGCGTATACATTACGTCATCACAAACGCACATAGCACGTGATAGAAAACAGAATGCGGGTCAATAAATTGTATTAATTTCGTGCTATTATGTTATAATCATTTCAGTTTTGAAAAAAATAGTTAAACATTTAATTTTATATTTATACGTGAAAAATAAAGGAGATAACAGGTTAAACACTGTAACAAACAGAACACTTCAACATGGCAAAGACAACGTTCTGCTGATCTTTTCACATAGATGGATATCGTACAGGAAGTGTCTGGCTGTGTGATTTGTTGTTCTGGGGTCTCTCTGTATTTGTTGTCCTGAGCCCCCTGTGTGACCAGATGCTTTTCCCAGCTTGACCGTATGAGAAAAAGTGCCGCAGCAGCAAACCGTGACGTGACGCTCAGCTGTGTCCTGTGAGAACATTGTGTGTGTGTGTGTGTGGGTCACATAATGGACTAGGGTGATTGTGTGTCACCTGTTGTTTGGTGTGCGTGCCATGCATGTGTCAAACTCTCACTGCCTGTTGATAGCAGAAAGCAAAGCATCGTGTATCAGCCAGACATCTAGGAGTCAGAAAGAAAAATGTCAGCAGTGCTTCGGACATTATTTACTGTAACTTACACTGCGTAATAAGAACAGCATATCGAAAACAGCACCTCGGTGTGCTCTTTTTTTTTTTTTTTTTTTTAAACGAGGAAATATTCAACAACAAACCTGATCTCATTTATGGAATGTGAGGTGTTGGTTAAATGATGACCGGCCTCAGAGGAACCGGACGTGAACGTCTGTTTGTTTTGGCATTGATGGGTGGATTGAGATTTAAGTGGGTTTTGGGATTCATGTTGCCATGGAGACAGATTTCTGCTATAGCTGGACAACTGTGGAGTTGAAACGTAGTGAAATGTACAGCATTATTAGTGTTTGCTGGCTTTATTTGACTGTGGGTGTTTGTAGGAACTTCCTGCAATGATGACGCCACGTCACAAGATCGGCCTGTGTGATCGAGTGACAGTATGTTTTTAATGCTCTTAGCGTATTATGGCTTGTAGTTTTGTTTTGTTTATGAAACAAAGACTGATGGGGATTGGAAAGTTTGTAAGATAGGGCCGAAACGATTAGTTGACACAAAAATTGTCAACAGACACTTGGTGTTGAATAGCCGTTTGATCTCATTTGACCCTAATGTTAAAGACTGCAATAATGCAGTTTAACCAGTGTGGCACTGTGGCGCAAGACTGTAATTCAGCTCTCCTGGATGCAATTCAAAAGAAGTTGTGCAGCCAAATCAGGTGCTCTAGTAACTAATTGTAGAAGCAGAATAATAGAACAAAGCCTACTGATTAATTGACGAAGTACTCAACGATTAGTCGATTAATTGTTGCAATAATTGTTTGATTACTAAAAAAGCTCTTTATTACCTAATTGTAAAAGTAAAATAATAAAAGAAAGCCCACTGATAACTGGTGAAATAATCGACGATTAGTCGATTAATCGGTGTAATATTGATTGATTAATCGATTGATAATCAAAACCTACTAATTAATTGGCAAAACAATCAACTAATTGTAAAAGAAGAATAGTAGAACAAAGCAATCAACAATTAGTCGATCAATCATCGTAATAATCTTTTGATTAATTATCCAAATCAGGTGCTTTATTAACTTATTGGAAAAGCAGAATAATAGAAGAACGCCTACTGATTAATTGGCAAAGTACTCAATGATTAGTCGATTAATCGTTTTAATAGTAGTTTAAGTGATTATTAAAATAATCAGGCACTTTATTAACTAATTGTCAAAGTAAAATAATAGAAGAAAGGCCAATGATAACTGGTGAAATTATCGATGATTAGTCGATTAATCGTTGTAATAATCATTTGATCATCAAAACCTACTAATTCATTGGCAAAACAATCAACAATTAGTCGATTAATCATTGTAATAATCTTTTGATTAATTAATTATCAAAATAATCAGGCGCTTTATTAATTTATTAGAAAAGCAGAATAATAGAACAAAGCCCACAGATAACTGGTGAAATAATTAACGATTAGTCGAGTAATCGTTGTAATATCGTTTGATTATCAAAACCTACTAATTAATTGGCAAAACAATCAATAATACAAATTTTATAAAATACGATAACAGACATGTAAAGCTTTATTTTAAAACATCAACGGAAGCTTCTAATGTAATTATGACATGGCAGTCAGTTCAGTCTAGTTTGAACGATCAGAATGACTGCTATGGCCATTCTAATAGTAATAGAATTTCAGTAGTTCAAGTGTTAACCCTCTGGAAAAGCAGAATAATAAAAGAAAGACTACTGATTAATTGGCGAAGTACTCAATGATTAGTCGATTAATCGCTGCAATAATTGTTTGATTAATTGATTATAAAAATAATCAGGCATGTTATTAACTAATTGTAAAAGCCGAATAACAGAACAAAGCCTACTACTTGACGAAATAATCAATGATTATTCGATTAATCGTAATACTCATTTGATTAATTATCAAAATAATCAGCTGCCTTATTAACGAATTGTAAAAGCAGAATAATAGAACAAAGCCTACTGATTAATTGGCAAAGTACTCAACGATTAGTCGATTAATCATTGTAATAATTATTTGATTAATTGATTATCAAAATAATCAGGTGCTTTATTAACTAATTGTAAAAGCAGAATAATAGAACAAAGCCTACTAATTAAATGGTGAAATAATCAACGATTAGTTGATTAATCGTTGTAATAATCTTTAGATTAATTGATTATCAAAATAATCAGGCGCTTTATTAACTTATTGGAAAGCAGAATAATAAAACAAAGACTACTGATTAATTGGCGAAGTACTCAACGATTAGTCGATTAATTGCTGTAATAATTGTTTGATTAATTGATTATTAAAATAATCAGGCATTTTATGAACTAATTGTAAAAAAAAATAGAACAAAGCCTACTAATTGGCAAAATAATCAATGATTAGTCGATTAATCGTAATAATCATTTGATTAATTATCTAAATAATCAGGTGCTTTATTAACTAATTGTAAAAGCAGAATAATAGAACAAAGCCTACCGATTAATTGAAGTACTCATCGATTAGTCGATTAATCATTGTAATAATCATTTGATTAATTGATTATCAAAACCTACTAATTAATTGGCAAAATAATCAATTAGTTGATTAATCGTTGTAATAATTATGTACCTTTTTTGACACCATTTTTTGAAAACCCCTTAAAGTACGTATTTAAACTGTAAAATTTGAAACCGTAAAAGGTTATATGAAATAATTTCTAAATAACCTAATCAACATTCATAAGCTTAGTCTTTGCCCTTTTGTGACAGCTACTTTTGTAATTAGTTTTCACTTTTTTTAAAAAAATATTTACACAAAAGCACCACGACCCAAGAGTATTCTCAAAGATTCATAACATTACAGTTGAACCACTGATGTCACATGGACTATTTTAACGATGTCCTTACTACCTTTCTTGCCCTTGAAAGTGCATGTTGTGTTGCTGTCTATGCAGGGTTAGAAAGGTCTCGGTTTACATCAAAAATATCTTAATTTAAAGCTGAACAAAGGTCTTACGAGTTTGGAACGACATGAGGGTGAGTAATTAATGACAGAATTTTCATTTTTGGGTGAACTGTCCCTTTAAGAACTCCTCACATTTATATAGACTAGTTTCGCTTTATATTAAACCACAGATGTGATATTAAGCAGAAGATGTTGGATGCAGAGCCCGTAATTGTTCTGGTGCTGTGGTAACACACACACACACACACACACACACACACACACACACACACTTGTTCTCTTTGAGCAGATTCAAGGCCACAGAACAACAGCAGCTTTGATCAGGCATTTGAAATGCAAAGAGCAGGATGGCTTTTCTCCTGCGCTCTCGTTTCCTCTCGCGTCCCCTTTTCATCAAAGCGTCTCTCTCTGTATCCCGTTCTCTCTCCCGTACTTGCTCCAGACACACAGAGAAATGGAGAACACTAACTTCCTGTCTGCAGCAGCATCTCTGTCTCTCTGAATTGATTAGCTTGATGGGTAAAATGTGGTGAACATGCATCAGTTAGTCTGAGGCGTTGATGTGTTTCCTTCTTTACTGAGGTTTGTTTCCCTGCCATTTAAATTCAGTCTGATTTAAAAATGAACATTTACATGCCATTTCAAATGATAAGCAGATGTGGTCATTTCAACCTGCTAATTAATAGAAATTTATGTGTTTTTATGAGTAGACTGTGGTGAGAATGCTGTTTTGCATAACTAGCATTTCAGAAACTAGAGTCCAGATACTTGAGGGAAAAAAAACTAGCTCTGTTTCAAGATAACGTATAACGTGTAAGATGTTTCATCTTTTAAATGTCAGATGATATTGAATAAATGTTTGTAGTTTATGTAGTATGTTTATGTATGCAGTTTATTTCATAAAAAGAAAACAATAGCCATGTTTCCATTTAAGGTTGTGAATTTAATTTGAGATCAATTTAAATAAAATACTTTATTTTTTCTCTGTTTTTAAGTTTTTGTTGTTCATAACTTCATATAAAACTTCATATAACTTCATAAAACTTCATATATAATTCCTTTTTTTGTGTATTGATTTTTGTTCGTGTAAAAAAGTGTTACAAATTAATATACTTAAAAAAAAAATTAAAAAATATATTAAAGATCAAAAATCTAAATAGAATATAATACTTTTTTCTAGTATGTTGTTTGCTTTTTGTTGTTCATATATAATAAAAATTTAATTCAAGAAAGAAAGGATAAAACACTATAAAATAAAAATAGAATATAATGCTTTTTTGTAGTATATTGTTTGGTTTTTGTTGTTCATATAAAATAAAGTATAAATTAAAGAGAGAAAATATAACACTATAAAATAAAAATAGAATATAATGCTTTTTTGTTGTATATTGTTTGGTTTTTGTTGTTATAAAATTTTAAGAAATAAAAAATAGAATATCACACTTTTATTTTTGTAGTTTATTCTTTGGTTGTGTTGTTCATATAAAATAAAAAAAAAGAAGTAAAACAACACATTTTTTGTTAGTCATTTGGTTTGTTTAAATAAAAGTTAATAAAAAAATAACAGAATAAATACAATATAGTACTTCATTTTTGTTTAATATTGTTTGTCTTTTGTTCATATAAAATGTTAAAAAAAAATTAAAAATACTTTTAGTTGTATATTATATATACAATATATTATATTGTATATAATGTATATTGGTTTTTGTTGTTATTCATCTAAAAGAACTAAAAATAATATTTAAAAAAATGTGAAAGATGAAATAAAAATGTAATATTACTTTTTTGTTGTATATTTGGTTTTTGTTGTTCATATACATTTTTTTTAAAAATACAAATTTTTGTAGTACATTGTTTGGATTTTGTTCATATATAATAAATAAAATAATATATTCAAAATATAATATATTCAAGAAACAAAGAATATAACACTATAAAATAAAAATAGAATATAATACTTTTCGTTGCAAATTGTTGCCATTTTTGTTGGTCATATTAAACTTTTAAACAATAAAAATGTAATATAATACTTCATTTCTTTAGTACGTTTGGTTTTTGTTCATATAAAACAAATGAATTTAATATTCAAGAAATAAAGTAAAAATAGAATGTAATACTTTTTGTTGTATATTGTTTGATTTTTGTTGTTCATAAAAAATTTTAAGAAATAAAAATAAATATAATGATTTATTTTGTAGTATACTGTTTGGTTTTTGTTCATGTAAAAATTAATTAAAAAATAGAATAAAATATAATACTTTATTTTTGTTGAATATTATTTGATTTTTGTTGTTCATATTTTAAAAATATTAAAAAATATATAAAAATAGAAAATACTTTTAGTTGTATATTGTTTGTTTTTGCTGTTGAACAAAATACATAAAAATAATCAAGACAAAAATAATATAACACTCAGGTAAACAGGCAAAATAGCAATGGAAGTTGTTGGATGTTTTTTCTATGCTTTATACAGCATAATACTATTTTCTTCTGTACTTTTTATAGTTTTTTTTTTTTTTAATTACTTTCTTTTTTTCATGTATAAGTTTTTACTATTTTTGTTGTGGTAGAAAGAACAGGATGGCTTAAAACTACAAGTTACAATGTATATGTACAATGAGTGAATCCTCACTTCATTTGCTGATTTACACCAGCCGTTGCTTGCTGATTCTTAATATTTACCAAAAAAGTGAAATGTCATTTGAGAACTCAACAGGAAAGCATAGAATTTACATGTCACTATGGAAATGTTGCCATGGCACCCGCCTCTTCTGCTGTCATGGAGCGTTTTCCTCGACAGCGAGAGCTGTAATAGATTTTTTTTCTCTCTCTTTTTTTTTTATTTAAGCTCTAAATTGTCTGTAACTCAAGAGGCGTCGCTGACATATCAAAGACGAGCGCCGCCGAGCCGCATCAATTTGAGATTCATTTGAAGAAATGAACGCTTCACATTTTGTTAGCAGACAAATGCGACTGTCAGGGGATAGAAAGCGTCTCCTAACTGAAACGTTCAGAAACGTCTGCCTCAGATCCTGTTTAATATGGCCTCTTTGGGGGTAAAATGAAAATCCAAGTCCAATCTCTATACCTCGGAGCTAATATAAACTAGGGATGTGCGCAACGACTAATTTGATAGTCGTTTAAACGAAAGTTTTTTGTATCCGACTAGTCTAAAAGCAATAAAAGCAAAAAAAAGATGGTAAGAAAAAACCTATGTATGTGCATGTATATAATAGCCTACATTTGAAATACTTATCTATAAATCACACTGTCAAATCCCTCAATGAATTCCGCTTGCCTCACGTTACCATTTAATTTTAGGCGGTCGTTAAAAAGGAAACAAAAGAAGAGCATACACCCAACGTCAGCCACTGCATAACTTATTTTTTCAAATCAGCTGGGGAAATCAATAGCCTGACAGAATTATTCATCTTCATATAACGTTAGACAACATATTAAAACACGTGTCAAAAACAATAGAATTGTTTATCAAGGAATAGCATTAAAACAGCTTTTAAACAGTGCAACAATGCTCATTTTACTTGCTCAAGACCATGCGTTTTTGTTAGGTAATTATCAACGTGGTCTGGTGAACTACGAAAAAAGGCGCTCGGCAGGAGCTGAAGTCGCAGGCACGCAGAACGGTCAGGTACGGCTCCAGTTGTGTTTCCACCTGAGCCTGGTACGGCACGGCACGATTACAAACCGTTCTCGGCCCAGAATTCTCGGCACGGTTAGACAACCGTGCTGAGGGAGTTTGTGTGCTAAGCGGAAGCGCGCCATTTGATCAAACAGCTACCCTGCGTTCATAGCTCATGCACTAATACTGTCAAAAAATTTGGTATTTTTTAGAAAGGTTTTACCTTCTTTGTCCGTCTCCGTTGGTATGTTCCTCAGCATTTGTCGGTAACGTGATACCTGTCGTCGCCTTCTGTTTATTTTTTTTTTTTTTTTGCGCCAAGAGTTGTGTCCTTTTTTTCTGTTATTTAAGTAAATATCAGATTTAAAAAAAGAGTCTCAACAACAGAAATATCTGATCATTGTCCATATGGCTGTTTACATTACAATTGCGTTACCAAGGCAACGACTGACGCATTTGTATTTGGAAAATGAAACCGTATCTGGCTGACTGGCACGGAACGGAACGGTTAAGCAAAGAGAACACGGTTCGGCCCGATAGTGGAAAGCGGCTATAATAAACGAAAAGCAAGCCGATAGAGTTTTTAAAAAAGCGCCTGGACATCCCACACCACCACAGAAGTGGGTCTTCGTTTAGAGGAAAATAAGTGTAATAACATTAATTTACAGAGTTTTTAAGCATGTTGGTGGTTTTCATTGCTACAGCTTCAGTGTTGTTGAGATGCGGATATATCTTGTTGCCCCAAATTTAAAAAGACTAAATAAAAATGACATAGTGGACATTGTTATTTTGGTGAGTAAATCCCACATTTACACATAAACCCTACTTTACTATATTTCATAGATTTTGTGAGAATATTTCAAAGTTTACTTAAGAAAAACTAAGTAAAACCCTAATTCTAGCAAAGTTGGGACATTTAATTTTTTTACGTTTTACTATTTTACGTTTATTTAATTGACAAAAGTACAAAGAAAAGATTTTTCACTGACCAACTTACATGTATTTTGTAAATATAAACATTTATTTATAAAATATTTATTGATTGATTGATTTGAAGTATGCATCCCACTCCAAAAAAAGTTGGGACAGAGGCAAAATAAAAGTGAAAAGGTTATAGAATAACCAAATAAACTGCTTTGAAACACAGCAAGCAGGTGAATTGGTAATAGGTGAGGGTATCATGTTTGGCTATAAATGGAGCTTCTCAGTCTTCGCAAGCAAAGCTGGATCAAGGTTCAAAATTTGTTTATATTAACAAAATAAAACTAAGTTGGCCAATGAAAACATTGGATTTTTTTCTTTGTACTTAAGTCAATTAAATATAGGCTAAAGAGAAAAAATGGCATATTCTTAATTTTATGGCATTTCACAAAATGCCCCAACTTTTAATTGGGGTTGTAGAAAGATGGGAAACATATGCTCCTCATTTTCAAAATAGTTACTATTTTAGTGCTGTCCTGATTTATATATTTGTTATAGTCAATTAAATTTTAAATCTTGTTTTTTCTTGCTTTTTTTTGTCAGTGTGTTGTGCCAGCTATAATAATAATAAGAAATGTTTCTTAAGCAACAATCAGCATAATTTCTGAAAGATCATGTGACACTGAAAGCTGTAGTAATGTACTGTAGATTAGCATGAGAAGAAAACACATTTTAAAATATATTCAAATAGAAAGTTTTTTTTTTTTTTTTTTTTTTCAAATTGTAGATTTACTGTTTTTACTGTAGGCTGTTTTTTTTAAACAAACAAATGCAAACTTTTTTATGAACCCATTAACAAATCATACTGACCTTTTTTAATCATAGTGTATATTATAGGCTATATTTTATTTATAATATATAGGCCCGTATTGAAAAGCATGTATCTTAACCCCCAAAACAGCTCATACATAATTTTATTTATTTATTTTTTAATGTCATTGAATAGCACATGACATTCATCACATTTTTGATTTATCATTTTAAGTATCATTATCATTAGAAGCAAAAAAGGAGCAAAAAAAGCCACGTCGATATAAATTAGGCTATATTTGTGAGCTTTGAATAAACTAAAAAAAGTATTAATATTAATTTTTCTAAACAAGAAAAAACATCTCTTGCTTCATTGTGTCTAAATGCTTGCTATTGTTTTGACGCAGCAGCTGCGCTAGAGGAATAGACGGCGCGGACGGGATCGCAGCGGCGGCAGGTTGTAGTGAATGCCGTGATTGATATTTGTGTTATGCCGAATTCTGACCCCAGCCAGATTACTACCCCCCTAGTATTGGTAGGTTTAGGGTTAGGTATGGGGGAGGGGTTATGAGTAGGCAAATCAGGTAGCGATTTCAACGAGAGGGGGTAATAATTTGGCCGGGGTCGAAAATGGGCACAACATCGGCTTTGGCTAGCCTCTAAGCTAACGCCTACGACGTGCCTGTTATGCATCGCTCAAGTAGAGTTATTGTAAGACAATTTGATATTACACCGTTTACACAAAACTTTTCCGATTCTTTTGAATTCAAAATAATCCCACACGTTAGTGTTTTGCGTGGTCATGAGGTCTCTACAAGGGTATGCGAGATCTGAGGTAAAAACGTAGTTTTCGTCCAGATACGCTTTTAAAAATAATGTATTATTTTTCAAACATTAACAAGTATAACTTATTTAAAACGTTTTAAATGTAACGTTAGAATTGTCAATTTCAATGATAAAATCATGTTTTTTTTTCTGTCGTGTAGTCGACTATTGTTTTCAATGTTGATCAGTAGGAGCTGTACCGTTTAGTCGACTAGACCCGCACATCCCTAATATCCACCTTATTTTCCCATAAGAGTGGGTGCAGCCATTTGTAAATTTTTTTGTGTCTGGCTTCTGTCTCATCCACTTCCAGCTATTTTTAGCTGCACAAAAAGCTTGTTTTGCTGCTTGATATTGCAAACTGGTGTGTCTTACCTTATTATTTTAATGTATTATCTTAATTATGAATACACTGGTTTGTAGTGTAAACTGTTTTACCATTCACTGCACTTCGATATTCTTCTCGTTATTTCCCTATGGCGGATTATGAACCGGAGGTCTAACACATTACCAGAAAACAGTTTACTTCCGCATTGAAAAATAAGGTGGATAGACAAAGCAAGGGAATTCATGAACTGATAAAACCTCTAAAAGTGTCTGAAAGAAAGTGCATTAGTAGTTGTGAAAGTTTAGTGAGGTGATCTCACAGGTTTTGTTGGGTAACGGGTTTTTTTTATGTGTCTTTATTTAACAGACACTTGGCTATGACCGAGAGACAGAGAGAATGGCAGACGTACTGATGAATAATTTATATTCTTCTGCTCAATAAAACATTTTCTTCTGCCAGCCTTCACACAGAAAACACAAGTTCCCATCCTCTGCGTTAGTTTTGCGTCATGATGTATGTATAGCGGATAGCTGGTCGTTTCTCTAGCTTTGTTTCCCTTTTTTTTTCTTTTCTTTTTTTTTTTTTTTTTTTTTTTGCATTGTGTTGTGTTGTGTTGCCTCCGTCTTTTCAAGAACATCCGAGTAAATCTCACGAAATGGCTCATGTTTCATCCTAAAAGCTCAGGAGAAAGCTATGAAAAGTTATGTGATGAATTATTTTTTATCTAAAGAAAATAAAACCTATTTTTAGGGCACTATTTTATTTATTTGTTTGTTTGTTTGTTGGCATTAAGGTAATTAGAATGATGTTTTTATTTTACATGATGGTGTTTGTTTGTTTGTTTTGTAGATTTGTTTATTCGTTTTAAGTAATTACATTATTATATTATATTTTAATTTTTCCTTATGGTAATGATTTATATATGTATTCAGTAATTACCATGATATTTTTTTTGTTGTAATGATGGTATTTATTTGTTTGCATTATAATAATTAGAATGATTTTTTTTTCTATTGTGGTAATGATGACATTTATTTATTTATTTATTTATTTATTTATTTATTTATTTCCCATTAGAAATATTTGTATTTTTTTTATTATTATTATTTTTTGCACTATGGTAATTATGATATTTAATTATTTATTTATTCCTATTATGATCATTAGAATTAAATTTTATTTTTACATTGTGGTAATTATGGTATTTATTCATTTATTTATTCGTGTTATGATATTTATAATTATAGTTATTAATATGATAGTTATATTATTTATAATATAACTATAGTTATTTGTTTATTTATTTGCATTATGCTAAGTAGAATGTTTTTTTTCTATTGTGATAATGATTACATTTATTTATTTATTATTGTTATTATTATTATTATTAATTATTATTATTATTATTATTATAATTTATTTTTGCATTTTGCTAATTATGATATTTAATTATTTATTCACATTACGAACATAAGAATTCAATTTTATTTTTACATTATGGTTATGATGGTATTTATTAGTGTTATGCTAATTAAATTGTTTTACATTGTTTATTTATTTGCATTATGATAATTAGAATGTTTTTTTGTCCTATTGTGGTAATTAATTAATTTGTCCATAGAAAGATTTATTTTTTATTTATTTATTGCATTATGGTAATTATGATATTTAAAAATATTTAAATAACAGAAGAAAATTTTCTGTTTACACTGTGGTAATGATAGTATTTATTTAATCATTTATTTATTTGCGTTATGGTACTTACATATCATATAATTAGATAATACATATAATTAAAATACATTTTTATTTTTACATTGCGGTAATGACAGTATTTTGGTAATGATAATGATTATTTTGGTTATGATAATGAGTAGGGATGGGCGATAAGACCAAAATCTTATATCACAATATGACTAATTTTATTTCACTGTAAAAATATATCACTGGTATATCGCCCAACCCTAGTAATATGAATTATAATTAGATTTAAATGACAGTAAGAATAATAAAATGTGCGAAAAACGAAAACATAAAAAGGCAGAAATTGTTATGCAGGCAGTATATCATTGTATAATATTTAAAAGAAATGTGACCTGGATGTGTTTTAAAATAAATGACAGTAGAGCTCTCTGTTAAAGAGAACCGTTAATGGTCCTTCCCATCACCTCATATTATCTTTCTCAAGAGTTTCTGAAGTTCTTCGCACTTTAGTTCTTGAAAGTTAAGAGTTGTTTCTTCCTCTTTCTTGGATCCCTGATGAGTCACACCATCTGTGCACTTTCTCCTTCTCGCTCTCCGTCTCTCTGTGTCTCAGTGTGAGATGGAGACGGGACGTTGTGTCCTCTGTGTGATGGCGGACATGGTCTGAATGACAACATGGTGCTACCATTGAGCTTAAGATGGATGGAACTTTTTCTGAAATCCTAGTGCGCCGTCTTACTAGATAATATTTTCAAGCATCCTTGATATGCTTATGACTAAAGCAAATGTAAAAAATATCTATTTTTTAAAAATCAGGGTTTTTTAGACACGTTAAAGTACCATCTTGTTAGCTTAACAATATGCTAACAACAAAAAGTACTAAGACCGTACAATGATGGTGTCAAATTTTAAAACCATAGTACTATATATTGATATGTGGTATTAGCATAGTGTATGGGTACAATGTCAATAAAGCTTAATATAATTACAAATTATCTCAGTCAATCCTAGTGTATATTTTTCTTGGTAATTAGAGTATTGCTTTATTCGCTTGGAAAAAAAAAAAAAAAAAAAAACACCAAAGAAGTACCATGCTATTTCCATGGTACTTATTGGTACTTTTGGCGACATCAAAAAAATTTCTGTGGTGGTATTTTAGCAAAGTGAAGCTATGAGATACCATGGTACTTTGATATGTGATATTAGCATGGTATATGTCTAAAAAATGGTATTACCATGGTACCATGTCCAAAAAATTTTCAGTGACATAACAAATTGATCATTTTAGACCATTTTTATATGTGCTGTCTTTTTTATGCCTGTATCACATTGTTAGCAACATGCTAATGACAAAAAAAAATACCATTGCAGTATTTAACATTTTTAACATAATATTGGTATTTATGCATACTTTATGTACTATGTATATTTTTGTTAAAGTATTGTTATTGCAGTGTTAGCTTAGCAACATGCTAATGATATAAAAGTGCTGTGGTAGTAATTAACATTGAAATTTTGTATATTTTGTATATTTTGCTGTATTTTTGCCAATTCAAGTATTGTTGTTTCACTGTTAGCTTAGCAACATGCTAACAACAAGAAGACAGTACAATGACTTGTCAAATTTTTAAACCATCATACTATATAATGATATGTGGTATTAACATGGTACATGTTCTGTAAAAACATGGTATTATGCAAATATTTCAGTCAATCATAGTGTGTGTATTTTAGTTGCTAATTAGAGTATTGCATCATTCACTTACAAAAAAAAAAAAAAAACTCAAAAAAAGTACCATGCTATTTTCATGGTACTTCTTGGTACTTTTGGCAACATAGGTATTAACATAAAAATACTGTGGTGGTACTTTAGCAAAGTGAAGCCTTGAGATACCATGGTACTTTGATATGTGATATTAGCATGGTAGATGTCTAAAACATGGTATTACTATGGTACCGTGTCCAAAAATGTTCTGCGATATTAAAAAAGTATTATTTATGCCTGTTGAAGTATCATGTTGTTAGCAACATGCTAATGACAAAAAGTACCATGGCAGTATTTAACATATTTAACATAATATTGGTGTTTTATGGATACTTGATCTACTATGTATGTTTTTGTTAAAGTATTATTGTTGCAGTGTTAGCTTAGCAACATGCTAATAACATAAACTGCTGTGGTAGTTGAACATTTGTGTGTTTTATGTATTTTTAGCTGTATTTTGTGCTGATTCAAGGATCGTTGTTTTACTGTTAGCATATAAACATGCTAATGACAGGAAGTACTAAGACAGTACAGGTAGTGTCAAATTTTAAAACCATCATACTATATATTGATATGTGGTATTAGCATAGTGTATGTTCTGAAAAAAACATGGTATTATGCCATGTCAGGATTTCAGTCAATCCTGGTTTATTTTATTTCTTGATTTATTTTTTGTGCCACAAGTGTCTATAAGGACATTTGCATATTTAAAAAAAAAAAAAAAACGATATTGTGGGCGATATTGCATTTTTCAAGGGCGTAAACGTTTGTACATTGCACGTTTTTTCACACATACACATGAAACTCTTAAATGATTTGCTAAATGATCGAGAAGATTAAAAAAACTTACTTTTGCGAACGAGTCCTAGGTTTTTAGCTCAATCTGGAAAAAAAAACCCCACTGCGGTACAATTCTCTGGATCCTCCAGGTCAATAATTATCAAAAAAAAAAAAGTTTAAATTTACCCTTTGGGGTCGGCGCCAATAGCCTTGTGGGCAGCGCACTGACACACAGCGCCCTTGCGCTGCGGGCGTCCCGAGTTCGAATCCCAGCTCGAGGACCTTTCCCAATCCAGCCCCCTTCTTTCTCTCCCACGTCGCTTCCTGTCATCTATGATCTTTCCTATCACAAGGCATAAAAAGATCAAAAATAAATCTTTAAAAAAAAAAAAAAAGATAAAGAAAGAAATTTACCCTTCGGGAAGCTATAACATGGTCGTTTAGAAAAGGGGCCTGTCCAAATTTACCCCAAATCCTATAAAGCCTAATGGAAAACTCAAAACTTAATGCAAAAGTGTATGTGTACATTTTGTTCAAGATGTAGCACTGTTAGCTTAGCAACACGTTAATATCAAACTGTTTTTGGAACTGTAATATCTCTATTTATATGAAGAGAACAGGATGGTTCCTGTCGAAGACTATAGAATACCCAAGACTTGTCACTCCTATAGTTTTGAATGGGGAAAAATGCAACGTTCATTATGGACGCAAAGCCCCGCCTTCTTAATGAAAGAGCCAATCGTTGATTAGTAAAGTCAGCACGTCACTGCAGCTTCCATTAGAAGTCCCGGTTGCTATAGAAACGATCAGCGTTCTGAGCATGCGCACTGGCTGATCTATCCTGAAAAATAAGCTTTTTTAACGCTACTGGAGCATAAGAAACCATATTTATGAGGCAGTTCTTGTCAGATTTAACTGGTGATTTCAAATATGAAATTTAATCCTAAGCTTGGTGAACATTTTGGAGAATTTGATGCTTCTCCATTCAGAGAGATAGGAGCTGCCCTTGCCTGCCCGAGAGGCGTTTCAAAGATGGCCGCCGAGTGAAATCACTTGCCTTAAAGGGACTTTGGTTATGTAGGCACCAAGGCAGCTCACTGTCAAGTTTTGCTTGAGCCGCTACAGCTCTTCACACCATCATTAGCACATCCGTAAGAGCGATGACTCTTCAGTGGTGGCAAAATGACGGCATCATACTGTACTGAGTGGGATGTGGGTTCACTATTGACGGCCGTTTCTGTGGGTAGCATCATGTGCCCTTGTTATTGCTCATCTCGAATGCGTGGATGTTAGTCATGGCGTTTCACTCGTGATTTTACTGACGATTACATGCCGAAATGTCCTGTACGTGTTGATCTGAGTTCAGTTTGTCGTGTTGAATCTGTGATTTGTCCGCTAGCAGGCTAATCTGGTTCAACACAAGTAGCCGATGGCGATTTTCTCCCATCGGCCTTCATGTGTCCTCCAGACTGCTGATAAAAACTTAATAAACACTGAGAGAACGATCCAAACGGCTAAAAGACGATCTGTTTCACCTAGTTTCTAAACTAAAAACGATTAGAATTACTGAGTGATTAGCATATTCAAATAACATTTTTAAAATATGCTAATCATTCTATAAGATTAGCATACCATGTTCAACAGATTACCATGTCCAAAACACGATAATACCCCATAGCACTTTTTGTGAGTGTGTGTAGATCAAATATTGTCTCATGTTCGTTGTGTTGTCTAATTTTAGTGAAATGTGAGCTAGTGCTGTTTTGTTTATGTTGTACAGGAGACATGAAACGTGTTTAGGCTCATACTTGTTTTTACGAGGTTTATGTATTTTCATTATAAGAGTTATTCTGTGTAGATCATCTATTACGTGACATCCCGCCACCCCCCAACGAGTCCCGCTTTTCATATAACCTTCTAGTGATGAATAAATACACCGGCGCCCTCTTCTGGTTAACACACTAAATTGACATTTGAACGGTTGTTTGTGGTACATATTTGTGACTAAACTAAAAACTACCTGTTATAAAAACAAAACATATTAAATACATTTACTGAGGTTAATGCTTTAAGTAAATATGACATCTAGAAAAATATTATTATTATTATTATTATTATTATTATTATTATTAGTGGCAGTGTTAGTATTAGTATTGTCTGTAATTTGAAATTCATATGTATTTTAATATATTTTAAATATATTTGCTTTTCATTCTGTAAAAAGTTTCTTTCTTTCTTTCCTTCTTTATTTAAACTGGAAACAACTTTTCTACTTATTTATGTGTTTTTTTGACATAAATCCCAGTAACATATTTTTGAATTTGTGCTTTTTGATAAGTTCTTATCAAAATGTTTTATTTTCATATATCAATAAAATTCAAATGATGTATATAAAACTTACAATTCTAATACTTATTAGTAGATACTAAAGCTAATCAGAATGGTTTAGACACAAAATATGTACACAGAATGCGAAACCAACCGAATCCAAAAATTCTAAACAAAATCGACATATTGCAGTTTTTTTTTTTTTGGTGTAGCTTCATCTTGTGTTTCGGTTAACTTTATAAGTTTAAGTGTTTTATTCTAATGTTTATGTTTTATTTAATTCTATTTCAATTACAAAAAACAAATATTAATAGTTAACCATAACAACACTGCTAATAAGAAAGTTGTCAATTATTAAAATCAGAGACCTGCTATTAAAATAGCAGAGCACGGGACGCCATGAAAGTAGCGTTATTATTAAAAATATTCTATCATGCACCTGGCGCAATGCGGCAGCAGGCGCAACGCGAGTGTTTATAACTGAAATGGACTGTGCCATTGACCAAATGAAACCTGGTCTAAATGGCACAATATTTTTTTTATTTAAAGAGCACGTTAGGTGCACAATGCTATACACTCTGCTTATTACACACACAGGAATGTGCAGCAGCGCACAAACATGACAGATATTAAAAATGAAAAGATTACATTGTAAAAGATTTTTATTGTGTACTTAAATATAAAAATGCCTACATGTCATAATGGATAGTCAATTGCTTTCTTATGCAGGCTGTTTTTTTGGTTTCACTTTCGCTTTCGGAATGTTCATGTTCAGCAAGGAGGGGAGAGGATGGAAAGGGGATGTAACTCATTTGAGGGGGCTTGGCCCGTGAATGCCCCTGCCTTGGCGCCAGCCCTGTTCTCTTCATGCTGTTCTCCGCATCAGCATAGCACCATTTTGGAGAGTGTTCGCTGGATGCAAACTGTGTACGCCGGATACGCTGTTTTCATTCAAATAAAAGTGTAAATATACGTAGAAAATGTGGTGCGGCTGACACAGAACGAAGTACACAGTTTGCATCCACAAGATACTCTCCAAAATGGCACTACGCTGATGCGGAGGAGACAAATTGTTGAATAAAATCTTTTTTTTTTTTCTTTGCATACAAAAAGTAGTCTCGTCGCTTCATACGATTCAGATTGAACCACTGATGGCAGATGGACTACTTTGACGATGTCTTTCATACTTTTCTGGGTCTTGACAGTGGTATTTACCTGGCAGTCAATGGGACAGTGACAAAATAGGGCTCAGATTGTGAAAATGAAAGTGAAAGTGACATGATGTGTAGCTGAGTATGGGACACCATAAAATTAGCATTATTATTAAAAATATTCAAACACAGAATGTGAAAGTGAAAGTGACATGATGCGTAGCCGAGTGTGGGACACCGTACACTTTCTCTTTCACATTCTGTAGTTGAATATTTGTAATAATGATGCTAATTTGAATCATGTACTAATTTGTGCTCTACATTTAACCCATTCAAATGCGCACACACACCATGAACACACACCTGGGCAGACAATTTTGCTGCGACGCCCAGGTAGCAGTCGGTAGTGCTAGCTTTGCTTTGCTCAAGGGTCTCACCTCAGTCGTGGTTTTGCAGGTGGATGAGGGTGCTACTCATTCACTTACACAATCCCTTCTGGCACTGGGATTCGAACCCGTGACCTTTGGGTTGTAAGTCCAACTCTCTTACCATTAGGCCACAATTGCCCTTTTTATTCCATAATTGTCAGAATCAACGTTTTCCTGTCTTCATATATTGTCCACTAGATGGTAGCAGAGGTGTGCAAGTACTTACTAGAATGGTTTAACATTAAAACTTGTCTTTCTCTGTAGATCACAGGGGCGATCCTGCTGGCGGTGGGATTATGGGGGAAGTTCATTTTGGGTCCGTATATTTCTCTGATCGCTGAAAACTCCACCAATGCTCCCTATGTGCTTATCGGGACCGGGACCACCATCATCGTGTTCGGGCTGTTCGGATGCTTCGCCACGTGCCGCGGGAGCCCATGGATGCTCAAACTGGTGAGTTCAGCTTCAGGAAGTGCATTTTACATCAAACGACGCCCCAAAACAGACAGCTAACATGTCTCTCTCACTCTCTCTGTCTTTAGTACGCCATGTTCCTGTCTCTGGTATTCCTGGCTGAGCTGGTCGCTGGCATCTCGGGCTTTGTTTTCCGTCATGAGGTGAGACGCGCACACGCGTGCTCTCCGGCGGTGACCCATAATGCTTCTCTGAGATCTCCATCTGTCTCACACTAGGAGGGCTTGTTCTGGTGACATCTGACAGAGTGTGTGTGTGTGTTTGCTCAGATCAAAGGCACCTTTCTGAGGACATACAACGAGGCTGTTCAGAACTACAACGCCCAGGACGAGAGGAGCATTGCGGTGGACAACGTCCAGAGGAGTGTACGTTCAAACGCTGGTTAACATCAGTAACAAAATATTTGTCATAATTTGCATTAAATATTAGAAAATATGACGACTAACTTAACTACCTTGACTCAAAGTTTAGTATTAAAGGCTTTAAGTTTATAGCTTGTATGTCAGTTAGATCAATTACTAACTCTTGCTAAGATGTTCAGAATAGTTGCTAGGGTGTTGCTAAGATATTCTGAATGGTTGTTAGACAGTTGTAAGGGTGGCTGCTAGGGCATTGCTAACATGTTCCGGGTGGTTTCTATGGGGTTTCTAAGGTTTTCTGGGTGTTGATAAGATACTTTTTGGTTGTTAGGTAGTTGCAGGGGCAATCGGTGTGGTTGCTAGGAGGTTGCTACTGTGTTTTGGGTGGTTAGGATGTTGCCAAGATATTTTGTCTGGTTTTTATGAAGTTGCAAGGCCATTTTGTGAGGTTGCTAGGAAGTTACTAAGGTATTCTGTGTGGTTACAGTTTTGCTGAGATTTTTGGTTGTTAGGTAGTTGCAGCAAGCTGTGTGGATGCTAAGATATTCTAAGTAATCGTTGGGCAGTTGCAGAGGTTTTAGGCTGTTGCTAGGGAGTTGCTAAGATATTCTGTGTGGTTGTTAGGCAGTTGCGGGGGTGTTCAGGGTAGTTACTAGGGCATTGCTAATGTGTTTTGTGTGGTTGATGGAGTTGCTAAGATATTCTGAATCGTTGTTAGGTAGTTATAATTGTGCACTGGGTGGCTGCTAGGGCATTGCTGATGTGTTTTGGGTTGTTACTAAGACGTTGCTAAGGTTTTCTGGGTGGTTAGGGTGTTGCTAAGATATTTTCTGGTTGTTAGGTAGTTGCAGGGGCAATCTGTGTGGTTGCTAGGGGGTCACTAAGGTATTTTGGGTGGTTAGGGTGTTGCTAAGATAGTTTCTGATTATTAGGGAGGTACAAAGACATTCTGTGTGGTTGCTAGGAGGTTGCTAACATATTCTGAGTGGTTAGGGTTTTGCTAAGATATTTTTCGGTTGTTAGTTGCAGTGACATTCTGTGTGGTTGCTGGGGGTTGCTAAGTTATTCTGGGTGGTTAGGATGTTGCTAAAATGATTTTCTGGTTGTTAGGCAGTTGCATTGACATTCTGTGTGGTTGCTATGGGGTTGCTAAGGTATTCTGGGTGGTTATGATGTTGCTAAGATACTTTTTGGTTGTTCGGTGGTTGCAAGGGCTTTCTTTGTGGTTACTAAGGTATTCTAGGTGGTTAGGATGTTGCTAAGATATTTCCTGGTTTTAGGTAGTTGCACAGGCATTCTGTGTGGTTGCTAGGGGGTTGCTAGATTATTCTGTGTGATTAGGATGTTCCCAAGATATTCTTTCTGTTTGTTAGGCAGTTGCAAGGCCATTCTATGGGGTTGCTAAGGTATTCTCTGTGGTTATGGTTTTGCTAAGATATTTTCTGGTTGTTAGGTAGTTGCAGGGGCAATCTGTGTGGTTGTTAGGGGGTCACTAAGGTATTCTGGGTGGTTAGGGTGTTGCTAAGATAGTTTCTGATTGTTAGGGAGTTACAAAGACATTCTGTGTGGTTGCTAGGAGGTTGCTAACATGGTAAGGGTTTTGCTAAGATATTTTTCGGTTGTTAGTTGCAGTGACATTCTGTGTGGTTGCTAAGTTATTCTCGGTGGTTAGGGTGTTGCTAAGATGATTTTCTGGTTGTTAGGCAGTTGCATGTGCATTCTGTGTGGTTGCTATGCGGTTGCTAAGGTATTTTGAGTGGTTAGGATGTTGCTAAGATATTTCCTGGTTTTAGGTAGTTGCATAGGCATTCTGTGTGGTTGTTATGGGATTGCTAAGGTATTCTGGGTGGTTAGGATGTTGCTAAGATACTTTTTGGTTGTTCAGTGGTTGCAAGGGCATTCTTTGTGGTTGCTATGGGGTTGCTAAGGTATTCTAGGTGGTTAGGATGTTGCTGATATTTCCTGGTTTTAGGTAGTTGCATAGGCATTCTGTGTGGTTGCTAGGGGGTTGCTAGATTATTCTGTGTGGTTAGAATGTTGCCAAGATATTCTTTCTGGTTGTTAGGCAGTTGCAAGGCCATTCTGTGTGGTTGCTATGGTTTTGCTAAGATATTTTCTGGTTGCAAGTGCAGTCTGTGTGTTTGCTAGGGAATTACTAAGGTATTCTGGTTTGTTAAGGTGTTGCTAAGATATTTTCTGGTTGTTAGGTAGTTGCAGTGACATTCTGTGTGGTTGCTAGGAGTTTGCTAAAATATTCTGTAGTAGCAAAGATATGTTGGGTGGTTGTTAGGCAGTTCTTGGTGGTTACTAGGGCATTGCTAAGGTGTTCCAAGTAGTTTTTTGGGGTTGTTAAGCAGATAGATAGATTTACGATTACCTGTCATGATCTCTGATCTGTATGATTCTCTCTGACTGTTCAGTTGCGTTGTTGTGGTGTTCTGAACTACACCAGCTGGTTCTCCAGCGTTTATTATCCTGTGAATGGGATTCCTCCGAGCTGCTGCGCTAACATCTCCGACTGCAACTCCTCAGATCTGCGAAACGCCACTGTAGCCCCAACCAAAATCCATCAGCAGGTAACACACACACACACACACACTCGCACAAACATACACACGACACTGTGTTTTTCATGTAGTTATAATGGTTCTGTTGTGTTCAGGGCTGCTATGAGCTGGTGACGACTTTTATTGAGACTAACATGGGCATTATCGCTGGAGTAACGTTTGGAATTGCATTTTCGCAGGTAGGATGAAGACTTATTCCATATTTTGCTCATTTTTTTGTGGTTACAGGAATTGTGAAACAAATATTAAAAGTAAATTTTTAAAAAATATTCTACACTAGTTTTTACATATTTTAATAAAAAAATTCTATACTTTTATTTTAAACATTTTATTTTTTTTTATTTATGTTTTAAACATTGTAAATATATTTTAAAGATTAATTTATTTAAATTGTATTTTTATTTTTTTGTAAACATTTTTAAAATCTGTTATTTTAAGTATTTAAAAAAATGCTATACTTTTATTTTAAACATTGTAAATATATTCTATGCATACATTTATTTATATATTTATCTAAATTAAAAAAAAATATTTTACACATTTGTAACTTATTTGCTAGTTAGGATGGAGGTTATAACTAGTTAGGATGGAGACTTATATAATTTTTCACTAATTTTTTTGTGGTTACAGGAAATATGAAACAAGTACAAGTGAAATAAGTACATTTTAAAAAATATTCTGCACCTTTTTTTATACACTTTTTGTCATGATAAGCATTTTTTTAAATTTTCATTTTCTTTTTTTTAAGACTGTAAACATATTTTAGACGATGTGTATTTATTTAAATTTTATTTTTTACTTTTTAATTTTTTAATTAAAAATTATTTTTATTTTAAACGTTTTAATATATATTTCTAATTTTTACTAGGTAGGATGCAGAAGTAGTCCATATTTTTTTTCATTTGTTTATTTATTTATTTATTTATTTTTTGTGGTTACAGAAAATATGAAAGAAAAAAAAAAAAAACTTTTAAAAAATATTTTACACCTTTTTTACAAAGTTTGTTGAATCTTGTTATTTTAAGCATTTTACATGCTATACTTTTATTTTAAGCATTTTATTTTTCATTATTGTTTTAAACATTGTAAATATATTTTATACATTAATTTTTTTATTAAAAATATTTTTATTGTGAGCATTTTAATATATATATTTTATTTTATAAATATATTTTTTATTTTTAATTAGTTTTAACTAGGTAAGATCAATACTTATTCCATCTTTTATTTTTTGTTGTGTTTACAGGAAATATTAAAGAAAAGTCTTTTTTTATTTTATATGTATTTGTGTGTGTATATATATATATATATATATATATATATATATATATATATATATATATATATATATATATATATATATATATATTTCTTTATTTTGTATTTTTTATTATGTATTTATTTACTTATTTATTTTTAAAATTAAATGAATGGTAAGTTTTTATTAAAAACAAATACTTAATAATAAATAAATATATACATAAATAATAAATATGTAAATTCTAAGAAATAATTCATTTAAAACAATACTTTTATTTTAAACATTTTATTATTCATTATTATTATTATATTATTTTATTATTCGAGACTTAGTCAATCTTTTTTATGTGGTTACAGGAAGTAGGAAACAAAAAAGGCATTTAAAAAAATCTACACCTTTTAAATTTTTATTTTATATGTTCGTATATATATATATATTTTATTTTAAATGAATCGTAGCTTTAAAAAATAATTTACTTAATAATAATTATAAATAAATATAAACAATAATATGTAAACATTTAAAAAAAATTTAAAACATAATGCACATTTTTTTTTTTATATTCCACACTTGTATTTTACACATTGGATTTAGTTTATTTTAAATGTTTTTTTTTTAAATATTCTATATGTATTTTTCACACATTTTGTAAACTTTATATTGCACACTTTCATTTTAAACATTAAAAAACATTCTAGTTTTTGTTTTATTATTGATTTTTTTTTAAATTTTTAAAACATATTTCTTGTTTATATATATAAATATATATATATATATATATATATATATATATATATATATACATATAGATATATATATATATAGCCTTATATGTAAATGATTGCTGTTATATATATGGAAGTGACCTCCTGATTGGTCGAACGAACAGACAGTCCCTCCCAAAACTCACGCAATTGGTTGATTTTATTCCCCAAAGACATCACACACTATTAATATCATCTAATCTTAAGCAGTACTGTTTTTCCTCTCCCCGAGACGTCATAATCGCATCTGAGGCGATCGTTTGTGAGCTAATATTTACTCCAATCTGTTTTCCGTTTACCGGCGAAGCGAGCTGAACAGCTGGCTGCCGTTGTCTCACACAGGTGGAGCGGTTCACGCCGTCGAAATGAGTCACCGGGTAACGGCGCGTCTAAAAGCTCGAGCGAGAGCCGCGCTGCCATGACAACCCGGCGGCGAACGCCGACCCCGGGCTGTCTGTGTTTTCCCAGCCCTCATTTAGTAAACACACATAGACACTCGCGCGGGAGGCGAGCGTGTGGCGCAGCTGGGGTTTGCAAGCGAACGTGCCGCTTCGAACGCAATCAGGCCCTCTGTCACTCACGCTTCCGCCTCGGGAACATTATGCAGATATCTCTCCATCCGCACTAATGGGTCCAAAGGGCCGCGCAGGAACACCTCGACCCCTCCGCCGATGCTAATTGAACTGTAAATGTTATCTGTGAACACACGGGCGGCCCGAATCAATGACATCTCTTAGAGACGCGGCCCCGCTAATACGTCTAATCTTCCGCCGCGCGTGTGGAATTCTTTTGGCTCGGTTAAATGGGAATCAGTAAACATTCATTATGATTATAACTAGAATTCGGTGCGCCGGAGAGACCGAACCGTAAACCCGGGAGAGCAGCCGGCAGTAACGACTATCGCAATTTAATTTAATTAGCAATTACGTCGGAAGAGGGAGCAAAAAAGCCCTGAAAAACAGGTTTACCATGGTAACGGCCACGTGCGTGTGTGTTTTTCAGCTGATCGGGATGCTGCTGGCCTGCTGTCTGTCACGATTCATCACTGCCAATCAGTACGAGATGGTGTAGCAGCGTGTGCACAGGTGAGAGACACACAAACACACACACAGTCTGTTACTAGCTTTAGCTATAGCATACTGTTTCATTTGAAATAGACTGCAACTCATGATACACAAATGGCACAGAGTTTTCAGTTGATTGTAATTGAGTTTGGGGTTAGGGTGTCATAAAGATGCAAATAACGGATAAAGTATTCAGTAAAATAGAAATTTTAAATAGAAAAATAGTAAAAAGTTTTCAGTATGTTTTCTTAGAAGGTAGCATAATTAATTTGCTGTTCCTGTTATGAACAGGCATGTATCTATAGATTAAATAAATGTAGATTTTTATCTACAGTATAATAGAAGTATAAATATAAAATTATATAATTAAAATATAATAATGTAATAAAATAATTATATAATAAATCAAAAGTTAAACATTTAAATTAAATAATATATATATATATATATATATATATATATATATATATATATATATATATATATATATATATATATATATATATATCAGATGCAAAACCAGTATGTACATATATACATATATATATATATATATATATATATATATATATATATATATATATATATATATATATATAATTAAAATAATTAAATTCAATTATACAGTCAGTTATATATACATTTTAATTATTTTTATGTATTTGTATACAAATGCCAAGTAAAATTTTTCCATTTTCTGTTCCCGTTATGAACATTATGAAGTATATATAGATTTTATAGTATATTTAAAATTTAAAGTATAAATAAATAAATAGTGAAACATTTAAATTATATAAATAATAGAAATAAATTATATATATATATATATATATATATATATATATATATATATATATATATATATATATATTTAATGCAAATATAATTATATTTAACAATAAATTGTTAAAAAATTTAAATAATAAAAATTTAAAATAAATAAATAGCCAATTGTGTATCTACACTAATAGTCATTATATATGAATTAATATATATATGAATTATTTATTTCTGTACATTTTTATATAATATCTGATTTTTCATACATTTTCTTTGTGAAATTATTGCAAACATTTAATTAAATAATTAAAATAATAATGATTATATATATAACTTCCAGTGCAACTGCAATTTTTTTACTAATGCATTCTGGGAAAATTCTCTGTGAACAATGCAACAAAGTAAATAATAAAAATTATAAAAATACATTTTTTAAAGGAAGACATCAGATGGATTTAGGGGCTTTTGCATCTGAACTCTTCATATATATATATATATATATATATATATATATATATATATATATATATATATATATATATATGACAATATCTAATTAAATATTTAATTAAGTTATTTAAAATAAAATTAAAATGTGTATATTTAAATATATATTTTATATTATATAATATTATATTATATAAATTATATAAATATAATTAAATATTTAATTAAATTATTTACAAATATAAATTCATTTTAAAATAATAAAAATACTGTATTAAAGTTTTAATTAAATATATTAGTAATTATTTATTTGTATATGGTTTGTATATTATTATGCGTTCTGGTTTTTGTGAAGAATACGTGCTGTGTTGTCGTAGAGTTTCATGAAATTCAAACTTGATCTCTTTGAATATGCAGAAATTTTACAACTGCAGTGGAGTGGAGGAATTTTCACTGAATAGCGACTTAAATTTCAGTCTCCTCACCAAGCACTGTTTCTGAAGTCTTCTGAAGTGATATGAAAAAGTACAAAGATTGTAGAGATTGTGGTCATTGCAAATTGTTGCATGAAGCTGTGTGTGAAAATGTTTAAACCTCTTTTTTCCCATTTCTACAGGCATAGAAGACGTACGCCACCTTGGAAAGGGAAAGCAACCCAAAAATGCTAGCACACTCCATTCTTTCTCATCTCTTTTTTATTCTCTCTCTCGCTCTTCTTTTGTCTCTCATTCTGTCTTTCCTTCCTTCTTTTTTCTCCTTTCCGTCATTCCTTACTCGCGCAGTTGTGCCATGACCAAAGCCTCTCCTTTCGAAACGTCAACGTTAGCGAGGAAAAGGAAATGGTTTTAAGACGCACTCCTGCGCACGCGTACTTTACTCTGTACAAAAAACCTTGCATGCGGAAACCATCTCACACACACTAGAACTAAAGTCAGCAGCGTTTCTGTAACACCGCATCCTAACCGGACACATAAAAGCCAATCGATATTGCAATCTTTATCAAATATGTTCAGGTTAGCTTGCTGCTTTTTCTATTTTTTGACAGAGGAATTACTTCGTATTTGAGGCGTAAACACAACTCAAGTGTGATTTGTTAAATATTTATCCCTTTTTTTGAAACGAAAATCAATTTAAAAGCAGTTTTTCATATCTATCGCTATTTTGTCTGCTTGGTTTCTATTTGTCACATTGCACTTGATAGCTCTGCCCACAGTGAATTCTCATTGGTCTAGACAGCTGTATGTTACTTAGCAAACCTTCTGATTGGCTATTTCGTGGCTTTGCACAACATTTTCACACACATCTGGTTAGGACACGGTGTTACTTAACCCCTAAAAAGTGACTTCAATGCAGATTTGTTAGTTAATTGCTTTTTCAGGAGGAAACTATTAAAAAAGAAAAAAAAACTACAGATGACAAGATGTTTTTGTTGTTGTTGTTGCTGTCGTAAAATCTTTGGCAAAAGGGGTTTATCTCAGAAATGGCTTTTTTTCCCGCCTTATCATTTGGATTTAATTTTTTGCTTCACATCTCAACACTGGGTTGAAAGTGATTCGACTTGATCACGTACAGAGTCATAAACGTCAGTTTTGTCTTGTCGTGAAAGCCAAAAACAAGCAATTTTCTGCCACATATAGCCGTGTACAGAAATCTAACATAGATTTAGTCCGAAGTTTTAAGGTGAGCCCTTGAAATGAGTGGCTTTTACGTTGTTGTAAGACAAGCAGATATTTCAGAGTACCGCTTAAACACTGTTTAATAGGAGATTTAATGGGTGATTCCGCAGTTTATGGGTTGTAGTTACAGTTTTACACCATATCTACCTTGTGACACACTATATATTTACCATTATTTTGCGGCGTTTTACTGTAAGAATGTATTCACTCCGAGCGTCTCTTTCATTACAGCTCCGGGAATTATCGATGTGCATGAGGTGTATGAAGGATAACGAGAATGATATTTCTAAGAATGCTTAGAAAAACATTATTTAAAAAACAAAAATTGAATATATAGCTATATTAACTAAACCTTTTTAGTCAAAGTAAAAAATAAATAAATAAGCGCCATGTCACGCTACAGTAATTATGTTGGCAGGAGAACCGCTCTTAAAAACACATTTCTAGTTAAAACGCTGAAAGAATTTCTAAATAAAAGAGTAATAAACGCAGGATTTCTGGAGGTCTGGATCCGAGGGATTCGCATGATAAAGCGCATTGTTGGTTCACAGTCTTTGCAAGAATGAACCAAGCTTCAGACAGCTCTGTTGTTTATTTATTGTTTATTTATTTACGTGTGGTAGAAATCGCTGCAGTCTTTGGCTTTCTTTACTTTTTATTTTGAATCGTGAAGTACTGTCAACTGAATTCCATATTTACATGTGTCAGTGTGCATTTCTCCTTTTTTTTATTTAATTTTGTGCTGTTGTTTTGTATGGTTTTCTCATTGATCATTAATATTCATTTTAAGACGTATCGCTGTTATATTAATATGTTAAACCATCATTTCTGCAGCTGCCCCTTGTGTTGATGGGTCATTAAGTATTAGAGTCCAGAATTCATAGTCTGAACACACGTGATGAACTACACATCTCCAGATAGACGAGCGGAGTAATAATATACTTTGTATAATAAAAAGACAACTTTTTAAAATGCATCACCAGCTAGCATGCCAACAAAATGTACGTTGATATTGTAAACAACCGTGATCTCTATGAATAAAATGGTTCTTCGTCGTTACCAGCTTCTGGTTTGTCTTCATTTGAAGTTTGTGTTTATGTTTGTTCATACCTTCTCTTTCTCTGAGACAGGTTCTGGTCGTGACTTCTAAATTGCCTAATATGTCCGAGTTTTGGCTTTGTTTTCTAAATGGCGCGCTATCTATGTTATTATAAAGGCATATTTGATCGTTATCTGTAGATCCCACCTTTTCGAACGCCACGATTGGTCGATTATGTACACTGCCTGCACGCTATTGGTCAAACTACCTTTCAGTCATTACCTTCAGCAGGTTTGTAAGCCATAGGAAAACAAAGCCAAAACCCGGACTTTTTAGGCAATTTAGAAATCCCGGCCAGGACATCTGAGGGAAAAAGAGGGCGTATGGTCACCCTAATGGTGTGAAATTGCCTCGCTTGTTTTCTCATGGCTCGAAGGCTGGATGCTGTTCCCTTCCTCACCGCTAGATGGCACCACGATGTTGTTGAAAAACGTAACGGGGACACAGCGGCAGCGACGGGAGATCTCCGTTCATGGGGAAAGCCCATGCAAATAATCATGCAGTCTTGGATTTTAATGCAGATATTGTGTCAAATGAGAAGATCTTACATGTCATAAGGGTCAATGTTTTGAAATTGAGATTTATATATATATCATCTGAAAGCTGAATAAATAAACTTATATTTGGACAAAATTTGCCCGAGATACAGCTATTTGAAAATCTGGCATCTGAGGGTGAAAAAAAAAAAAATCAAATATTACCTTTAAAGTTGTCCAAATGAAGTTCTTAGCAATGCATACGCCTATTACTCATTAAAAATTAAGTTTTGATATATTTACGGTGGGAAATTTACAAAATATCTTCATGGAACATGATCTTTACTTAATATCCTAATAATTTTTGGTATAAAAGAAAAATTGATCATTTTGACACATACAATGTATTTTTGGCTATTGCTAGAAATATATCCATGCTGCTTAAGACTTTTGTGGTCCAGGGTCACATATTAAGAACGGATCTGTATAGTATTATGTATTACTATCTAATGTCTGACACTTTTCAAAATGATCTGAAACATCAAAACAAGTCGTGACTAAATGAACATGTCTCACTGTGAACCAAGTGTCCAATAAGTTTTGTCCTCATTTTCAACAGTTTATCTACTGTTTTATCATTTAAAACCCAAACAAACTTCATTTTGTGATGTTTTGCATGAAGTCTTTCTTTACAATAAAAATCCTCTATATTATCCAAAGCAATGACTGAAAAATCTTGACTTGACTTGAGTTTGCAAATACTTTTTTGGTGAGGCTGTAGATCTGCATTTGATTTATGACTTTGACCCTTTTCCCTTGTCATTATACAGCTTGCATAATATTTGCAAGTTTGTATTTGCATAATTCCACTGATCTGTGCAGGCTTGGCTTGCTGGCATGTCTCTTTAGGAATCACATTTGAGCATAATATATATGTGATATATAGATTGTGTTATGTATTTTTGTCTCTTTTTGAAAAATTAGCACCTTAACGTTTCAGCTTTCATAAAATATCTTTCTGATGATGTGAAGAGCAATGATAATTATGACCCTGGACCACAAAACCGATCATAAGTAGCACTAGCAATAGCCAACAATACATCGTATGGGTCAAAATGATCAATTTTTCTTTTATGCCAAAACATCATTAGGATATTAAGTAAAGATCATGTTCCATGAAGATATTTTGTAAATTTTCTACCGTAAATATATCAAAACTTAATTTTTGATTAGTAATATGCATTGCTAAGAGCTTCATTTGGACATATTTAAAGGCGATTTTCTCAAAATTTTGATTTTTTGCACCCTCATGTTCCAGATTTTCAAATAGTTGAATCTCAGCCAAATATTGTCATATCATAACAAACCATACAGCAATGGAAAACTTACTTTTGAAAAAACTTACAGATGATGATTTTGTGGTCCAGGGTCACAATTAGTAAAATATACTACTTTTTAGTACTTATGTTTCTTGTTGACATATACGTGTTTAGATCAAAAACCGCCATGTATAGACACAAAATATTTACTTTTAAAAATTAAGTTTGGTATTTGACATGTAAGAATTCAAAGCGAAAATATATGAAGCAATCTTTCTGGCTGTGTATGTATGAGCGCGAAAAGGGAAGCTACTTTAATCAGTCCAGTACTTCCCTCATGTGCTATTCTTCCTGTCCAGTGTATCGTGTCTTTGACCGTGAGCTGCAGGCTTGGCTCGTTGCCGGATTCTTTTTCTGCCCTCTGATTGGCTGTCGAACGGCGCCGTCCTCCTGGATGAACTAAGCGACTGGCTTCTAATTGGACTAGAGCGGCTGAGCGGTTGTGGGCTGATGCTTTGCCTCATGAATATTCATTAGCGCCATAGAGCTACACGCGGCCTCACCCTCGGTCGGTTGTTAGACGAGTCTGTTATCTTTCAGCGAGTTTATCACCGGTTTCCTTGGACTTTGCCGGACCTTTTCGGATTTAAGGGAAGACAAATATCAGCGAAGGTGGGTATTTGGAAGCCTGTGTTGTTTGTTGGACGCGATAGATTGACGCTTGGTTTGCCGGCCGGCTTTTGCTATAGGAAATCAAGGAGTGGTAGGAAGCATAGACTGCGCGTTCAGAATACAGTTTTAAGTACACATTTAAACGCGATTCGAATTAGTTTGACTAAACACGTAATGATCTGTATATTTCATCCCAAAGCATGTTTGTAGATATTCTGAAAAAGATTAGTGAACTTGTTCTTTATATTCCTTGCCTTCTCTACCTCATTTTCTACATTTCACATTAATATTTACCTCGATTATATAATATTATGTGCATCCCCACTAATCGTTTACGCATCTGTGTTATTTCAGGTCACATTATCCGGTTACGACCTGGTTACACGCTTGATTGACGTGCGGAAGCCACGCCCTTGCTTTAAATCCACCTGCGCTTTCAGAAACTCACTTTAGTGAAGCGCACAAGGAATCTGAGCACACTCTGGACACGAATAATAGCGGATAAACCCTCCGTTAGATCTATCTGGACCGTCCAACCCAAGAATAACTACATCTGCTTCTGCTGCTACTCGTTCTTCATTTGATTAAAACCCTCCAGGTCAATAGGACAGCAAAGATGATGCAAATCTGCGAATCCTACAATCAAAAAAACTCCCTCTTCAATGCCATGAGCCGGTTTATTGGTGCCGTGAACAACATGGACCAGACGGTCATGGTGCCAAGTTTGCTGAGGGACGTCCCGTTGGACCAGGAGGAGGAGAAAGAGGTGAACTCCTACCAGGATGGAGACATGTACGGCTCTTATGTGTTCCTCAAATCAATTAGGAACGATATTGAATGGGGTGTGCTTCAAGCCGATGAGAGGCGCAAGGAAAAGCACGGCGTGACAACGGCCCTGGAGATGTCTCGCATCGAACCGAGCGATGAGGACTTGGAGAAGCTGTTTCATTTTCATCTAAACGGACTGCATACGGTACTGGCGAAGCTCACCCGAAAAGCGAACACTTTGACAAACAGGTACAAGCAAGAAATCGGTATCGGCGGTTGTGGAAATTGAAACGAGCTAGAGTTTACTCCGTCCGTCGCTGGTGGACTGCATAAAAGTTCACAAGAGGGTGCAGCAGAAGTTGAAGCCAAATGGGCCCCTGATGGCTTCCGTGCATCTTTAATTCCCCGGATCGGAAAAAAAAAGACTTGTACTCGACGCCGGTTTACAAGCACCCTTAATTCCCTTGCTAATATCCCTTGATATTGTTTGCACAACCTGGATACTGGCTTGGAAACAGGCTTTTGAAATTAAATGCGATTTATTTAAGCAAACAAGCCAATATTTAAGAAAAACATATGCAGAAGACATTTCATTGGCCGGTATGGTAGTTCTGGCGATGTATTAATGTAGATTATAACAGGCTGGGCTGAGAATTAAAATCACTAATTATGTATAAAACGCACATTTCTACACTAAAATGCCGCTGGTACTTAATGACGTCACAATCGATGATGGAATCACATGATGGTTCTTATGGATGTTGACAGATTCCTGGAGATTACGTCACTTTACTGTTGGTAATTGTCTAGAAGGAAAGTTGTCATGTATTTTTTTTGTATCACAAAGATGGTTTGGAAAATAAACGTTTTGTAAATGCAACCCCACTGATGTGACTTTTTGTGTTTTACTCGTGATTAACAATGAATCCTGCTGGGATGCCCTTGCAAAATATCACCTTACAGTACGCCTAGTGTACTTGCCTTATTGTGCTCAGCAAACATTGGCCTGTGTTGGCGTGCACAGCTGCTGCTGAGGTCCGCAGAGGGATCAGGCCCGTTATATTAAGACCTGGCAACGTCTGAAAGAGCCGGGCACCTGCAGTGCATTTTTCCGATTCGTACTGCTGAGTCACTGCTTGAGCTGCACTTAATGACGGACGTCTCTAATCTAAGCTGCCCACACTAGTTTAATAGCCCTAAAGGCACTACCGTAAAAGAAAAAAAAAGCCTCATAAACTAAAGGAGTGGTTTGCTGATGCCCGTGTGGCTGGCTGACAGTTTTCTGAGGTGTTCTATTAAATTGAAATTATTGATATGGAATCGTAATGCACTGTAGAGAGAGTAAAGATAAGCAATAACCCATACAAGGTCTTTTGGTACATTCTACTTGTTTAAAAAGAATCTAGCTTGATTTGTCATAAAATTTTAAGTCATCCAAACTGAATGCATAGTATTTCATACTAAAATTTTGTATTCTAATAGAATCTATGGTTTGACTTAAGTTTTTGTCTGGTGTTAACATCAAGTGCACTTCAGGTTATGCTTAAACTGTTAAAGCCAATTGTTAACAGACATGCGCAGTTGCGCACAAAACAAATTTACATTTAGGATTTGGTCTGGTTTTGAGCTCAAAAACGTCAATTTTGCTTAAATTGTTAATCTTTACATTGATTAACGTAAAAAAAAAAACATATGCACAGAAAACAAATGTTTTGACATGAAACCTAAACTAAACAGTTTTTACTTAGACTCATAATTATCCTTAAGTGTAAAATGTAAACAAAAAAAGTTGCACACGACAAATTTATGAATTTATTTAAGTTTATGCTTAGTTTTCACATCAAAATGACATTGTTTTGCTTAAACCGTTTTTACATTGATAAAATGTAGAGTGTAAAGTGTAAACAAATCTAAACAGACATGCGCAATGCAAAAAAGTCAATTTTACATTTACATTTTGGACTGTTACCAGATTTTGATTAAAATTTGAATGATCTAACTGATGAAATTAGTGTTATCAGGTTTTGCTGTTATCAGGTTTTGCTGTTAAAGATCTTTACACTGATATGTGAAGTGTAAACAAAATGTAAACTATGGAGGAAAATTGTGAATTGTGAAAATCTGTAAATTGTGCACACAATTTACAAATTTGTTCCCTGGTTTACTAAATCGTGCACACGATTTACTAATTTGCTCACTTGGTTTACAAAATCGTGTGCACAATTTACTAATTGGCTCCAAATCGTGCGCACAATTTACTAATTCGCTCGCTCGGTTTACTAAATCTTGAGCACAGTTTACTAATTCGCTCCCTCGGTTTACTAAATCGTGCGCACAATTTACTAATTCGCTCCCTCGGTTTACTAAATCGTGCGCACAATTTACTAATTCGCTCCCTCGGTTTACTAAATCGTGCGCACAATTTACTAATTCGCTCCCTCGGTTTACCAAATCTTGCGCACAATTTACTAATTCGCTCCCTAGGTTTACTAAATCTTGCGCACAATTTACTAATTCGCTCCCTCGGTTTACTAAATCTTGCGCACAATTTACTAATTCGTTCCCAGGGTTTACTAAATCGTGCGCACAATTTACTAATTCGTTCCCTCGGTTTACTAAATCGTGCGCACAATTCACTAATTCGTTCACTTGGTTTACTAAATTGCACGCACGATTTACTAATTCGCTCCCTTGGTTTACTAAATCGTGCGTACGATTTACTAATTTGTTCCTTCGGTTTACTAAATTGAGTGATTTACTAATTAGTTTCCTTGGTTTACTTAATCATGTGCATGTTTTACTAATCCGTTGCCTTTGTTTACTAAATCGTGTGCACCATTTACTAATTTGTACTCGGTTTACTAAATCGTGTGTACAATTCACTAATTCGCTCCCTCGGTTTACTAAATCATGCGCACAATTTAGTAATTCGCTCCCTCGGTTTAAAAATCGTGTGCACAATTTACTAATTTGTACACGGTTTACTAAATCGTCTGCACAATTTATTTTCGTTCTCTTGGTTTACTAAATCATGCACAGATTTACTAATCCGCTCCCTTGGTTTACTAAGTCATGCAAATGATTTACTAATCTGTTCCTTCGGTTTACCAAATCACGTTTTACTGTTTTACTGTAATTGTACTGTAATTCTTTTCTTTGGTTTACTTAATCGTGTGCACAATTTATCAATTTCGTTCTCTTTGTTTACTAAATCGTGCGCAAAATGTATTAATTCGCTCCCTCGGTTTACTAAATTGTGTGCGCAATTTACTAATTTGCTCCCTCGGTTTACCAAATCACGTTTTACTGTTTTACTGTAAAACATTTGCATGAAATAATAATTAATTCTCATAAATCTGTTGCTTCTGTTATGTTATGTTATGAACAGAGACAAATCGTAGTAAACTGTGCATGTCATGTGCAGGGCTCTGTAGTAAACAGACATGCACACAAGATTGATTTTTACATTTGTACATACATTTTTGTCTGGTTTTCACATCAAAACATACTGTAAATAGACTGTAATCACGTTTCTATGATCTTTTCCTGATAAAAGAATACTGCTTTTACATGACTTTACATGTCTGGTTATGAAGTATCATAATAGTAAGACTGCCCATGTAAAAAACATTCAGTTCAGCACCTGCCACCACTAAGAAAGGTCACTTGCCCTAGTTGGTATATCCTTAAAAAATCAATACATACATATTGCTGACATACTAGTTCATTGCTATCTCAAGATGTTCTAAATATAGACATTAGTCCAAAACAAATTTATTGTTGACCCATTTGGCTGAAGCAGTAGAGGTAAATTGACTTTGCATTACGCAATTCTTTATCAAAGTTCTACAGGGTTCTTTCATTTCTTGACAAAGTTGCACACTGTATGGTTCAAACAGCATTTTGATTGTCTGTTATCTAGGAGCTAAACAATCTACAATTTGCTCTTTGAACAACATGTCTCTTGGCGCTGGTCAGACTAGTGGACAAACTGACCTTTAGTACAGATGGATCCATGATAGTGTCACCGTGATAAAAACATGACACAGTAGATAAAGCTCATTTGAGGTATCACATGTTTGTCAACTTTTCATTGTATTTCCTGCAATGTTCTCAGTCTAAACCCTCCTGGTTGAGATTTTTGTCTCGTATTCCTTTTCACACCCTAATTAGGGATGCTGGGAGGACTGTACAGGAAAGAAGGCCATCAGTTGAATTTGCTGAGCTAGCGTTTCTACAACTCCGACTGTTTGTCTGCCATCTAGCTGATGTAAGACCAGCCCATGGCGTGACATACTGAAACTTCCAGGCAGCACGATGGAGTTTCGGAGGATCGTAAGACCACCGGTGTAGGATATGAGGTATGATGCAACGCGTCCTCTGGGTGCACAAAGGGATTCTGGGATCAGGTGTAACTCAAAAGCGCACACTATTGGTTTTTTTTTTGCAGAGAATCAAGGGCATATTGCTTGTGGTGCAAAAACTCCAAGGATGGAAAACGAGGGGGAATTAGGAGAGTTGATATTACTCGTATATTTCGCCAATTAAGTTATTTTAGAACATGACATGCTAGGTGCAGATGAGTAAAAGTGAGTTACAACCTAGCAGAGCTGGCTAATGCAGAGGACAGATGCTGCCATCTTGTTATGAGGATTGTGTCTCGTCTCTGCGCGCAAGAAAATAGCTGCCTTATTACAATCTCTCACTCTTCAGAGTATTTGACGTCTCTCTCTGAGCTATTTCAGTGGCAGCTTGTCTGGTTCCTCAGCGGCCTCGCTTTTGGTCATCTGTTACAGTCTGGGACTTCCCAGAATGCAACCCTTCACAAATGTCGGGAAGGACATCCTATTCCTCTAGTGACAATAACAAGACAAGCTGTGTACAAGTGCTGCCACCGATGTGGCCGAAACAAACCGCACGTCGGTGGTCAAAAATCAGTGTTGCGTAGTTGTTACTATGGAGACGAGACGACAAGATTCCTGTGTAACGAAATAAGATGGTGTGTAATTCAGTTAGGGAATTGATTTACAGCAAGCTGAATTTAATAACATGGACTCAATGGAAGAAGGCAAACGTTTAAACACCCTCAAGAGGCTTTTGTTGAAAAGTTTGAAAACTCTCCAGTACGCTTAAATGATTTTTTTTGGTGTTGAAAAATCATTTTAAAACATCTTAGCTATTGATTTACCCCACCACCTGTGCGTTGAAGTATTTAGGTTACAGTAGATTACTGTAAATTAGGCGTGACAAACGCAACAGTGGTTCAACTGTAATTAAAACGTATAAATGGCTCAGTTATACTGCAAATCATCTTGCCACGGTAATTATTTTTTACAACCGCAGATTTAAGGCTATCAGTGCGTCATGGAAAGCTACATTCTCTTATGTAAGCCTTGACTCACACAAGTAAGTTAGCGGGTGTAATGTATATCATAACCAGTCTGTATGTTTTATTGGCAACAGATTCAGTTTGCAAACTCTTAGTTCAGCTAAGCTGACAATTGCAATCCCAGAATGCACTACCACAGAAAAGAATTTCAAGTCTGTCAGGTTGTAAAAACAAACTAAATTTCTGTTTACACGAATATACAAATCTACAGGGCAGGACATCCTGGAAAGTTTAAATATGATGTGCAACAACAAAGTATCTTGTTATTTTGGTATATATTGCCTTATTATGATCAAAATAGTGTGCACTTAAATGTATGTTGAGAAATAGCGCATATTTTTTCATCCTGGAGTAATGTCTTGCCATTTAGGGACAGTTTTACTAACACACTAGCACAAACTGTCTTTTAGCATTAAAATAGTACTGTCAGGATTTACCAAAGGCGTGCAGTGAGGAATTAGCACTGAAAAAGCATTTACACAATTATATTGCACCTGACCTTGCTGAATATACATTTGTAGGTGTTTCTTTTCAGACGCTAAATTTATGGGAGGAGAGTATTAAAATGAATATTGCAGTGCATTTTACTAATATTTGCGCTCGTCAAATTACTGGTATTTGTGCTAATATTTAACGGCCAAAAAAAGCATGTCTTAAAGAAGGCGGTAATTTGCGCTGCTCTTGGTAGATTTCACTGGTCATTATGAAAATTAACTGGCTGTTCTTTAATGTGTGCATTGTTAATAAATCACACAGAGAATTTTCGCTTTTATGTAATTGCGCTCTAACGCTAATTTGCCCTGTTTAGTAAATCTGGCCCATAGACTTTTCTGGAAGTTGGTTCCCGCCACTGAATAAAAATAAACAAGGTAACCGTAACTTTTTATCTTGCAATTCTAACTTTTTCTCAAAATTGTTATAATAGACTCACAATTCTGACTTTCCTCTCAAAATTGCGAGATATAAACTTGCAATTGCGTGTTATACAGTCAGAATTGCAAGGTTTAATCTCGCGATTCTAAGAAATAAAATCAGGATTTTTATTCTGAGACAAAAGTTAGAATTGTGAGATGAAATTGCGAGAATTACCTTTTTTTTATTTTTTATTCAGTGATGGGTTTCCATAGACTTGAAATGAAATCGCATTCATGATTAAAGGAGAAGTCCAATTCCAAAACAAAGATTCACATATAATGTACTTGTCATCCAAGATGTTCATGTCTTTCTTTCTTCAGTCGTAAAGAAATTATGTTTTTTGAGGAAAACATTTCAGGATTTTTCTACATATAATGGACTGATATGGTGCCCCGATTTAGAACTTCCAAAATGCAGTTTAAATGCGGCTTCATACGATCCCAAATGAGGTTGTAAACGATCCCAGGTGAGGATGTAGGGTCTTATCTAGTGTAACGATAGTTTTATTTTTTTCATAAAAATAATACAATTTATATACTTTTTAATGTCAGACGCTCGTCTTGTAGCATGTCAAGTATGTCGAAAAACTCCCATCTCATATGTTTGATCTTCTTTGCATGTTCATCTAGCGAAACAATGGGTTATTTTCATTAAAAAAGATACAATTTAAATACTTTTTAATCTCAAACGCTAGTTTTGTCTTGCTCTCCCTGAACTCTGTGTATTCTGAGTCAAGACAAAACTCCAGTCCCAGTCCAGTCTCCCTCAACTTCAAAAATCATTTCAAAATCATCCTACATCGCTGCAGAAATACCGACCCAGTCTTTGCAAAGTGAACATGCAAAGAAGATCAAACACCCTTAACATTAAAGGTAAAACAGCGATATAGGACAGTTTTGAAGTTGAGGGAGAACATGAGATGGGAGTTTTTCGACATACTACAAGACGAGCATCTGACATTAAAAAAAGTTTATAAATTGTATTATTTTTATGAAAAAAACGATTGTTTCGCTAGATAAGACCCTTCTTCCTCAGCTTCGATCGTTTACAACCGCATCTGGGATCGTTTGAAGCCGCATTTAAACTGCGTCTTGTAAGTTCAAAATCGGGGCACCATATCAGTCCATTATATGGAGAAAAATGCTGTAATGTTTTCCTCAAAAACATAATTTCTTTACGACTGAAGAAAGAAAGACATGAACATCTTGGATGACAAGGGGGTGAGCACATTATACATGGATCTTTGTTTTGGAAGTGGACTTCTCCTTCAATCAAAAGCTGCGATTGTCATGTGTATCTTTCAGTGAAGCACGATTCAGTGATCAGCAGTACTCGCACGGAAACTCCAAATACGCCCGAAGAAGACAAATCACGATAAAGAAATCACGATCGCTGTAGCTGAATAATTTGAATAACTGATTCAATGTGACTAATAAATACACAACTACGACAATGTATAGTTTATCTAAGTTTTCCTTATTATTTTCCTTATAATACAGTATATAAAAATGGAATGCCTTTATCACTGCTTAGAATACTACGAATACTGTGTGCCTTATTCTGTGTAAAAATCTCACAGAAGGATTTATTTCAAACACTCGACTGATATTATGAAGTGTGTTTGGAGTAAAAAATAGTTATTAAATGTGGTATGTTAACGTGCTTTCAGATGTAGCAGCATTTGTACACAGAGCTGTAGTTTACTGAGAAGTTACGCAAACAGCTGTCATTATCGCAAATGATTTATTTAGTTTTCATAACCGTGCGATTAAATCGTCTGCGATAATAAATGCAATATAGCGTTGCTTTTCAGTGAACTACGGCTCTGTGTACTAAACACTGCTCCATCTGAAAGCACCTGCTGGGGATTTACTACTGAATACACAAGCGGCTTTACTGACAAAATGCGCATGACAATCACCTTCGATTATTCGTGCAGCCCTAGTAAGTGTAATGCTTTAAAGGTATAGTTCACCCAAAAATGAAAGTTCTGTCATTAATTATTTACCCTGATGTCATTCCAAACCCTTCAGAACACAAATTTATTTTGATGAAATCCGAGAGCTTTCTGACCCTGCAATGCAACGTTTAGAAATGTAGTAAGGACATTGTTAGAGAAGAAATTGTTGAATAAAGTCGTTATTTTCGTTTTCTTTGTGCACAAAAAGTATTCTCATAGCTTCAGAACATTAAGGTTGAACCACTGATGTCACTTGGGCTATTTTAACAATGTCCTTACTATCTTTCCGGGCCTTGAACGTGGTGGTTGCGTTGCTGTCTATGCAGGCTCAAAAAGCTCTTGGATTTCATCGAAAATATCTTAAGTTGTGTTCTGAAGCTGAACGAAGCTCTCACATGTCTGGAACATCATGAGGGTGAGTAAATAATGACAGAAATGTCATTTTTGGGTGAAGCCTTTAAAAGATTTTTGCTTGTTTTTATGAACTGAGAGACAAGTCAATATTATATTCTGTGGTGATCGACATTATGTCACGGATACTGTCAACAGGGCTTACTGTACTGAAACCAAAGCGTTCATTTCAAAATTAAGTTTTCAAGAAGATTCCAAAAGATCTTAATGTTTCATTTTCAAAGTTGCTACAAAAACAGTTCCTGAAAACATTTAAGAGAAAATATGGTTGTGAAAACTAAGATGTTAGAAGTTCTTCTGATCGGTTTGTTTCTGGACTCTTCAAAGCACCAGTGCATAGATTGTTTTCTAAAGATCTAGAAAGTTCTTTGTGCCTGTAAAATCCATGAAACCTCACCTCAGATAACATCTCGCATCTCCAGGGAAAAGCAGAATATGATCTGGTCAGGTCTGCGCACTGCGAGAGATCAGGTTTCCCGTTATTGTGGATTTGGTTATTGAAATAAGCGGATGCCAGGTGCCCTCTGGAGCTGATCTGAGATCGGGTTTTGCTGGATCTGCACGCAGTAGTTAAATAGAGGAAAGCCGACCTCGGATCGGCGCTCAAGGGCATCCTCTGCGCAGCACGTCGTCATTTAGTCGTCAAAGGATTCTGCGGCGTTTCATCTCGAATGGCCTGCTATGATTACTTCCTTTCCATTAAAATGGCCCCTCTCTGCCTTCCTGCCATTTTTTTCCCAAGCATCCTCTCCACCTTTTTGAAATTTGCCCCAAAATTATTAATGATACCGATATATTTTCCATGCGAGCATTGCTGATTTGCATGACTCACAGCGGAGAGAGAAAGAGAAAGCCGAGAGTGGGAAAGTGGGTAATGAGGGAAGGAAAGAGGAAAAAAAGAGGAATGCAAAGACGAGACGGCAGGGAGGTGGGCGGCCGCGGAGACCAGGGACTCGTAATTGCCTTCTGCAGCGAGACTGCAAGATGAGGAGAGAGAGCGTGAGAGAGACAACGCTTTGAAATTTCATCTCAGGGCTCAGGGCCATCAAAGTCTGTAGGGTGTTGAGGCCGCCGCGTTCGACAATTCCCTCTTCTTGTTTCTCTCTCTCTCCCCGTTCTGTCGGTGACAACGTGAGGCAGTTATTCTCCGGTGTCTCCGTCGTCTGTCAGTGAAGCCGTTGATAAGAGCAGAGAGCCAAGCGCTAAGTGAGTTAGACGGCCAACCAGGCGGCAGCCGATAAACGAGGGTTGAAGGTCAGGAGAAGCCATGTCACGCTCTTAAGCTCTGCGGACAACCTGAGCCGACAAGATGCTGTGACAAGGCGTTCAGGCAGTGCAGAGTCAATGTTAAATGCTATGTTTTAGTTTAATTTCAGTAGAAAAACCTGTTCCCTGTTATTTTAGAGGGAAAAAAAAAAACCCTCAAGACTTGCTGCAAGATGTCTGATTCGTAAACAAATGATTCGACGAGTTTATATCTCACAATTCTGACTTTAGAACTTGCAACTGCAATTTATATCTCACAACTCTGGGAAAAATTTCTAAATCGCAATATACCCGAGCAATTGCGAGAAAAAAGTCAGAATTGTTAAGATTTAAACTCGCAATTCTGACTTTTTTTCTCAGAACTAAGATACAAACGCGCAATTGTGAGAAAGTTTATATCTCAATTTATATATCAAATCTGACTTTTTCTCAGATTTGCAAGGTTATATCTTGCAATTCTCACTTTACAACTCGGAATTGCGAATTTATATCTTGCTATTCTGAGAAAAGAAGTCAGAATTGTGAGTTAATATCTCGCAATTCTGGCTTTATATCTTACTTTATATCTTTATATCTTACAATTCTGAGAAAAAAGTCAGAATTGCGACTTTAAATTTCACAATTCTGAGTTTTTTCTCGCAATTCTGAGAAAAAAAGAAAAAATATAAACTCGCGATTGCGAAAAAATAAAGTCAGAATCGTTAGATTTGAACTCGCGATTCTAACTTTTTTCCTCAGAACTGAGATATAAACTCGCAATTGTGATAATGTTTGTATGTTGCAATTCTGAGTTTTTTTTTCTCAGATTTGCGAGTTTATATCTCGCACTTCTGACTGTACAACTCGCAATTGCAAGTATATGTCTTGCAATTCTGAGAAAAGAAGTCAGAATTGTGAGCTAATAACTCGCAATTCTGACTTAACTTGCAATTGCGAGTTTATATCTTACAATTCTGAGAAAAAAGTCGTAATTACGACTTTAAATCTCACAAATCTTTTTTTCTCAGATTTGCGAGTTTATGTCTCACAATTCTAACTTTAGAACTTGCAACTCTAAATTGCAATATAAACTAGCAATTGCAAGAAAAAAGTCAAAATTGTTAAGATTTAAACTCGCAATTCTTTTTTTTTTAGAACTAAGATACAAACTCGCAATTGTGAGAAAGTTTATATCTTGCAATTCTTACTTTTTCTCAGATTCGCGAGTTTATATCTCACAATTCTCACAAACTCTCACAAGAGTTTTTTCTTGCAATTTGTGAGTTTATATCTCCCAATTCTGAGAAAAAAAATAAAAAAGGTAAACTCGCAACTCGCGAGAAAGTTTGTATCTCGCAATTTGGACTTTTTTCTCAGATTTGCGAGTTTATATCTTGCAATTCTGACTTAACTCACAATTGTGAGTTTATACCTTACAATTCTGAGAAAAAATTCTGAATTGCAATAGAAACTAACTTATTTAATTGCAATTCTAACTTATTTTTCAGAATTGTACGATATAAACTCACAATTGTGAAAAAGTTTATATCTCACAATTCTGACTTTATAACATGCAATTGCAAAAAAGTATGAATTCTGAGTTTATATTTCGTAACTCTGACCTTAGAACTTGAAACTGCAATTTTATCTCATAGTTCTGAGAAAAAAAAGTCAGAATTGTGATATAAACTCGTAATTGCGAAAAAAAAAGTCTGAATTGTTAGATCAGTCGCAATTGCCTTTTTTTTTTTTTATTCAGTGGCGGAAGCGGGCTTCCATGGATCTGACTGAGGCTGACAGGGCAAAAATAAATGACGAATTTTGGTATTGTATATCGTAAATGGAAGTTTTAGGTTATACATGATTGCATGTTGTTTATAGTGCTAAATAAGTTGTGTAAGAGTTGGCTGCTCATATTCTTGCTTAAGACACATGACCACATTTCCTGTTGTTTTTGCGGTTGTTTCACTTATTTGCATATTTAATATTTGCATACACCAATCTTCCTTATTGACTACTGGCTAGTTGACATGAATAATAGTGTAATTCATAATATTTTCAGCTAGACGCTATTAAAGCCATACTTGTACTCAGAAGTACTTTTTAAGGGTAAAACAGGGTGTCTGTACTTTAACTTGTACTGTGTTTACCACTGGGGCATTATCTCATAGTCTTCTGAAACCATATGCTTTTTGTATGAGGGATAAACCTTTTTTTCTATTGAGGAGCCTTGGTCCGTGCTAAGATTGAGCATATGTTTTAAGTAACGGGGTTGATACAGAGATAGTCGTCTGTCGAAGATCCTGTGGTGCGTCATCTGACAAGAACGAAGTGCGGTGATTGCTATCTTCTTTGAATTTAATTTCCCGCTCTCTCTCTTCCTCTCTCTCTCTCTCTCACTCTCAAACACGTATCTGTCATCCACCAATCAGCGGTCGTTCGCGTGGTCCTGGATCGTGGGGTTTTGCCCTTCATTTTCTGCGTAATTAAATTTTGATTACCCCTTTAGCTCGGCAAGCGGGGGAATACGCCACAGCACATTCTGATTGCCGCCACACGCAGACTCATTACCTCCACACGTCCGTGCGCGCACAAAGAGTGTGCGTGCGACCGGCGGATCCCCGAGCTTTAGCTCCCCTGAGTTTTTTTCTTTACCTTGTTTATGAGGTTGGGTTTCTCTCATCAGCAGCATTAGCGGCTCGGAGCAGAGATGAATGGGATCGTCCTTGCTTGCGGACACACACAAACACACACCCCGCCGCGCTCTAATGCTGCATAACTGACCTTTCTAGACGTCCTTGTTGCGAGGGCGCGCACGCTGAGAGCTCGTAGACTGCTATATAAACGGATATCTGAGTAGTCGAGAAACTTCCTGCATTATCGTCTGTGCATATTGTTGTGAGTCTCCATTAGTGTGTTTGTGGGCGTTTTAATCAATATCTTCTGACATTTTTTTATTTGAAATATCATGTTATTCTGTGAGATGACATGGTAAGGCGACGTTATGGAGATGTACCATGGTATTAGTTTGATTTCTCATACATTTACCATGGTATTACAATGGTATTGATTGAATTAACAAGTTAATACTATGATAATACCATGGTGTTCTGTGAAATGCCATACCAACAAAATACCATTGTACAATCACTGTATTTTGGAATTGTATAATGGTAGGCCTATGCTATTCGATATCACCATACCTTCTCACAACATACAAAAAGTACAATGGTATTATCATGCTTGTTCAGACATTTACCATTGTATTATTATGCTATTCATTACTTTATCAAGTAAATATGATGTTAATACCATCGTATTTCAACGCTATGTCATGACCAATTTATACGTGTTTTATGAGGTGGCTAATTCACACGAATTTGGACAACCTCACTCGTATGATTTTGTACATTTTCTGTAAGGGGTAGGGGTTTAGGTGCGGGGTTAGAGGTGATTCATACGAATTTATATGAATTTGCCACCTCGTAACATACGTACGTTTTTTCACAAAACGTACACATTTGTACAAGCCAGGTCGTACAACTTCATACGAATTAGCCACTTTTTAAAATATGTACAAATTGCAGTGCGATCGTGTTGGGTATTCTGTAAAGTGCCATACCAACAAAATACCACTGTATGACCATGGTACTACTATGGTATTCAATATCACCATCTTCTCACCACATACAAAAAGTACTATGGTATTTTGCCACCTCGTAAAATACATACGATTTCTCACAAAACGTACAAATTTGTATAAACCAGGTCATATGACTTTGTATGAATTAGTCACTTTGAAAAATATTTACAAATTGCCTAATTCATACAAATTTGTACAACCTCACTTTGTCTTCTATGAATTTGCCACCTTGTAAAATATGTACGATTTTTCACAAAACATACAAATTTGTATGCGCCAGGTTGTACAGCTTCGTATGAATTATCCACTTTTTAAAATATGTACAAATTGCAGTGAGATCGGGTTGGGTATTCTGTAAAGTGCCATACCAACAAAATACCACTCATGGTACTACTATTCAATATCACCATCTTCTCACCACACACAAAAAGTACTATTGTATTATTATGTGTTTTGAGACATTACATTACTATGGTATTGATTGAAATAATTTACTAAGCAAATACTGTGACAATACCATGGAATACTATGAAATACCACACCGAAAAGTACCACAGTACTACCATGGTATTTTGGAAGTACCATGTAAATACTAAGGAATATTAATTTCATTACTATGGTAAAAATACCATTTCCACTACAGTACTTCTTTTGTAATATAAGTAATATAGCGCATTAATATGGTACCATGGCAAATGATTTTCCCTTACAAAAAGTACTGTGGTGGTACATTAATGGTATAAGAGAGTAATACCATGGTATTTTAAAATATACCATGTTATTTTATGATTACCATATTAATATATTGTGGTATTTGCATTGTATTCCAAATAATAACATGGTATTACCATTATATTAGTGCCAAAAATATTGCTACATCTAGAAAGTGCTCCTTTAGTTTAGAGGCTGAAAATGAAAACCCAAATAATAAGACTGAAAAATATTAGCATAAGTTTCTAAAAATGCCGAAAAGTGTGTTTCAGTGCAATGGTAATTATAATTGGCTTAATGTAAAAACAATAGAAGTCAATGGGCAGTCCTTATGTAGACAGCTAGATAAATGTGCATGTGTTTGTGTTAGATTGGGTTTCGGTGCCTCTGGCTGTGCTGAACCACTGTGAAAATGAAGAACTGCTGTGATAAAATAACCACTGCCCTTGCGGCTTCACTCTCTCTCTCCGTCGTTTCTTTTCTTTCGCCCCCACTGTAACGCCGACGAAAGCATTCTGCTTTCACCCGCTGCACAAACTCTTAAACTGCTTTCTTTCTCCTCTCCGTCTCCTTTATAGCAGATGGGCCGACGCAAATGACTGGGCGAGCTGGGATCCCCCCGTCCCTGGTGTCTGGTTATTGATTGGTTAATGCAGGATGTCAGTTTGAGAGCGACGCCCTCTCTCTCCCCGACCATTTATTAGCACGCTATCAGCTCTCCACGGAAGAGCTGCGCATAAGGATGAATGCTAATCGATTCAGAGAAGGGGGGGGGGTGAGATTAGACACAAGGGAGTGAGATGATATGAGACGAGAGGAGACAAGAGGGTATCTATCCAAAGGTTCTTAACCTCTTTACCCTGTCCTAACGCAACCCATGTTCAGTGTTTCCCACAGACGTCTGTTTATAGCATAAATATTGGTGTTGATGCTCAAATGTTGATGTTTCTGATGGTGTAGTGGCACGTTTATTCCTCAGTCTCATTGTGAAAACCAATGATAGAAAGAAAACAAAAGCCAAAGCTCCAATTAAAGTCTCTAGCAAGAAATGTGGGCACTAAACAAACCTAGATGCTTGCATGTTAAAGCTATTACAATGCACATAAACTATGGTAGACGCTAAAAGCTAATTTCTTCCTTCTCTAAATGGACTTAATAATTCATCTTGTGGTGAATCAGTAACAGTAAAAATAAGTGGAAACTATCTGTATGCATGTGTATAATGGTTAAGTTGGCTGTAGGAGGCTGCTAGTGTGCTAATCTGAGGGTATAGTGCATACAACGTCATGTCCTCTAATCTGGCCTGTGTGTAGATCTAGGTCAGATTCCTTCTACATTATCCCTGGAACGACACCAATCAGAGAGCCAGAGAGAGACAGGCTGAGAAAGTAAGACAGATAGCAAGACAGAAACAGGCAGAAAGGGAGGGAAATAGAAGAGAGAAAGAAAGCTGAGATAGACTGACAGAAAAATACAAAGTAAGAGAGCGAGAGACAGGCATAGACTGACAGATGGACAAGTTGAGAGACAGACAGGATGAGAAACAAAAAAGGCAGACAGTGAGAGAGATAGGCCAAGAACCACAAAGTGATAGAAAGGCAGGCAGAAAGGGAAAATGATGGAAAACAAAGCTGGGATAGACAGAAGTGAAAAGAAATTAATGGAAGAAAAAAATTGACAGATAAACAAGCAGAGAGACAGACTGGACAAGAAACAAAGACAGAGTGAGAGAGACAGGCCAAGAACCACATGAGTGAGAGAAAGTCAGGCAGAAAGGGAGAAAGACAGGCATTGACTGACACACCGACAAGTGGAGAGACAGACAGGACAAGAAACAAAAAGAGACAGACAGAAAGACAGACAGTGAGAGAGACAGGCCAAGAACCACAAAGTGAGAGACAGGCGGCAAAGAAGAGAGATAAAATGTAAAGCGGACAGAGATACAGATAAATTAAAAGGACGAAAGACAGGCATGGATGGACAAGTGGAGGGACAAACAGAACGAGGAACAAAAAAAATACAAATGAAAGACACAAATCATGAACCACAAAGTGAGAGAAAGACAGGCAGCAAGAGAGAGAGACAGAAGAAAAGAAAAGCTGAGATGGAGACAGAGAAATAAAAGAAAGAGAGAGACAGACATAGACTGACAGAGGGACAAGCTGAGAGACAGACAGGATGAGAAAAAAAGAGATAGAGAGACAGAAAGTGAGAGAGGCAGGCCAAGAACAACAAAGTGAGAGAAAGACAGGCAGACAGGGAAAATTATAAAAAATAAAGCTGGGAGAGAGAGATAGACATAAAGAGAAATTAAAGGAAGACTAGACTGACAGATGAACAAGCAGAGAGACAGATTGGACAAGAAACAAAAAGAGCCAGAGATGAGAAAGACAGGCCAGGAACCACAGAGTGAGAGAAAGACAGGATACAAAGGAGAAGGAAAGAAAAAAGAAAAGCTGAGAGAGACAAGCATAGACTGACAGATGGACAAGCTGAGAGATAGACAGTGTGAGAAACAAAAAGGGACAGACAGTGAGAGAGACATTCGAAGAATCACAAAGTGAGAGAAAGACAGGCAGAAAGGGAGAGAGATAAAATGTAAAGCTGAGAGAGATAAAGAAAAATTAAAGAAAGAGAAAGACTCACAGCTGGACAAGTGGAGAGACAAACAGGATAAGAAACAAAAAGGGTCAGACAGACAGTAAGAGAGATAGACCAAGGACCATAAAGTGAAAAAAGACAGGCAGAGAGGGAAAATGATAGAAAATAAAGCTGAGAGACATACACACAGACATGAAAAGAAATTAATGGAAGAGAAAACAGGCATAGATTGACAGATGGACAAGCAAAGAGACAGGATGAGAAACAAAAAGAGACAGAGAGACAGATAGTGAGAGAGATAGGCCAAGAATCACAAAGTGAGAGAAAGACAGACAGAGAGTGAAAGTGCTAGAAAATAAAACTGAGAGACAGACATGAAGACAAATGAAAGGAAGAAAAAGACAGACATAGATTGACAGAGGGACAAGCAGAGAGAGACTGGACAAGAAACAGTGAGAGAGACGGACCAAGAACCACAAAATAAGAGAAAGACAGTGAGGAAGAGAGACAGAAGAAAAGAAAGAGAGAGAGAGAAATAAAAGAAAGAAAGACAGACTGGCAGATGGACAATATGAGAGACAGATGAAGAACAGAAAGAAAGGCAGAGAGAGACAAGCTTTGACACCATATTGAATTTGAAATTGACATGCTTAGAAAGAGAAACCTAGATAGATAAACAGAAAAAGAGAGACAGGCGGAGACAAACAGATAGAAAGTGAGACAGACAGGCCATAAGACCACAAAGTGAGAGAAAGACAGGCATAGAGAGATACAGAAAAATAAACAGAGAGAAAGACAGTCATAGACAGAGAGATGAACAAGCTGAGCAAGAGATGACTCAAGAAACAAGAAGACAGGCAGAAAGAGACTGACAGAAAGAGAAACAGAAAGCAACAGACAGAGGCAGAGAGAAAGACAGGCAGGGTGAGAGACAAAAAAAGAAATGGAAAGAGGCTGGCAGAGACCGACAGTGACAGAACGAGAGAGATAGACAGGCAGAGAGACAGACAGGCGTTTAGAAGTTGCAACAGAGTTCTGCAAACACAAAGACGAAGAGCACGACAGACACGCTTTTTTTCCCTCTGCGTCTCCTGGCAGTAGTTAATAGATCGTGTTACGTTGATCTCTCCGGTCGCCGTGGTTACAGCACAATAGTTAATAGCCCATTTGAGTGCACACACACGCTATTATCAGAGCTGTGTGTGTGTGTGCCTGAGGGACGGTAAGCATATTTTCCTACGTAATGTTTGCGTAGTTAATGTGCGCTTGTCTGCGTGAAAGACAAAGTATGCACGTGTTCATGTCGCGTGAACTTATTTACCTGCATAATTCTTTTTTTGCATATAGTGCACAGGTGTGTGCTTGTGTTTGTGCTGCGCTTTTTGTTTTGTTTTCTTTCTCATTTGTTTTCATGAGCAGCACAAACATACGGCCGGCACGGCCTTCGCCATGACAGCAGACACAAATACGCGCACGGCTCAACAATAGCGAGGGAACAAACAGAACAACGGGACTAAATACACACACTAGATAATGACAAACGCCGTTGGGCTCCAGAGTAACAAAAGTCAAAACAGCAGTATTATACATAATCTCACCACTGACTGATAGTATATACTCCATATACACTACATATATAGACACTATATATAAAGAGATTTTTGGAATATTTGTCCTCTTCCCAAATTTGTCACTACTGAAACACTGTAATATATAATTTAATAAGAAGAGTTACATTGACCTATTAAGATTTGGCTTACATCTACTTTGTAAATATTTATTTTTGCTATTTTAATAAAAAGTTTTCAGAGGTAAATCAATGACCATTACAATTTTAACAATATTCACATGTAATTTATGATATTTGTTGTGTTTTAAATCCAATTTTTCTTTGTAAAAGGTGAAAAGTTGATCATACTGATTTCAAAGTTAAAGATTCATTAATTTGAATATACATTGAACCAAACACTAACATAACATCGTAGATGATAATTCAATATAGTTTATTTTGGACAAAACATGCCATGTTTCGGTAGTGACTGCACATTTTCAGTAGTGACAATAATGTTTTGGTAGTGACTAAAATACAAAACAAATTTGCAGAACTTTACTAAAATGTTTATTTCCCTCGAATAAAGAATTATGTGTTCCCTTTTGTCACCACCGAAACAATGAGGACATGTTTCGGTCGTGACTGTTATGGTACTTTTAGATACTTTTAATCTTAGCTCAAAGATGATAATCAGCACATGATTAGCTAGCACAGTTCTGAAAAGTTGTACACACATAAAAACTACATTTTATGGAATAACACCCAAAAAACTATGATGTCACTACTGAAACTTCACCAAATGTCTTGGTTGTGACTGTTTCAGCAGTGACAATTTTAGATACTTTTGAACTTAGCTCAAAAATGCTAATCAGCACATGGTTAGCTAGCACAGTTCTGAGCAGTTGTACAGATATAAAAACTACATTTTATGGAATAAAACCCCAAAAAACAATGATGTCACTATTGGAACTTCACCAAATGTTTCAGTCATGACTGTTTTGGTAGAGACCATTTTAAATACTGTTGAAAGATGCCAATCAGCACATGGTTAGCTAGCCCAGTTCTGAACAGCTGTACACATAAAAACTAAATAAAAATAAAATAAAACACCCTAAAAAAACAATGACGTCACTACCAAAACTTCACCATACTAATCAGCACATGGTTAGCTAGCATAGTTCTGAACAGTTGTACACACATAAAAACTAAATGTTATGGAATATACCCAAAAAAACCCCAATGATGTCACTACTGGAACTTCACATGTTTCGGTTGTGAGTGTTTCGGTAGTGACAATTTTAGACACTTTTGGACTTAGCTCAAAGATGCTAATCAGCACATGGTTAGCTAACACAGCTCTGAACAGTTGTACACACATTAAAATGACATAAAACCCCAAAAAACTGCCACTGCCAAATGTCACTGCCAAAACTTCACCAAAAGTTTCAGTCATGACTGTTTTAGTAGTGACAATTTTAGATACTTTCGGACCTAGTTAAAAGATGCTAATCAGCACATTGTTAGCTAGTTGTGAACAGTTGTACACAACTAAAAACCTAACCCTAACCGTAAAACTAAATGTTACGGAATAACACAATGATGTCACTACTGAAACTTCACCAAATGTTTCGGTCATGACTGTTTCGGTAGTGACAATTTTACACACTTTTAATCTTAGCTCAAAGATGCTAATCAGCACATGGTTAGCTAGCACAGTTCTAAACAGTTGTACACACATAAATACTAAATGTTATGGAATAACACCCTAAAAAAACCAATGATGTCACTACTGGAACTTGACATGTTTCGGTCGTGACAATTTTGGACACTTTTGGACTTAGCTCAAAGATGCTAATTGGCACATGGTTAGCTAACACAGTTCTGAACTGTTGTACACGCATTAAAACAACATTTTATGGAATAACACCCCAAAAAACAATGTCACTACCAAAACTTCACTAAATGTTTCAGTCATGAGTGTTTCGGTAGTGACAATTTTAGATACTTTTGAACCTAGCTCAGAAATGCTAATCAGCACATGGTTAGCTAACACAGTTCTGAACAGTTGTACACATAAAAACAAAATTTTATAAAATAAAACACCCTAAAAAAACAATGAAGTCACAATCAAAACTTCACCAAATGTTCCAGTTGTGACTCTTTCGGTGGTGACAATTTTAGATACTTTGGGGCCTAGCTCAAAGATGCTAATCAGCACACTGTTAGCTAGTTGTGAACAGTTATACACACATAAAAACCTAACCCTAACTCTAACACACATAAAAACTAAATGTTATGGAATAACACACAAAAAAAACAATGATGTCACTACTGAAACTTCACCAAATGTTTGGTCATGACTGTTTCGGTAGAGACAATTTTAGATACTTTGGGACCTAGCTCAAAGATGCTAATCAGCATATATGGTTAGCTAGAACAGCAAAAATTATTTCAATATTATATTCATAAGTTGCAATTTAGGGGTTAGGGGTTCGAGACCACCGCCTCCAAACTAAAAGTACCCAATGAATGATGATTTTATATATATTAAGTTTACTAATGTTTTAAATATTATTGTGGGCTTCAATGGATAATAGAAGGATCTTAGTAAAGATCTAAGATTTGAATACTTAACTGCTTTTTAAATGTGTTTTTTGGTTGTGCACCAGTTCTGTAGAATGGCCCATATATGTTCTTCTCATCTCAACTAATGCTCTGATGTTTCTCTCTCTTTCTCTTCACACTCTCGGTTTCTCTGGAGATAATTGGTGGGCGTGTCGCGATGGTGTCAAACACACCCACATCTTTGTGACCTGGCACTGTTATTACTGTCAACTTCACGCCAGCTTCTTTGATAGCACATTAATATGACGCATATTGACTTGCATTGTGCTGACATGACAACACTTATCAGATTAGACAACACATTTTCTTCCCATGCAATATCCAAACTTCATGTACATCTCCAAAGAGTTTAATAAAAAAACAGTAAATTCACTGTGTTAAAAGAGCCTTTGTACCTTCAAAGGTCTCTGTACAGACAAAACATAGACTTTATCTACACTCTAGATATATCTGGTATAGACCGCATACGAAAACAAGCTGTTAACTGGCTATGCAGAACACACGCACAAACACAGGGTTCGAATAACAGCATTACTGCATACAGCTGATGCCATCGCATGCTGTTGTTGTGGGTCCATGCTCGGCTCCAGCAGATCCCTTGTTTACATCACATTACAGTGCATGTGTGTGTTTTTAAGACATCGCAAGAGTCCCAGAGTGTTTACGTATGCCTGTTTGTGCAGCTGAGACTTCTACAAAACAACAGCAGTGCTAATAATAAGCAGAACTGAAGTACTGAGTAGTTTAGTACTCTATAAAATGAATGCAATTAATAATAATTAATAATGAATATTAATTAATTATTTATTCATATTAATAATATGTATATATTATTTAAAAAAAAAATATATATATATATATATAAATAATTTTTATTAATTATTATTATTACATTACTACAGCGACGGCTGACTGTACATTATGCCTAATTTAAAAATGTCTTCTATAATAATGCAATAATATTATTTAATAATGATAATGTATATATTATTTATGAATTAAACATAAATCATTTTTAATAAATTTAATAATTAATAATGAACATTAATCATTTATTAATTTTAATAATATTTGTTTTAATAATATGCTAGTATCGTCTAATAAAAATGTAGATATTACTGTAATGTATTATTATTATTATTATTATTATTACTACTACTACAGAGACGGCTGTCTGTACATTATGCCTAATTTAAAAACATCTACAATAATGCAATAATATTATCTAATAATGATAATGTATATATTATTATGTATTAATTATTAATTAAGAAAAAATATAATAAATAATAATTAATTATATTAATTAATACAGATTATTTTAATAATATGCTAATATTATCTAATAATAATAATGTATATATTATTGAAATGTATTATTATTATTATTATTATTATTATTATTATTATTACTACTACTACTACTACTACTACTACTGCTGCTACTACTACTATTACAGTGACGGCTGACTTTACATTATGCCTAATTTAAAAATGACTTCTATAATAATACAATAATATTATCTAATAATGATAATGTATATATTATGTATAATAGACTGTTAAATTAAATTATATGAAAATTATTTAATGTTATAAAAATAATTGATAATAAATAATAATGAAAATATTAATGAATAAATATTATTTTAATAATATACTAATATGATCTAATTATAATGTATAAATTATTCAAATGTATTATTATTATTGTTATCATTATTGCAGTGTTGGCTGTGCAGTGTAGGTCCCTCAAATTCGATGCTTTAAAAATCACACAAAGAAAACACAACAGAAATCTGTGTGACCCAATAGATGAATCAATGTCTTCTGAAGCAAAACTATAAAAGTGTGCCAGGAAAGTACTAATATTTTAAACATTTCATATTATAAACCATTGTTTCCGGCCGGATGTCAAACATTGGAGAAGTGATGAGGACACACATAGGACGTCACTTCTCGAACAAGTTTCACAATGTGCTTACTTCACAACATGCTGACATTTGCGTAAAACAAACACCCGTAGGATACTTGCCTGGAAGCAGTGGTTTATATTAAAAAATATTTAAACATTTCTCACACAAACCTATCATTTTGCTTCAGATTTTTTTTTCTCTAAAAATCTCTAATTATGTTCCACAGAAGAAAGTATATTTGGGATGACATGAGGGTGAGTAAATGTTGAGAGAATTTCAATTTTTGGGTGTTGTCTTCTTGGCATGCAGCAACGATGACTGACAATTTGAGTTAAAATAAAATTAACTCTTAAAAATAAGCGATGCCATAGAAGAACCATTTTTGGTTCCACAAAGACCCATTCAGTCCAAGGCTCTTCAAAGAACCATCTCTTTCTTACCTTTTTATAATCTGAAGAACCTTCTTTCGCTACAACGAACCTTTTGTGAAACAGAAAGGTTCTTCAGATGTTTAAGGTTCTTTATGGAACCATTTAGACAAAAAAGGTTCTTCTATGGCATTGTAAAGCACCTTTATTTTTAAGAGTGTATTCTGTTTATTCTTCTAATGAATTCATAACAGTATTTTTGTCTATCCACTGAAAGTACACACAACCAAAATTTTCCAGTTCAAAAAGTGTGAAAAAAAAAAAGAAAAAGGAATTAATCCGTAGGCTTTTATTCACATACAAACATTGACCATCCAAATATGTAGAGTACTGTACATCAAATGTGGTAAACAGAATCTTAAACATGCTTGAGAACTGATTAGGTGTCTTAAACCACTCGAATCACATGGATTTATTTTTACAATGTCTTTATGCACTTTTTGCAGCTAAAAGACTTTGGTTGCCTGGATAGACAAAAATGAAGAGAGAATATCAATTTTCATGTGTTCCGAAAACAAACTAGAGTTTTATGGGTTTAAAAACAACATAGTAAAAGATGACAAAATTTTCATTTTGGCTGAACTAATGCTCTAAAAAGTTCGTACAAAGAGAATGAAATATGAATCTAATGAATTATTTTTTATGTCAAGGTTCATTGTGAGGATCAATCCTGACACACCTCAGATCAGCAAAAGAAGTGGGAAGATGGTGCAAATGAGAAACTCTGGCCTGAACCCTCATGTGTCCAAGGAGTTTGTGGATTTCAGCTGGCAAAACTATTATTCCACTACGGGCAAATGCATTCTACTCAGGAGAGTTTTTGTGAATTTGTATGTTTTTAAGATTGTGCTTATGATTGAATTTGTTCCTGATTTTTGTTTTAATTGCTGTAATATACAAATATTTTTGTATAAATGTTACTGCAGGTTTGGGAAAAACAATGTTAATATAATATAATATAACAATATAATAGATTGTAATAATGTTTTGTTTGAGTCTTAACTGAATCTGTGAAAATTTTAATGTTATTGCAAGGGTAACAATTGAACAATTAAAAACATTAAAAGTTACACAGTTGTCATTGCTTATTTTTATTACTTTTTTTTTTTTTGTATTGCAATATATTACTGGAGAAAAGACCATAAAGTACAAGTAAAATACAGTAAAAATACAGTATAATACTGTAAATACATTTACAGAAAGTGAAATGGTACTGTAAATATAAATACAGTATTGTTACTGTAAGTAAATTTACAGTAAGTTACTGGCGAACTGCTGCCAGTAAGTTACTATAATTTCTACAGGAAATGTTTTACAGTGCATCTATCTATCTATCTATCTATCTATTTATCTATCTTTGTTATTATCTTTATTATTTTTAACAGCCTGTTTTAATTGCACACATTTCTCAGTATTAAATTTTTATTTTAATTACTTCTTGCTCTTTCAGCTGAATTAATTACAGGAGGGCCTGGCTGCACTGATTGCCAAAGAACACAGTATTTACTTAAAGTATAAATCAGGTTTTACTGCCAACAGGTCAGCGGCCTAATTACTAGAAAACTGGGGGAGATTACTTCACCCCTGCTTATTATCTCTGCAAAAACAGGAGCAATCTCTATCTCCGGCTCTCATTTTATGACCGTGCACCAGTGAATGTGTGACTTGAATAGCGTGCAAAGGTTAATTTCATACGCACACACATTTTTATCGGACACGTGCGGTCGCTGCCGGTTTCCTTATCGAGCACGAAAAGGTCAGTGTGACTGAGCCGTTTGCTCTTCAACTGCTCCTGGGGTGTTTCGGATCAAAGGCCGTGATACGAGCTCAGAAATCTACCAGCAGCGCTAAAAAGCAATGTTTAATCTATCTGTCTGTCAATTGAAGTAAGCTGTTTTCTTTGAATGTGCGAGACTTCCGGTTGATTATAGCCGATATAGTAAACAGCCAAAGAAGTCCAATAAACGACAAAACTATTTGCGCTAAAAGCCAGTGTGTTTATGATTACTATAATGAATTAAAATATGATAAAAAAAATACCAGTTTGCAATATTAAGCCGCATAATCGACTTTTGTAGGGCTAAAACAACTGGAAGCCAATTACACTGGAAGCCTTACACATTCAAATTTCCAGTTCGCCGCGCGTTATTACATTTGTTTAAAATAAGATGGATAACGTGTTTTAAGGGTGTGGTCTGTACATTTCCGTCTCTCTCGCTCTTATATAACCGGCTGCGGTGGGTAAAACTCATATTTTATAACTCAATTAGAGCGAGCGAGAGAGCTCTGAGCCCCGGTGCTTTTCTCCCTGTGGGTTTGCGGTCTGGCTCATTCTCTCCGCACTTCCTTTCTTCCCTTGATCCATCACTCATCCCTCCGTCTCCAATCGTCCCTGACTGGACGCGCTGATGTCACACTCTGTTGAGAAGCTCAGCGGCTTTTCCGCAGCCGTGCTGACGGAAAGATTTGTGCGAGGAGCGTGAGACAGAGACGGGGGGATTTTTTCTTGTGACTCACTCCGAGTCTATCCTCGATGTACAAATAGATCCGACAGCGGTCCTGTACATGCCGTTGGGAGCACGCCTTGTGTTTACAGGAACTAAGTGAAAAAGAGGCTCGACTTCAGGTTGTCGGTCGTGTAAACTGTATTTAAGCTACTGTTTGTATTTACCGGACAATTCGAGAGTTGCTAGTGGATTTGTTTGGTATGAAGGCTGCTTTAAGATCTTGGGTGTGCACAGATACCACACCCGATTTATTTAAAAACATGAAGCACACTTACGATTTGTCTGTTAACTTGACTATCAAGTCAAGTGAGCTTTTTCTTTATTGTTAACAGGTACAAGATTTATTTTTTTTTTTTGGTAGTCCACAATGTAATCGCATTAAAAATCGTATTTTTTTATTTAAAAAATTACAGAAAAAGGATAATAAATATAGAAAATAATACAAATACTAACAACAATTATTAGCTATAATAAACATGATAAAATAATGAACAATTAAATATATAAAAAATTAAACAAATAATAAATAAATAAATAAATAAATAAATAAATAAATTCTTAAAGTTCTTTAAATTTAAAATAAAAAAGTTTTATATATAAAATCTTATATAAAATAAATAATAAATACATAAATAATTAAACATAAGTAAAAAAAAAATAAAACTTTTAAAGCTAATAGTATATTATAATATAAAGTAAAACAAGAAATAATTAAATAATAAATATATATACATTTTGATACTACACAATGTTGCATTAGCCCACATTAATAATAATAATAATAATAATAATAGTAATAATAATGCATAAATATAAAAAGGTTAATGTATTAAAAAAATATATATTTTGTATTCATTTAAAAAATCAGGTAATAACACAAAAATATATAAATATAGAAAATAATACAAATACCAACATAAATAATAACACTAATATATAATATACAAATAATAAACAATTTAATGTATAAACCATTTAAAATAATTTTAAAATACTTTTTAAAAGTTTATTTACAAAATCTAATATAAAATAATATGTAAAATAAATAATAAATATATAAATAATTAAAATATGAAATAATTAAATTAATGAAATAATTAAAACGTTTAGTCTAATAGCATAATATATTATCATATAAAATAATAAATAATTAATAAATATATGAATTTTGTAAAAATAATGTATTATAAAAAATAATATATTAATAAATTACCCTACAATAATAAATAATGCATAAATATAAAAATGGTTAATGTATTAAAAAAATAATATTTTATATTCATTAATAAAAAAATCAGGTAATAATATAAAAGTATAAATATAGAAAATAATACAAATACTAACGTAAATAACAACACTAACATATATAATATAAAATAATAAAAAAGAACAATTTAATGTATAAGCCATTTAAAAAAAATACAGTAATTAAATAAATATATTTAAAACGTTGTATATATAAAGTCTTATGTAATCTAAAATAAATAATAAAATATAAATTATAAATGTATAATAAATAATACATTAAAAATGAAATTATTAAACCAATGAAATAATTAAAACATTTTAATCTAATAGTATACTATAATATAATATAAAATAATAAATAATTAATAAATATATGAATTTGGTAAAACTAATGTATTATAAAAAATAATAATATATAATTTTAAAATAAAAAATAATAAATAATGTGTTAATTATTAATTAATTATTTATTTAAAAAAATAGAAAATAATACAATTACTAACACAGATAATAACACTAATATATTATATAAAATAATAAAATAATGTACAAATAAATATATAAACAAAATATATTTAAAATATAAAAGGTTTAATTTATAAAATCCTATACAATATAAAATAAATAATCAATCTATAAATAACTGAAAATAACTAATAAAACTTTTTAATCTAATAAGAGAATATTTTATAATATAAAATAATAATTAAATAAATATTGTAAAAAAATAATGTATAAATAAATAATTTGTTAGTTATTAATGCATTATTAAAAATAAATACTTTTAAAATATTAAAAAGTTTGATTTCACAATAATCATATATTTGTTTTTAGGAAACTAAAATAAATAATATGTGTGTTTATTTATTTATTTATTTATTTATTATTTTTTATTTATTTATTCAAATGTATTAAAAATTACTTATTAAAAAAAGTTAAGAACAAAATATAGAACTTTACAAATAATAAATAACTAATGATAAAAAATAATTATTTTTGAATTATAAATTAATAAAATTGTAGCAAATACAAAATAACCAAAATTAAATATTTAAAAGTTTAAATACCAATACATATGATTTAATATTACAATGTCATTGTATTAACCTACATTAAAATATACACAACTAAACAGACAAATATTGAAAAGTTAAAAATAAATGCATAAATATACAAAAGGCTAATATATCAAAAATCGTAATATTTTAAATTTATTTTTTTAAATCATGTAATATAAAAAATATAACTATAAAAAATATATATAAATAATAACACTAATAAAAAATACAAAATAATAAACAATTAAATATATAAACAATTCAAAATAAATAAAACATAAAAACTTTTTAATCTAATAGCATTATATGTTATTATAAAATAATACATAAATATATACATTTTTGTAACAATGTTATCTTATTTTTAATAAATTTAAATATAATTAAATTTAAATATATATAATATATATAACATTAATTTATCTGCATTTTTATTTATTTATTTTTACTTTAAAAAGAGTTAAGAAAAAATAGAACTTACCAAATAATAATTAACAAATGATAAAAAAATATATATATATTATTAAATTATAAATTAATAAAATGTAAATAATTATAATAAATAAATATTTAAAAGTTTAACAACCTTTATGTATGATTTAATGTTACTTAATGAATTATTATTCATATTTATTTAAAAAAAAAAAAAATAAATAAATAAATAAAAAAAAGGAGCTATGGCCGGGTTTAGCTTATCTGTGACTTCTGGACTCCCACTTTCCTGAAAGAGGCACCTCACTGTAAATAGTGTTCTATCACAGTTAGTATAGCACCTTATACGGGGCTTGCATGTGTATCTGCACCCAAACACTGGGTCAAGGACCAGCATCAAGTTCTAGGCTAGTTTGAAAACATCTATAAACAGAACTGCTGTTACTCACACTTCCTAGCAGCCTTAGACAGCATGAGCAGGGCGTGTGGACTGTGTGCATGTGCATAGATGTGTAGTCATTCTCGCAGGGCTCGGCTATTGTTAGCTACTGACTAGAGGGACGGACCGTGATTTATCAGTAAGCATACGGTGTTGACATGTTATGATGTGTGTAGGCTTACGTATAGCTACACCTTGAGGTTAAAATAGTTCCCAGAAGCGAACTAAATCTGACTGACTTCCAAACATCCGGGAATATGATGAATAAATAAAACCAAATATATATAATAACAATATATATTTATATAAAAACAGTATAAGTTGTGTGTGTGTTTACTTCATTGACAATGAATTTCTCGTTGCTTTTACTAGTTCAGTCAAGCAGAATGTGTGTGGGTGTGTATTTATTACGTGACAACTTTTCTCTTTTGGGTTTTGTGTATTTGTGTGTCAGAGGTGTTTACAGCTTCAGTTTAAGAAACAATACGGCAAATTACAACGATTTACAAATTATAACTGTCATTCAGACCTGTGTACAGGTGCACGACAATAACCAGAGAAATTTGCATGCTACACCTAAAATAAATTTAGAAAATTGTTTTATTTTTAAGATTTACTTTCAAGGTTGTGATGTGATTTCCCCCCATTGAGGGAAACACAATAAGTGTCTTTGAATTTACTGTAACTTGTAGGATGTTGCAAAATGTTATGGTTCGATCTTCAAATGTTAGATTTTTTTTTCAAATGTTTTTTTTTTTTATTTAAATGTAGTTTTTCTTTGCATGTTTTTAAAAGTTCTTTAAATATTGTAGTTTTATATTTATATGATTTTTAAAATGTTGTTGTTTGATCGTTAAATGTTAGATTTTTAATATTGTTTTTTAAATGTTGTTTCATCTTTAAATGTTGTAGTATTTCTTTAAGTGTTGTTTTTTTTTAAATATTAATATTGATATATATTAAAAGGTTTTTTTTAAATATTGTACTTTTATATTTAGATGTTTTTTTAAAATGTTGTAGTTTGATCTTCAAATGTTGTAGTTTTTCTTTAAATGTTGTTAAAGTTTTTTAAATATTGTAATTTTATATTCAAGTGTTTAAAATATTATAGTTTGATCTTTAAATATAAGATTTTTTAAAAATGTTTTTTTTTTTTTAAATATTGTAGTTTTTCTTTAAATGTTGTTTTAAGTTCTTTAAATATTGTAGTTTTATATTTCAATGTTTTTAAAATGTAGTTTGTTCTTTAAATGTTGTAGTTTGATCTTTAAATGTTTTTTTAATGTTTTTAAAATGTTTGATCATTTGATCCTTAAATGTTAAATTTTTTTTAATATTGTTTTTTTTCTTTAAATGTTATAGTTTTACTGTAAATGTTGATTTTATATCTTTAATTATTGTAATTCTATATTTAAATGTCTTTAAAATATTGTAGTTTGATCGTTAAATGTTAGATTTTTTTTAATTGTTTTTTAAATTGTTTTTTTTTCTTTAAATATTGTAGTTTTATGTCAGTTTTTAAAATGTAGTTTGATCTTTAAATGTTAGATTTTTTAAATGTTGTTTGAAGTTCTTTAAATATTGTAGTTTTATATTTAAATGTTTTTTAAATGTTGTTTTGTCTTTAAATGTTGTTTTTTAAAATACATTTTTACATTTTAAATGTTGTTTTCTCTTTACATGTTGTTATTTAAATACTAAATTTTACTTTTACTTTTTATTTATTTTTTCTTATAAGCTGTTTGTTCTTTAAATGTTGTTTTTCTTTAAATGCTGTTTGTTCTTTCAAATTATTTGTTCTTAAAATGTTTTTCGTTCATTCAAGGTTGTTGTTGTTGTTTATTAGTTCTGTACAGTGAGGAGAGCTACATGTTGATGCTATATTTGTATACTTGAGATGTCTGTGTAGCCTATTAGTTTATTTTTGACACGTAAGTATATCCTAGCTTTAATTTAAGTTCATTTAATTTACATTTTCCAGGTGGATGTTGTTGCTGTTTGCTAAAATAGGGTTTGTTTATGTCTGACTGTTGAGTGAAAGAAGAACATAATCATCTTTGAATTTGACTGTGACGGTAAGTTGTTTATTGACTGATATCATTTTCAAAAATGAAGGCCAGTTCTTGGAAGGTTTTTGTTTGTAAGCTACTTAGGAAACACTGTTTTTGTTTGTTCTGTTGATGTTGTTTATTAGCTCAGTACAGTGAGGAGAACAACATGCACATGTGTGATATGACACGTGTTAGAACAAGACTTGTGAAATTCGTACACGTCGTACACTGATTTGCTTTATTATGTACCATGTGCACACTTCTAATGTAATACTGCCTTTTTTAAGACAAGAACCAGAATGAGTAACGAAACAGGTGGTTGTGGAAAACAAGAAAAGGCTGCCAAGACTGTAAAGGGTATGTGCTGGCCAGTCCGCTGCGGTCTCTGGCTAAGCTATCGTTTATTAGCTTGCACATGTTGCCTCATTTTAGAGCTGGCTTGATCCCGCTCAGTTTACGTTTCTAAATATAGAAGTGCGATGACAGAGCTTGAGTGCACGAGCACAGCGAGTGATCATCATCATCTGGAGGGGACATTGACATTGGCCTGATCAGCTGTACAGAAACACCGCTAAGATTACAAGCTGAGAACGTGCGTTTAGCATCTGTGTTAGCAGTGCGCCTAATGTACCATTTCAAAGAACCATTGTTTTTTTTTTTTCCTGAAATATGACAGCGTTGTTTGTGTGTGTGTAGCTTTAAATTTTTTTTTTTTTTAATGTTAGTTTTAACGTTAATTTATGCTCCTCAGCTTATGCATTATATATGTACTACTTTAGCATTATGTTTACAATTTTCATTTAGTGACAATTAGCTGTTAGGCCACTGTATGATATATATTGTTGAATAGCTAGGCTACAATAAAAATATGTTTGAGTACTGGATTAGTTACATGTAAATTTTTTGTTGCAAATGCTATATGAACTAATTTCAGATGGTGTTTAAAAAAAACGTGTTTTTGTTTTGTGGGCGGGGCTTATCTGTCAGCAGAAATTGACCGTTTTGAAGTAGCAGTCTATGGAAGCCATGAAATAAAAGGTAATCTTTGAGTTTATATTTCAAAATTCGGACTTTTTCCTCGCAATTTCAAGATTATATCTCACAATTCTGATAAGACAAATCAACTCGTCATTCTCTCTTTTCCCCTAGGCTCAGAATCATGAGTTTATATTCCACATTTCTGGCTTTTTTCCCCTCAGAATTGACAAAACCCCAGTTGCTGAGGTAGATCTAGTTATAAAGAACTAGGAGATATAAATTTACATGTGCAAAAAAAAAAAAAAAAAAAAAAAAAAAAGCCAGAACTGTAGATGAAATAGGTCAATAATATGTAAAACATAACAGGTTTAAATATTATTTCGTGCTGTAAACTGTAGGGCTAGTACAATGTATGTCCCCATTGAACTGCATATGAGAATATCATATAGACTTATAGTTTAAATCAAATTTATGCTTTAAAAGTAAAGTCATATCAAATCATAGCAGGTTTTTGTCCATACTCTGTAAACATCTGCCTTAAGCTTCAAATGGCGTATTCGACTACAGTATTCTATAAAGATGATTTGCATTCCGATTCTGACATCCAAAGACAAAACAATAGTTTTTTCTCATATTCCATGGATTTTACCCCTTTCCCTCCACTTGTTACCAGTGTTTTTCTGCCACCACAATGCACCAGTAGCTGCCAGTGACATAACTGTGATGTCTACTCCAAATAGAGGGTATGCACTAACGTCACTTTCCCGCCGGAACACGCCTCCTCAGTCAGACTGAGTGGAAAAAGAGCTGCTGAATGAATGGATTTAATAGGGAAGCTGGGAAAACGCAACTAAAACAAACAATAATCAGTTTACTCTAAAGGTTGCTTTAGTTTTTGATATAGTTTTTGATATAGTTGATATAGTTTTTGTTACAACTTACAAATATGCAGTGGTCCATGGACATTGATATGCAGCCAGGGATCATGTTTCCTGACATGTCTGATTTTGACAGCGGGGAAATAAATAAAGCAAATTTTCCTGTGAACGCATTTTGTAAATACAAAATGGGTCGATCTAAATCCCGGTGGTCACATATTGATGTTATATATATCGTCCAGCCCAGAAAACTTGTACAGTTTGGTATAGTGTTTATTTAAATTATAAATAAATAAATAAAGTTATGCAAAATTTAAGATGGTAAATATTTAATTGTCAATAGGACATATTATAATACAATACATAGGGGTATGATTTTACCGCAAAAATCAACATATTAACATTAAGTGATAACTGCAAATCCGTGTTTGGTTGCCAGGAGTTTGTTTGCTTCTGTGAATTGCAAGAATCCATTTGCTTCTCTTTTCTGTAGCGCTCGGCAGTTTGTAAAAATATACCTCAGACTTCTGGTCAAATCTATTTGTACGGTCAATCGCAAAGCTTTTTCTCGTTAGATGTGTTTTGTGCGTTCTGTTGCAGCATTTACGCTGAAACCAATGCCGCCACTCAGTCTTTTTGTCACTCAGTGGGCGGAGCCTCAGCCACTCCAGCTGACGGTGACGTCACGCGCACACCCTCTATTGGTCTAGTTTATATGATAACGATAAACAGTCTAAAGGCTAATATACCGTATTACCTGGCGGAAGAGATTTTTATCGCATGCTTATTTTTATTGTAGGTGTATAAATCTGGTCAAATGATTATAACTTGTGGTTTATTGCTGTAGTAATGTTTATAGCTATATTGTACCATTTGGTGAGAAGTAGGCTACATACAATTTGTTACTGATCTTCTGATAAAGTTTGTGATTGACTTGACGTGTCTGGAGATGAGGTTATCTGTTAAACACTTACTCAGGGGTTAAACTGAGGATATAACCTTTTCAATCGGAATAGAGCCTACCTCTTAAGTCATTTAGAAACCGTTTCTGGTGCTTGAAACTGTTGACAGCGATGAACTTGTGGATTTCCCGCGCTTCAAGAGCAGTGTGAAGTTTTAACACCATTTCACGTCAGCAGTTCAGCGAAAACATGTTTTAATCTCCTTGTAAAAATGCAACTTGTGTAATATGTGGCTGTTAGTAAATAAAAAAAAAAAAAGAGATGGAGGATTGACGCACTATATAGACTATGTGAGTCTGGGGCAAGCAGCTAATATTACTCAAGGTGGGTTTATTTTTTAAACTATTGGACTTTTCAGTGTTATTGCCCTGGCGATAGTTTATTGAACGTTTACTTTTTGTAGCAGGGCAAGTCGTTACAATATATGGGGTAAGTTGTCACAATGGAACTCGTCATTAAAAACCTATTAAAGGCATTTCATCAGGCAGCGTCCCCTATAAAAACAAGTATCCTGTGAACACCTGCTCCTATATCAGGTCTATTAAAGTTTCAAAGCCAAGCACTAGATAAGCGGGTGTGTTTACAGTCAGCTTCTGTCCGGATTGAGTTACGTCGTCTCTCTCTCGTGACCTCGAAGACTTGCTGAGTTGTGCGTGATTTATGTACACTTGCGAGTTGCGACTGGATTGAAATCCTTTTGTTCAGTTGAAAATAATGGTAATAATAACAACGAATCGAACATTAATACTGCTCAAATGTAAAGCACATTTAAGCAAAACACGTTTCTGTATTAATGCGTGTGACGTTATTGTCTACCCGTTTGCAGTCTGCAACGACAAGATCACGAACACTCACACTGAGACATTTGCATGAAAATGCAGGTAATGGAGGGAGTGGGAAGGTCACAGACAGGTGTTAACCCTTTAATAACCACAAGTGCACACAGAGGTTACGATGAGATCATACAATGGAAAAGGCTTGTTAAACTGAAACGTTCAGTGTATCATGTAGACAACTTGTAACGCAAACATTCCTCTTCAGTCCAGCTTGAACACTGAAACTAACCTGTAAAAACAAGCATAATAAATGTTGGACTCTGTTTGCATAACACATATTCAGTATCGAGCACAATAGTTTGTTTTATGCTGGTAAGTCGTTTATTTACGTGCAAGTCTTAAAGGTATAGTAACACAAAGAGCCTGTTTAACATTAAATGACAAAGAAAAGGCAATGAAAAACAGAAAAATATAACAAAATTACACATGAAGCCTTAATAACATTGTAAGCAATGAATATATTGTCTTTTAAAGATTAACACCTGGAAAAACAATGTCAACAAAGTTTAAAGTTTTACATGTTATGTCGTTGTTTTGATGCTAAGATTAACCATTTATAAAACTGAGTCTGTTTTTAAGATGATGTGGTAGTAAACACTTGGGTTATGTGACAAAGCAAATTTCGCACACTTCCTTGGAGCTGAATCAGGGTTTATTGTTCGCAGGCCTGTCTGTGACCTTTAACATTTGACCTCAGGCAATCACTGATCTAAAGTCAGCGTAACACATTAATGAATATTGATGCAGCTCTGAGGAACAATACAGTAAATGTTTAACAAATTTAAACAGTCCTGAAACTCGGTTTGGGAGTTATGCTCAGGTTTCGCTGTTTGCAACAAATGTCCCAAATATTAGAGTGTATTATTATAATGAAACCTGATAAAAGGAATATGGAGTACAACAGCCTTTCTAGAAGTCAGGGTTTTAGGAAAAAAAATAGCGATATTATTTTTATAGAAAAAATTAAATAGAAAAATATATAAATATGAATCAATACAATTATAAAACAATAATAATAAAAAAAGATTTCTAAATAAATTTATTGACATCTTTTAATTTTTTTATCGTTTTTATATTTAATGCTACTTATTTTTTAATATATCAATATTATTATTTGTGAAGAATTAAGTACTTTTTGTTTTTACGTATTTATTTGCTTAGAAATTCTAATATAGTGCTACTATACTTGTGGAATATTTTAAAATTCTTAAGGAAAAAAATGAATTAGAAAAAAAATTCTCAAAGAGTTTGGTTTAGAAGGATAGGGTATACCAATTATAATTAGCTAAAAATGAAAGCAATTAAAGTCAGTGTAAAGTCCGCACCGTGAAACAAACACAAGGCGGAAAACAAGACACTTTGGTTTAGATTCAGTCAGCGTGTGTCGAGGTCTCTGGAGAACAATCAGAGCTGCATCTGTGTAACATCAGACGTGAGACAGTGTGTGTGTGTAAGGTGAGAGTTTGAATGTGTGTGATATCTGTACAGATGAGAGAGGTGGATGTGAGACAGATGCAGTGTGTGTGTGTGTGTGTGTGTGGAAGGTGAGCTTGAGGTTTCTCTGAGCTGTCTGAATGTGTTGTCGCTAAAAAGGAGAGACCGAGGACGTGTGTATACGTGTGTGTGTGTGTGTGTGTGTGTTTGTCGTTGCACAAACTGTGTGACTGAAAGGATGTGACATCACAGTTGAAAGAATGTGTGTCAATCCTTACTTCTGCAATGGTCCTTGATTACTCATAACAGAAAAACAGACTTAGTGAAAGACTTCCTCAATTCATACAAAAAAAGCAAAAACTGCTACTGGGGTAAAAAAATAAATCGGTGCTCTTTGGGTGCGGGATTCCTTTGTGAAGTCAAAAAAACTACTTATAAATCCAAGGCACTCGAATACTGTGAAATATAAAGAGCCTTTTTTCACATGGCTTTAAAGTTTTAAAAACAACAATTGTGCGCACAATGTGACTATGTCATGTGATGAACTGATTGTTTAAGTGAACTCTGAGTGTGTTTGTAAATTGACACCCTGATGAAGGTGAGTTAGCCGCAACGTGTCGGTGCGCACAATTGTTGTTTTTAAAACTTTAAAGCCATGTGAATAAAGGCTTTTTATATTTCACAGTATTCGAGTGCCTTGGATTTATGAGTTTTTTTTAGTGAAAGACTTGTTAATTGGTTTGTATTATTTGTGTATTTTTACATTTATAATGATATATAATATAATTTAAAATAATTTTGAATTTACAATATTTTCTTTAATATATAAATGATGGGTAAAATTTATATTTTGTTTATATTTGTAATTGTAATATAATTTAACAATTTTGATTTAAATATCTATTATAATATCTAAAATAATATTATGCTTCAGTGTGTTTTTAGGTTTATTTAAAATAATACACACATACACACACACACACTATAAATATGTTTATATAAATTATAAAGAATATAATTAAAATCTAAAATAATTTACAATTTTATAAGCATTGCTGTATGTATTGTTTGTATTAAAGAATAATATATATATATATATATATATATATATATATATATATATATATATATATATATATATATATATATATATATATATATATATATTCTTTATATATATATTTATATTTATATAAGAGTTCAGATGCCAAAACCAGATAAACGCCATCTCGGTCAAAAATGAGGTAATGATATTGAGTGAATGCTCTTGACACATATTATACATCCATCAAATACTTTTACTTCAAACTTGCTAAAATACCAGCCTCAGCCCAATCAGAAGTACTGGTATTGTAATGTTGCAATGTTATAATGTTATAATGTTATGTAATGTTGTAATGTTATTTGTTACCCCGCTGCCTTAAAAAGAAAACTTGAAATTTTAAGTTACTTTTTTTTTACAGTTTTGTGTTTGTGTTGTTTGGAGTATGACCAGCTGCTGTCTTGTAGTTCAACAAAGTATTGGAAAACTTCAGGGAATGACATTTTAAATGAGTCACAATTCAAAAGCCTATTGCTCTGATAATGAGGATAAAGCAAGCTATACATTATTCAGTGAAAATTGTTTAATGTGCAATTTCTTTCCATATAGTCAAACTTTCACATTTTACTTTTATTCCATATATTCAGAATTTCATTCTATGTATTCAGACTTTCATTCCATATATTCAGACTTTGATTCTATATATACTAAGAATTTCATTCTATATATTAAGAATTTCATTCTATATATTCAGACTTACATTCCATATATTCTGAGTTTCGTTCAATATATATTCATAATTTCCTTCCATATATTCTGACTTTCATTCCAAATATTCTGACTTTCATTCTATATATTCTGACTTTTATTCCATATACTCAGAATTTCATTCTATATATTCAGACTTTTATTCCATATATTCAGAGTTTCGTTCCATATATTCAGACTTTCATTCCATACACTCAAACTTCACATCATAAATATAGTTATTTCCTGAATGGCATTCCATATATATATATATATATATATATATATATATATATATATATATATAGAGAGAGAGAGAGAGAGAGAGAGAGAGAGAGAGAGAGAGAGAGAGAGAGAGACACTTTGGCCTCATTTTTCAAAGATCTAAGACTTTTTCTATGTACACAAAAGGCCTATTTCTCTCAAATATTGTTCACAAATCTGTCTAAATCTGTGTTGGTGAGCACTTCTCCTTTGCCGAGATAATCCATCCACCTCACAGGTGTGGCATATCATGATCATAATTAGACAGCATGATCATTGCACAGGTGTGCCTTGGGCTGGCCACAATAAAAGGCCACTCTAAAATGTGCAGTTTTATCACACAGCACAATGCCACAGATGTTGAATGCATTTGGCATGCTGACTGCAGGAATGTCCACCAGAGCTGTTGCCTGTGAATTGAATGTTCATTTCTCTACCATAAGCCATCTCCAAAGGCGTTTCAGAGAATTTGGCAGTACATCCAACCAGCCTCACAACCGCAGACCACGTGTAACCACACCAGCCCAGGACCTCCACATCCAGCATCTTCACCTCCAAGATTGTCTGAGACCAGCCACCCGGACGGCTGCTGCAACAATTGGTTTGCATAACCTAAGACAAACTGTCAGAAGGGAAGTCTCAGGGAAGCTCATCTGCATGCTCGTTGTCCTCATCGGGGTCACGACCTGACTGCAGTTCGTCGTCGTAAACGACTTGAGTGGGCAAATGCTCACATTCGGTGGCGTCTGGCACCCAGGAATCCCAGGTTTCACTGTACAGGGCAGATGGCAGACAGCGTGTATGGCGTCGTGTGGGTGAGCGGTTTGCTGATGTCAACGTTGTGGATCGAGTGGCCCATGGAGGCGGTGGGGTTATGGTATGGGCAGGTGTATGTTATGGACAACAAACACAGGTGCATTTTATTGATGGCATTTTAAATGCACAGAGATACCGTGATGAGATCCTGAGGCCCATTGTTGTGCCATTCATCCACGACCATCACCTCATGTTGCAGCATGATAATGCACGGCCCCATGTTGCAAGGATCTGTACACAATTCCTGGAAGCTGAAAACATTCCAGTTCTTGCATGGCCAGCATACTCAGCGGACATGTCGCCCATTGAGCATGTTTGGGATGCTCTGGATCGGTGTATAGGACACCGTGTTCCAGTTCCTGCCAATATCCAGCAACTTCACACAGCCATTGAAGAGGAGTGAACCAACATTCCACAGACCACAATCAACAACCTGATCAACTCTATGCAAAGGAAATGTGTTGCACTGCGTGAGGCAAATGGTGGTCACACCCGATACTGACTGGTTTTCGAAACCATCCAGACCCCCAAATACAGTAAAACTGCACATTTTAGAGTGGCCTTTTATTGTGGCCAGCCTAAGGCACACCTGTGCAATAATCACGCTGTCTAATCAGTATCTTGATATGCCACACCTGTGAGGTATATATATATATATATATATACGTTTTATGAGCATTAGTGTGTGTGTGTGTGTGTATATATAGTTTCAGTATAACTTTAGATGCATATTATAAACATGAATTTTAATTATATGGAATATATATATAAATGTAGTATTGATATATAACATATAGCGTAATATAATATTTAAAATAGAATAAAATATGAATTTATAATTGTAATAATTTATTATAACGATTATATATATTTTGTATATAGCTATATATAATAGAATTAAAAATATTTTCCAATTTTATATTATAGACAAAAAATATAAAGAACCCCCTGGCTTGCGGTTTTCGGCTAGAGCGCACTTTTGCGCTGTTTTTTTTCCCTTTCTGCTCTGACAGCAGACGCATGTAATGACACAGTGTCGTCGAATCGGATCAAAGGGTCACGCTGACGGAGAGCTCACGCTCGCTCTCGCAAGAGTGTATAATAACAAAATTATACAGCTGTCAGTGCTGTCTATAATACATTGTGGTGTGTTTCTCTGCATCACTCATTTCCCCATAAACACACATCAATCAAGCTCCCGCTCTCTTCCTGATCACACGCTCCAGCTCGGCCTGCTTCCCGAGATAAATAACGCTCCCGGAAAACCGTCAATGAACGCGGGCGGAGAGCAGCGCTGCTCTTATTCCCGAATATTCATAATTTATGCCTCTAACGACGTCTGCGCTTTGTGTGCTGCAAACTAAACCTCATCGAGAGCTTTTATCTGCTTTTGCGCGTTTGTTTAGTTGACTTGTTTTATTTATTAGGACGTCTTTTGGTTCTTTTAGTACTGAATTAAAACGGTGTCGAAGTTTTTATCTTTGCCTTTGAGTGATAGACCGCACAACTGTGTCTATTATGTATGAAGACCTTTTTTACTTCTCTTATTGCTCGTATTGAGAGTTTGACTTGGCCTAGCGAACAAAATCGGGCAAGAAAATCCCATAGATTATGCTGGTTTGGTCCAATAGCAAAGTTTAAAAACTACACAAAGCATCATATTAACCATAGCAATGTGCTAAAAACACCCAACCACATTTGGAATAAAATAAAGTTAATAATATGACTAATAATTTATAATAATGTTAATAATATCACACATTTAATATTTAAATTACAACTTATAAAACTATGTCACTAATCATAGTAACCTGATTTATATAATATTTAAATATACAACTTATAAAACTACATAACTTGATTTATAATACCCGCGTATATATATACCCCCCCCCCCCCCCCCCCCCCCCCGGCTCTTCTGACAGACTGATTTCGATTGACGTTCATAATGTGATTGCTCATAGCAGATTCTGTGCTCTATGTCGTTGTGGTTTATCACAGCGGATGTTAATTCTGTCTATTTCAGTGGTCAGCGCTTATCTAATAATAAGCTAAAGAAGGAACCGAGAACCAATCAGAGACGGCGAGAGACAGCGTGTAATTTTCTGCTGCGGTTGTTTCACACTTTTTTGTGTGTCTTTCATCAGATCTGTCAGCAGAAGTTGGGCTGTTGTAAAGCTCTCGAGATTTTTTTGCGCTCCGAGTGGACGAAATCAGTGATTACAGTGAGATATAAACACACATGCTAACTCACAGCACACTAAAAACCGCCAAACATCACAGTGAATGCTGACAGATTTTCTTGCTGCTGCCTTTTTCTTACTGTTCGAGTTTTTATGTTTTTACTTTTCTGAAGAAAAAGTTAGCACCAACCACCATTAAAAAGACGTGTTGGTTTTTAGCAAGTTGCTAGCCAGTTGGCAAGGTGAGCTGCCAACTGGCTAGTAAATGGTTTCAAACATACTGCTATGTGGTTGCTAAGGTGTTCAGAATGGTCTTTAGCCTGTTGCTATGTGGTTGCTAAGGTGCTCTGAGTGATTTTTAAGCATGTTGCTATGCGGGTGCTAAGTTATGCTGTTGCTAGGGTGACTAACATTAGTAGTTTTGAGTATGTTGCTATGTGGTTTTTAAGGTGTTTTGGTCTTTAGCATGTTGCTATGCAGTTGCTAAGGTGCTCTGAGTGGTTTTTAAGCATGTTGCTATGCGGGTTCTAAGTTGTTATGCTGTTGCTAAGGTGACCAACATTAATAGTTCTGAGCATGTTGCTATGTGGTTGCTAGGGCACTTTGAGTGATATTAAACACATTGCTATGTGGTTGCTAATGTGTTTAAAATAGTTTTTAGCATGTTGGTATGTGGTTGCTAAGGTGCTCTGAGTGATTTTTAAACATGTCACTATGCGGGTGCTAAGTTGTTATGTTGTTGCTAGGGTGACCAAGATTAATAGTTTTGAGCATGTTGCTATGTGGTTGCTAGGGCACTTTGAGTGATATTAAACACATTGCTATGTGGTTGCTAGGATGTTCTGAAGTTACGGTGAGATGACAGAGTAAACGGTTTCAAACATGTCGCTATGTGATTGCTAAGTTGCTCTGAATGGTCTTTAGCAAGTTGCTATGGTGACAAAGTAAATGGTTTCAAACATACTGCTATGTGGTTGCTAAGGTGTTCAGAATGGTCTTTAGCATGTTGCTGTGTGGTTGCCAAGGTGCTCCGGGTGATTTCTAAGCATGTTGCTATGCAGGTGCTAAGTTATGCTGTTGCTAGGGTGACTAACATTAGTAGTTTTGAGTATGTTGCTATGTGGTTTTTAAGGTGTTTTGGTCTTTAGCATGTTGCTATGCAGTTGCTAAGGTGCTCTGAGTGGTTTTTAAGCATGTTACTATGCGGGTTCTAAGTTGTTATGCTGTTGCTAAGGTGACCAACATTAATAGTTCTGAGCATGTTGCTATGTGGTTGCTAGGGCACTTTGAGTGATATTAAACACATTGCTATGTGGTTGCTAATGTGTTTAAAATAGTTTTTAGCATGTTGGTATGTGGTTGCTAAGGTGCTCTGAGTGATTTTTAAACATGTCACTATGCGGGTGCTAAGTTGTTATGTTGTTGCTAGGGTGACCAACATAAATAGTTTTGTGCATGTTGCTATGTGTTTGCTAAGACATTTTGAGTGACATCAAGCATGCTAAGGTATTAAGAATGGTCTTTAGCATGTTGCTATGCAGTTGCTAAGGTGCTCTGAGTGGTTTTAAACATGTTGCTATGCGGTTGCTAAGGTGTTCAGAATGGGGTCTTTGGCATGTTGCTAGGCAGTTGCTAAGGTGCTCTGAGTGGTTTTAAGCATGTTGCTATGGTGTTCAGAATGGGGTATTTACCATGTTGCTATGCAGTTGCTAAGGTGCTCTGAGTGGTTTTAAGCATGTTGCTATTTGGTTGCTAAGGTGTTCTGAATGGTTTTAAGCACATTGCTATGCAGTTCCTAAGTTGTTATGCTGTTGCTAGGGTGACTAACATTAATAGTTTTGAGTATGTTGCTATGTGGTTGCTAAAGTGTTCTGAGTGATTTTAAGCATGATGCTATGCAGTTGCAATGGCATTCTGAGTGATATTAAGCACGTTGCTAAGGTGTTCTGAGCAGCCTTTAGCAAGTTTCTATGTGGTTACTAAGGCATTCTGAGGGATTTAATGCATGTTGCTGCTATAACAGTAAGTGCTTTTGAGTATGTCGTCATGCAGTTGCTAAGGTGTTCAGATCATTTTTTTTTCTACTCGTTCATCTGTATATTGTACTATCCATCCATCTACCATATATTTTATATAATTTTATTTTGTGGAATTAAAAAACATAATGCTGTAAAACATTATGAAGCGCTCATATATTTTTCCGAACAGAACCTGCGAGAGCTCCGCGGAGATGGATGATGTAACCCGTCGTCACGGTAATGGAATCTCCCTCTGCAGACACTGATGGATCTGTTGCCGTGGCAGCCATTGCCGCCCGCTGACATTCCGGCCTGCCCCCGTCTGACGGCGGGCACTGCCAGGCACTCTGCCTGCTGTCACAGAGCGGGGTGTGTGTATATGTGTGTGTGCGTGTGGTCTGGGCCTCCAGCCAGAGCGCTGGCTGACAGAGCCCCCTCATGCAGCTCCGCTGAGAGGACCATGCAGCGCTCGAGAATACAGAAGAGGCCCTGTGAGCGAGCTGCACACCAGGGCAGCGGGTTCATTGTCTCTACACACCATTTCCTAACCAGGCACGGGACGACAAGTTTCTAGTGTAAAGTAAAACTGACAAAAAGTGACAGCCAGTTGGACGTGATTTATGTGTTTTATGTTTAAGAATGTCACGCTGCTCTTTTGTTGGTTGCTAGCCTAGTTAGCATTGCACTGTTAGTCGCGTACAGTGTATAGTATCCTACCTGACTGGACTATTTAAACAGAAGCAGATATCATGTGTGCCACTTTTTTTTACAACAGAAATTCTATGTAGATAAAAAAGTAGTATAAAAAAGTTAATTATGACTTTTTATATCACAATTTAAAATTTGGACAATTCAGACTTTCTGCACGAGGGTCGCCTTCCGGTGTCGAGAATGAATGAAACAAATCACACGTGAGTTTAACATTCCATAATGGTGCAGAATTATTATGTGTCATATTATCATATGCATACTGTTCATTTTTAAATATCACAGTGTTTCCCACAGGCTTACACTATGTGTGGAGGGGCTTCCCCCGTGGGATATATATACCGATTCACATTTACAACTCTGTGTGTTTGCTGCGTAAAACGATCAGTCGATTTTTTCGCGTTGGTCTGAATGAAAGTAAAATTTATTCTTTGCCACTAGGTGCCGCTTTCGGAGCAGTAAAAATAGCTGTTTTCCCGGTAACGGCTGTACACAAAGCAGCACTGCGCTCACAAACGCTGCTTTATCAGACATTACATGATGAAATGGAAATGAAATGAAAAAATTCCTGAAGACAGTCCGTTTCCTTCAGATAAACACAATAAAACTATATACAATATAAAAATACTAGCCCCGCGTTTAGATTTTGAAACGTGCAGTACTCATGTTTCCTCAGTGCAGTCAAAGCCTTTTGAAAAATCTATATATAAAGAGGTCGACCGATGTATCGGCTTTGCCGATTTATCGGCACCGATAGTTGATTGGTGGAACTATCAGTTATTGGCAAAAATCCATGCCGATAGTTTATTCCGGGTTGGGTCCGTTGCCGGAGCGGCTGAGAAGGTCGTCATTATACAGAAAAGTACCTATAGTCTGTGTTATACAGCACCAGAGCGGCCTCTAGTGGTGGACATCACTGACAGCACGTGTCGTTTGTTTAGACACGTGATACTACGCGCTGCACAGAGCGGGACACTTCAAAGGTGGATTTAAAACATAGACAATGAAACAAGTGTGTACAATCATCCTCAATACCAGTACATTACAACAACCCTAATGAACACCATAAAAATACTTCATTATTTAAATATTACGATCATAGTTAATACTGGTATATTGTGACTCCCCTAATTAACACAATAACAGTATTTCGATATTTCATTATTTAAATATCACAATAATTATCAATATCCTATATTGCAAACCCCTCAATTAACATTTCATTATTTAAATATCATGATCATTGTCAATACCAGTACATTGGAACATCTCTAATGAACATAACAATATTTTCATATTTCGTTATTTAATATCACGATCATCATCAATACTGGTATATTGCAACACCCCTAATTAACACAATAACAATTTTTCGATACTTTGTTATTTAAATATCACGATCATCGTCAATACCGGTATATTTTGACACCCCTAATTAACCTGATAACAATATTTCATTATTTAAATATTACGATCATCGTCAGTACTGGTATATTGCGACATCTCCTATTAACACGATAACGATATTTCATTATTAAAAATATCATGACCATCAATCATACCAATATCGGTATATTGCGAACCCCTCAACTGACATGATAACAATGTTTCAATATTTAAATATCACGATCATCTTAATACAGGTATATTGCAACACCCCTTTTTAACACGATAACGATATTTCATTATTTAAATATCACAATAATCATCAATATCGGTATATTGCGAACCCCTCAATTAACAAGATAACAATGTTTCAATATTTAAATATCACGATCATCGTAAATACAGGTATATTGCAACACCCCCTTTTAACACGATAACGATATTTCATTATTTAAATATCACAATCATTGTCAATACGAGTACATTAGAACACCCCTAACTAACATAACAATATTTTGATATTTCGTGATTTTAATATCACAATAATCATCAATACTGGTATATTGTGACACCCCTAATTAACCCGATAACAATATTTCATTATTTAAATATTACAATCATTGTCAGTACTGGTATATTGCGACATCTCCTATTAACATGATAACAATATTTCATTATTTAAATGTCGTGACCATTGTCAATATCGGTATATTGCGAAACTCCCAATTAACACAATAATGATATTTCATTATTTAAATATTATGATCATCGTCAATACTGGTATATTGCGACACTCCTAATTAACACAATAACAATATTTCATTATTTAAATATCATGATTATTGTCAAGACCAGTATATCACAACGCCCCTACTACATACTGTAAAAATGTTTCATTTAAATCAACACCTTGAATGACATGGGGGTGAGTAAATTATTTGGAAGTTTTTATTTTGGAGTGAATTAATGTTTTATCTTCTCTGTTCTCATAGAATTAAAATGATTTTTGGAACTTTAACAGGCCTTTGAAGTTGCTCCATTACATCTACTCTAAGCAAATGTTGACGACTCTCTGTGAAAATGTTGCTTTGTCACTGCAAATCTGTCCATATTTTTTTTATATTTGCATGTATAGGTGACGCATAGAAAGAAATCCAATGGATATAAAAACAAAAAGTGATTGTAAACACACGCACCAGCCACTAGCATTCAGCGTTGTAATCAGCAGCACATGTGGTTCCTTCCTCAGGAAACAACCGAGTCATAAAGCCTGAGACATAAAATAGACAAAAACCATTGAAAAAAGCCACATTGTGCATTTTATCCCAATCACCAACCACCAAACAACACTGACTGACTTTGTCTGTGTAGTGTGTGTGGTTGTAATAATCACAGCACTCATGCTCTATTTAATTCCCACACACCGTGTGTGTTTACATGTATTCAGATGGGACTCTGTGCTGGAATGCACACAACTGCCCCTCTCATTCTGTCTGGTGCTGCTCTCTAGTTGACATTTAAAGGCTGACAGCAGACAATGAGACTTTAAAACCCTATTGGACAGTCAGTCTGTCAGTCAAATTTGGCTAGCCAATGGAACTGATCTCCTTATACTACACACAAATACATGCTGCATGTGTACTACTTAGTGTTCAGCATATACTGTATAATACACTCTTTAAAATAAAGGTTCTTTACTGGCATTGATAGTCTGAAGAACATTTAGAGCCAGTTTAAGACTTTTCTATGCATAGTTGAATTTTTATTTCCAAAAGATAACTGTACACCTGCACACTAAATAGTAAGCTAACAGTCCATTTTAGAATAGCATACTACTTTATATGGCAGAAATAGCAGTGTAGCATGCTTTTCTAAACTCAGCATTGCATTGTGGTATACAGTGATGCATGCAACACGCTCCAACCAAATGGCAAATGTAGCAGGTCATCTGGGTGTTTAATAAATCCCTGCACTGTACACATTATACATACTGCAAAAATAGTACAAGTAGTATGCTAGTATACTATTCCAAGTAAAAAAACGGTCGCCATGAGTTATATCTCTCCAGCCTGAAGAATGCACCATTGTGTGTTTGGGATTAGCCCTGTAATTCTAGCAGGAGATGGAACATTAAAGATGAACAAAAGCATCTGACAGGTCCAGTTAAACTCTCTCTCTCTCTTTGTGTGTGTGTGAATCAGCTGAACTCTAGACCAGTACTGCATGAAATTTGGTATAGCACTTGCCAGTGTGGTTTACCGCAGCATGTGTGTGTGTTAGCATGTGTGTACGTGTGCTCGTCGGCGGTAGCAGCCACTCGCAAGCCTGGTATTTCCCTTGGGGAAGTTTTTCGCTGCTTGTAAGTCTCATGTCTTTGATTTTGTGCGCTGGAGGCAGAGGAAAGGAAGCAGCCGAATGCTGTCTCGCTGCCTCTGTCAACTCGAGGTCCCTTAATAAGAAAGAAAGAAAGAAACAAACAAAGAAAGAATCTCGTTTAAAGTCAGTTCAGGATGTGAATGGATGAAAAACTGATAGATAGACAGACAGATCGACAGATAGAGAGATAGAGAGACAGATAGGCGGACGGACAGATATATAGATAGACAGACGGACGGACAGACAGACAGACAGATAGATAGACAGATCGACAGATAGAGAGACAGATAGGCGGACAGACAGACCGGTAGATAGATAGATAGATAGACAGAAAGACAGCAGGATAGATAAATAGACAGATGGACAGATAGACAGACGGACGGATAGACAGACAGACAGACGGATAGGTAGATAGATAGATGGATGGATGGATGGATAGATGGACGGATGGACGGACAGATAGATAGACAGATAGACAGACAGACAGACAGACAGACAGACAAAATGATAGACAGACAAATAGATAGACAGATAGATAGATAGATAGACAGATAGATAGATAGATAGATAGACAGACAGATTGACAGACAGACAGACAGATAGATAAATAGATAGACAGATAGATAGATAGACGGACAGACAGACAGACAGACGGATAGACGGATAGACAGACAGACAGACAGAATACAGATGGATAGACAGACAGATAGACAGATAGATAGACAGACAGATAGACAGATATAGATAGATAGACAGACAGATAGACAAACAGATAGACAGACAGATAGACAGACAGATCGACAGATAGATAGACAGATAGGCGGACAGACAGACAGACAGACAGATAGATAGATAGATTAGATAGATAGACAAATGGATAGACAGACAGATAGACAGATAGATATAGATAGACAGATAGACAGACAGATCGACAGATAGATAGACAGATAGGCGGACAGACGGACAGACAGACAGACAGACGGATAGACAGACAGACAGACCGATAGATAGATAGATAGATAGATAGATAGATAGATAGATAGACAGACAGACAGACAGACAGACAGACAGATAGATAGATAGATAGATAGATAGATAGATAGATAGATAGACAGACAGACAGACAGGCAGATAGATAGATAGACAGACAGACAGAATGACAGCAGGATAGATAAATAGACAGACGGACAGACAGATAGATAGATAGATAGATAGATAGATAGATAGATAGATAGATAGACGGACAGACAGACGGACAGACAGACAGACAGACAGACAGATAGATTTAGTGACACAGATCTGGTATATATGGAGAGGGTGGGTGGGTTTTTCCGTGTTGAGCTACATGGGTGGAAGGAAATGAGAGGATTTAACGGCACGGACGAGCAGCATGTCCTGCCAGGCGCACACACACATACGCACACACACACACACACACACACACACACACACCAGATCCTGCCAACTGTTTATTTGTCTGCCTGTTCGCAGGAGCCGCAGCACGACATGCTCTGATCCTCTGCGCCAAGAGCCGACACGCAGACAGCAAAGGAATACAACCCGATCCAGGAGTCTGGAAGAAACTTCGGCCCACAGAACATGTTCTGTTTCTCTATCCATCTCTTTGTCTATCTGTTTCTTAAAATTATTTTATTATGGTTATAGCACATTATTGACATTTGGAGGCTACCAAATTAATTACTGTGTATTTTGTAAATAAAATTGATCAGGCTGTAAACTCAAACCTGCACCGCACTCATGTCATGCAATATGTCACTTTGCAGCACGAATTGCTGATTAAACATTGTGATCTAATATAAATACACACAAATCTGCGGTTTTGCCCTGTGAAAATATGTGTGTGTATACAGACGTGTCATTTGTGTGTGCAGAGCTGGTGTGAATGACGCCGCAAGACTGCGTGAGAGGCCACAAGAGAGAAACGAGACTGACAGAACGCGAGACAGAGATGATTAACACCAGTGCAAAAGTGCCTCTACAATGCAACGCTGCTGCTAAGACTATGCAATTCGGTTGCTAGAAGGTTTCCAGGTGTTCTGAGTGCTTCCAAAATTTGATTATAATATTCATAATATTAAAATATTTATTTTTTAAGATTCCTTCTTTATTTTATTTAAAATATTTGTTGAATAACATTTCCATAATATTTTAATATTTCTTCTTTTTTAACTATTTTATTTTATGGGCTTGGGGCTAAATTGATTGAGTAGAGAGAATGTTAAAAATATAACAACATGTTGACAATATTCTATTAGGTTAAGTAAAATAGTACTACTTTCATTAACAAATAAAACATGCCCTCATTTAAATAAAATACCCCTCAAAGTTCATATGTACATGTTAAAATACTTTCCCACATACAGAGTGTTTTTTTTTGTTTTTGTTTACAATGACAAGAAAGTCTGTGGATTCCAAAAAGACGAGCTCCGATCGCGCCGACTGGACTGCAGTTGCACTATGGCCCAGCTAGGGGGGGCTGCTGTACCACCGTTCTCCGTATCGGCGCCGCGCTCCGCTAGACGCTGCCGCCGCTCGTGTCCCTCTCTCTCTCTCTAATCACGCTCTGCGTCTCTCCCCCTCTCTTTATCATTCTGAGCCACCCCTCCTCCCCCCGTCACTTACCCTGCCCTTCTGAGAGAAGAATCCACGGCGTGTGCGATTTAGAGGGTGTGCGTGTATGTGTGTGCGTGTTAGTTTATGAGCCCGGCTTCTGTTTGTGTGTGCGTAGAGGTGCTATGAAGGCCGGCTCTATTGTGTGCAGCGCAGTGTTCTGTTACCTGCGCGCGAGTGATTAGAGCGCCGTAATAAACGGAGGGAGAGATAGAGCGAGAGAGAGAGAGAGGAGGAGGGGGGTGAACGAGGGATAGGTTGAGTGGAAGAGTAATAAAGACCGAGGGAGGAGATGAAATTCCAGCTGCCTGTGAAAGGCTGTTTCCTGCAGCGCTGCCACGAGATTAATGACGAGAGAAAAAGAGAGAGAGAAAGAGACGGAGGCAGGAAGAGTGCCGCGCAAACGACTTCGTGAAAGTATCCGGTCCGTGGCGACGGCGTCCCGTTTAGCGGCGCGCAGCTCGGTTTAATCTGGTTAAAGTTCTCTCTTATCATTTTAATAGCGTGCTTTCACACGCGCACGGATCACTGTCGAGGCAGATCGGCAGATATTGCGCGCTCAGAGGGCATGCAGAGACATTCGCAGTGCCAGTGCGCAGCGCGCCTGCCAGGCGTCGTTTCGCTTCGCTGCCAGGCCTCGTGCTCCGCTCTCCTTGCGCTCGGGATGAAAGCATTTCATTTTACGTCACGGCTGGACGTAAAAGCGAGAAGAAAAGATAGTTTGCTAGATTGTTCTTATTGCACTGCTTTACAGATCGATAGGCCATTAGCACAGTTAGCTGGATTTTTTTTTTTTTTTTTTTATGTTTTGCGACTCATGGTCTCTCTTCAGCTAATTTCGTTGACCTATTACTTCAGTATTACACTTTTTTTTGTCTTGTGCCAGTAATGACGTTACTACTCGATGGATGCTTTTAGAGTTAAACACCTCTTAGTTAAATTAATTCCAACTATGCTAACGGTACATTTTGCACTGGTCCATGTCCTGTGCTTGCTAAATTACCTGTGCTAATTGGATTAACTGTTGGGCAAACTGGGTCTTTACCAGCCCTAGTTGGGCCTACTTTGGCCTCAGATTTACCAATGAGGTTCAGCAATTTTTTGCAAAAATTTAGTCAATTAAATTCGCTTATTGCGTCCAACGAATGCACCAACTAATGCTGTTTCCGGGTCCAAGCCTCAACTTATTTCACTTGAGAATACTATCTCAACAGCCGTTTATGAGCACTGTTTATTTATATTAAAGTCATTTTTATATTTATTTATATGTATATTTTCATTGTCTGGCTATCTGGGATTTCGGTATGGAGTTAAAGGGGAGGATTATCATTTTTTTTTTGGTTGTATCAAGGGCTGTCAAATGATTAATCGAATACAAAATAAAAGTTTGAGTTTGCCTAATATGTGTGTGTGTACTGTGTAATTATGATGTATATATAAATACAAACACATTAAATATTAAAGAAATATTTAGAAGTATATGTATTTATTATAATTTATATATATATATATATATATATATATATATATATATATATATATATATATATATATAAAGACTTTTATTTTGTATGCGATTAATCGCGATTAATCGTCTGACAATTCTACTTATGTCACATTGTGAGTGTATATTAGCATAATTTGTTGTTTTCTTGTGGCATCCGATTTGGACATTTGGGCCCGGAAGCAGTGATGCGTGACATCAGACTTAACAAGCAAAAAGAAATCCATGCAATTCGGAATTTCGAGTAAGAGTGAAAAATTTCCCTGCAACAGACAATGGACCATTGTGTCTGCAAAATTTTACAGAAAATTTGCTAATGTGACTGCGAACATTAGCCATGTTGTGTTCTTTAATGTAGTTGGGATAACTTTGCTGTTTTCTGTCATACATATTAATGTGCTAACTGTCAGCGCTTTACCTTTGCTAACTGAGCTAACTTTACCTATTTCTGTGCTAACTGTGCTAGTTCTGTGCTAACTTTTTTAGTTTTTCGGTTTTAACTTTTGCACTACGTTCTGAGGTCCTTGTGTCAGCAGTCAAATTACCCGAGCTAACTTTCTTAGCTTTGCTAACTTCCCTGAGATATCAGTGTTTTTACTTATGCCAGAAATATTGTTCTCAAAGTTTTGGATTAGCGCAGTCTAAATTCTATTAGGCCTGTGTTAATGAGTGGAATGCTAGAAAACTGCGCAGCCCACTACCAAACCAATTCCTTTTTAAATATTACCGCGTCAGGCTTCGCCCGTGCATTACGATCTGCTTTCTATATTTACCGAAACGATCGCAGGGACGGAGCGGCAGAGGTCTACGGCTGCGGGATTTCTCCGGGGAACAGCTTGCCGTCACGCTTCACTGCCGTCTGAAGAGCGCCAGGGAAACCCTGACTGCAGGAGCGGGACGAGAGCTGAGACGAGAAAAGAGACAGAGCGTGAGGGAATGAACGCAACGGCGCGTGTGTGCGCGAGGCTCTGTGGGAGAGAAACAGGTGCTTCCTGTGCTTTTGAAATGCGAGTATGTGTGTGCGCACGTAGCGCTGCCTGAAAAGCGTGTGCTGTTTGCATGCGATTACTGGCCCTGCTCTGAGTGTGTGTGTGTGTGTGTGTGTGTGTGTGTGTGTGAGAGAGAGAGAGAGATTGTGTGGCGGCTTGCGGTGTGCGTGTATGTGTGTGTGTGTGTGTACCTGGCTCACGCTGAGACAGGACCATTAATCCTGCTTACTGGCCGTTGAGCAGCGCAGAGCAGCGGAGAGATAAAGAGCCAAATCCCTCTCTCTCTCTCTTGCTCGCGCTCTTTCTCGCCCGCTCGCTCTAGGCTTGATGACTGACTTGGCCTGTCTGTCGTCACCTGCAACGAGCCGACGTGATTTAATTCAATTGCGTTCGATTCAGTGACTCAACTGTAATGTCATAAACTGCGATATGATAATTGTATTGATGATGCGCGTCCTGCGGGTTGAATAGCTCATCCAAGACCAGACGTGTTCTGCGGTTGTGTGTGAAATCGTTACTAGTGAGGTCAGATCAACACTGACCTGGAGTCACAGGGAGAGAGAGAAAGGACTGTGTGTCGGGTCAGAGCGCTGGTCACACTTTCTGTAACACACGCGTTCGTCAATAAGTGCCTGATCGATATTCTTAACTGTGCATTGATGACCGATACACAGGCCTGCCGGAAACACACACACACACAGTCCTCAACAGTCTCTCTTTCAGCCTGTCTGTCTCTCTGTCTGAATTTCTATCTCTGTCTCCACCCGTCTATCTCTGTTCTCAGTTTCTCCTGCTTTCTCTATCTGTCCATCTTCCTTTCTCTCTCTTTGGGTCTATCTGCACATACCTGTCTATCTTTCTGTTTTTTTCATTCTACCTATCTGTCTCTCTCTCTCCCTGTCTATCTCTCAGTACATTTCTACTTGCATCTATCTATCTATCTATCATCTATCTATCTATCTGTCCCTGAATTTGTCCAACTGTCTCTCTCTTTGCCTGTGTATCTATCTATCATCTGTCTGTCTGTCTGTCTGTCTCTTTCTGCCAGTCATATTCTCAGTCTAATTCACCTGTCTGTCTCTCAGTTTCTAAATGTCATTCTCTTCCCCTCTGTCTTTGTCCATTTCTCTCTCTCCTTCTCTATCGCTGGCTCTATCCATATGTCTCTCTCTGTGCCTGTCTGTCTGTCTACTTCACCGTCTCGCTCTCTCTCGGGGCCGCAGCGATATATTAATAGCTCTAGCCGTCGAGACCCAATTCCCAGAGCCGTGTAAGAATTCATTCTGTCTCTCTCGCTCTCTCTCCAGCGGGAGGGCTGACTCTTACGCATTTGGAAATTTGGCCTGTAAGTACCCTTCAGCTGGGGATCAAAGCTGTATGCTGCACACACACCGCCTGAGAACGGACGTATAGGCCCATAGAGGGAGGAGTGTGTGTGTGTGAGAAGGTCAGCAAGCGGCGACACGGTCTTGGACGCTGTACAATCTCCAGACGGCAATCCCCACTGCGTAGGATTAAACTGTGTGTGTGTGTGTGGATCCGTGCGCTGAAAAACACAGCTTGACACGCAAATTTTCCACACTACGCTTAAGGGAATAAACTCACCCAGGACGACTGTGGGACTTGAACCAGTTCAAGTTGATTCCCCCGAACTCTCGTACATTTCCGCACTGACCTGCAGTCAGTCCTTCCCACAGCAAGTTGCATCTGATCTGGAATCAGTTCATGACGTCACTTTGTTGAACCATAGGGGTCAGGGATTAGCTGGTTAGCATGGCCCACTTAGCCCCTGCTAGTAGAGGCCATAAATACACCACTCAGTAGATAAAAAGCATGACAAAAAGATGCATTTTAAATATATGTTCAAAAAATAAAGATGTTTTAAATCTTCTCATGAGTGTGAATATTGTCCATCCATAGCTTGGTTTACCTCATATTTATTTCTCCATCTATATCTATTAGACAAGAATACTATTAAAAACAGAATTTTCTGCAGTGCATAATGTCATGAAAGGACCCCCCAAAAGAAGTGGGTCACCCAACTGCACTATGCTCCCGTACACCACTGACTTCATTTCCTAGTCGAGAGAGAGCTGGTTTAGGATCATCAGTAGACAGACATTATGGTTTAATAAACGTGCTGTCTGAGGTAACTGGCAGGTAAGAGCGTGATGCTTTGGGAAACAGTCACGGAACGCTTGTGAGTCACGGCGCCCTTCCGCCGGCAAGAGCCATTTGATTCTCTCTCTCTCTCTCTACGTTCGCTCACTCGTCTCTGCCAGATCTGACGCTTCCTTTAATTCTCTCTCACGCTCGCTTGCCTCTCTCTCTTTATCAGATTCCTTCCCGCGCCCGTGTCTGCCGTCGCACCTATTAAAGACGCTCGGCAAATGGAATTCCTCAATATCGCACTCGGCGCTGCTTTGATGTGAAAGAGAGAGACAGAGAGATGGGGGGGCGAGGTGGTAGCATGAAAAAAAGCTGCCAAATTGCGTGCTCGTTTTATCAAATGCGGGCTGATATTTGTCACCGAATGGCTAGGGCTCCGCAGAGTATTTCAATTAACACGCGGAAAACGCCGTCGCAGACTCGTTTGCGGTTCACCATGTGATTTCGTCCTGTTTCAGCTCATGAAATATGAATAATGAAATTCTCGATAGTGAACTAATTTCCAAAATAACAAAGAAACTACCCGTCGGAGCAGGTGGATTCACAGGGCCTGGAAACAAGACTTGTTACAATTTTTTACAAAACCGAAAAGTTTTAATTTGCCTTCCCCAGGTAAATGATGTCTCTTACTGTAATATTTCGTAGAAAACCCATGAAAGATGTTATTTAAAAAATCCACATTGTTTATACATATTTTGGACTATGTAGGGCCCCATTATTTCGATGACATGAAATGGTTGCACTTGCTGAGCTACTGGTGCTACCTGTTGCTATTTTTACCGCAACACAACTATAAATAAAATAAAATACTGATACATTTTGGTTGTAATTTTCAGTCGAAAAAAACGATGTTAGTCTTCACTGCTTTTCCTAGCGATTAGAAGAGGATAAAAATAGAATGGGAAGATGTTTGTGGACGAATAAATCTTCCTAAAGACCCGTTTCTCTGTTCTCTCTACTTTAGTCCTGATGCCTTTCAGGCTTTTAGACAACCACAGCTACTGGAAGAGATTACAAACGGCAGAGACAAGAAATGCTAGATGCCATCCTGGCAGGATGTAAACATGCCGATGCTTGTCATGATGCTGCAGCCACTGAAGGAGTTTCTCAGAGCAGATTTTACTAAAAAAACAATGGCAAAAACAATGGTATGGCATTCGGCCTTTAAATCAGAGCAGAAAGCCTTGAAATGAACAAAGTAATGGCATTAAATATTGCATGCACTGAACAAAAAATGAATATCTTTGTTAGGATTCTTGTCTTGTTTTTAACCACAAATATCTAAACATTCTTAAGTCAAGATACATCTACTTGAGATGGAAATTGAACATATAAAGTCTTGTTTTTTGAGAAATTGGAACAAAATTAAGTAAATTTATGGTTAAAACAAGAGCAAATATCTGGGGTATGAAAACTTGTTTTCCCTTTAAATTAAGTTGATTTTTCTAAGCCCACTGACAGATATTTGTCCTTTTTACCTCATGAATTCACTCCATTTTGATAAATTTCTCAGAACATTATTTTGATTTACAACATTTGCACTGAAAAACAAGACAGAAATACTGATGGAGAACATTGCTTTTGTGCAGTGTGATCAAAACATTCAGTAAAAGTTATTTCCATATTCTAAATAAACTTTTTGTGTGTGCAAAATTAACAAAAAATAATGGAGATCGGTTGGAAGCTGCATTTTCATATGTTTCTAATACAGCTCATGTTCTCCTAAGACTCATGTTTCCTTTAATTTATTTCTTTAATTGGTCTTTAATAGGTCATGGTCCTAAACAATGGTTTTAAAACAGTCTGCCTTTATAAAACTGGCAGAAAGCATGAAAACTTATCCAAATAAAATGTAACTAACCATATAATCTTGTATATACTGAGGAAAAACACTTACCTTATCTTGCTGTTGATGTCAAAAGCCATGCACTGAATCAAACTCTGCAGTATTTTTGGCGCAATTTCATCTGTGGCTTCACAGACTCTAGTCAAATTATCCAGATGCCAACACGGGTAGGCTGCGTGTCATTCCGTCATCCTTGAAAACCAGCAATAAACTTTGCAAGATAAAATATGACCCGAAGTAAATTCTCTCTCTATCCTACACTAAAAACCCTGACATTTGCATTGGCCGGTCTGCAGGGCACTGATGGCTGACGTGGGCACTGTTGCATTGGCAGGCTGGCACTGATAAGCTGGCATTCTCTCAAGCACACTGATCTAATGCGGTAGGAAACGCTTAGTTCACTACTGAGACAGCCAGTCATTTGTGGCATATCGCAGTCTAAAAGCTTAGTGTGTTTGTATGTGTCTCAATACGCTGGTTTCTTATCCTTAAAAACACTTCAATGAAGTAATTTTCTCGTGCATGAAATCTGAGAAATGGAAAAGAGAAAATGCAACAAACAACAAGACCTAGATTATTATCACAGGAAATTACACATTTCTCAGCATTTCTGTAAGATGTGGCACTTTGCTGTCACCTGTGCATCATTTTCTAGAGAGTCATTTTCACTTCCTCCTAGAGCAGCATACTGAACTGAAAAGGAACCTCGTAAGTAAATTATTTGAAACACTGTTATGCTGCCTTCACTTGCTATCGGATTTATTGTAAACACAAGTTTTCTGATCAGAAATTGGACACGAAAGGCCTCTCAAGTCATATTTACTACTGGAAATTTACGTTAAGTAAAATAATAAAGTTACATAATCATATTACTTTTGCAAGTAACTGGTAAAGTAACACATTACTTTTCAATTTACAAGAAAATATCTGAGTTACTTTTTCAAATTTATTTCCCCATGTTGAGAGAAACTGGAAATGAGGCGCAGGCCAGAGGCACTTCCTTCAGCCTGAGGTTTATTAATTTTACTTTCGGTGTGAAAGGGCCTTTGCAGTAGCCAAAAATATATCTTTTGAGTTTTCAGTTATGAAAATAAATCAGCAAGCCCAGCCAAGGTGACAAAAAGTAACGCAGAAGTAACGTCATGCATTACTTTTCACAAAAAAGGAACTAAGTAATGCAATTAGTTACTTTTTATGGAGTAACGCAATATTGTAATGCACTACTTTTAAAAGTAACTTTTATGTATTTGACAGAAATTCCAGAATTCCATCTAGCACAGTGAATGTTTATAGTTATCAACCAATGGAATATTACATTTTATTCTTTTCGACAACAAAGCACTTGAATGCGACAAGCACGTAATCGCAACTTCGTAAGTGGGAAACAGGAAATTTCCGATAGCACATGAAATTCTTCACAGGACACTCAACTCTAATAGATTCAAATAGTCTTTAGCATGTTGCTAAGCCAACACCGCAATACTCTAATGGTGCTCTAGTCCGTTTAGTACTTTTTTCGCAAATTAGAAATTTATGTCTAAATTTGTAACATTTTGAGTATGCATAAACCAAACTTACCAGTTACTTTTACGTTTCTAAAACGTTTTGTTTTTGCATTTTACTTTTTTTGTTTACAAAAAATGAATTGAAAAACTAGAAAATAAAAACACATTTGTTGAGGCAGTCTTGCTATTTTAACTTCAGTATGCAATTTAAGCTGTTTTGTCTAGCTGTAGTTTCACGGGGTCCAGAGTGCAATGTCGTATTGCGTGAGCTATCGAGCAATCCATATAAAGCTGTATGTGTGACGACAACATTCGAAAGTATCAGTTTTCAAATCGCACAGGACTGTTTCGAAGTTTTGTTTATCAAAACTCTGTATGCAAATCACACTTTGTGTGAAAAGGAATAAAAATTGTCAGAGTTTTACTGCCTCTAGTGTTCATTTCAACTAGAATTTCAATTTTGCAGAAATTTATATAGAGGCACCTATTTACAATGAGCCTTTGTTGATTCTTTCTTGTCCTTGAATCTGATTGGCTGAAATGAGTGCAATATTCTAGTGATAACTCCCAACTGTTTCACCGTTTGCATCATTCCGCCTGCAGTATTTCTCACAGTGTGTGTCATGGCGGAAACACAAATAAACAATAAACAATACTGTTTTAAAGAGTTTTTTAGGTGAGAATATACTGGTTTAGACTTCAAATGTGTGGTTTGTTAATAAAGATAACGTCTATTTGAAAATTTGGTTCATTGTTTAGAGCTCCAGGGCGTCAGCACTCATGAACCTGCCGAGACCAGCCTCAAATCGGCCAGAGTTTCTGGAATTTGCCGCTGACTCTGATGTCTCTGTAGTGGTTAAACACAAGATATAATTCGTTTTGGGTAAATCTAACGGGCTGTCTTTGGTCTCATTAATCTATTATTTGTTCCAAAATAATAGGACAAAATCTCATCACGTTACATTTTATGTAAATTTAATGCTGTATATCAGAGTACTGCCTTTGTACTTTTGACTGAATTGTCTAGCAACTTTTATGTTGGCTGTTGCCGTTTTTTTTTTTTTTTTTAAATAAATATTATTTATTCAATAAATAATATTTTATGTAAATAATAGTAGCATTTAATAATAGTATTTAGTATTGGGAAACGGTGTTTGTGATGTTGATTAGTTGCATTGTTCTGCATGGTGACAAGAGGCTGTTTTTATGAGTTATTCAGCAGTAAAGACTTTTAAATTGAAAGAGACTTATATGGTTGTAAACAAAAAAGTTATTTTTACTTTCAACAACAGCTTGTAATACACAGCCAATGAATGCACTGAGCAGCGCTGTCATCGGAAATCACCCTTAACAGATGAAAGGCTAGTACAACAAAGATATCGCTTTTCTCAGCGGACGTTCAAACTAATATTTTATTGTGAATATGAAACTGAGCTGAAGAATGAATGCTGTATCAGATATCAGATGCAGGTAATCACACTTGCTAACTCCATCTCTCTCTCATCATACTCGAATCTACATAATACAGTGAGCTTTTAATACATTAATACAATGATCTTTCAATGAAGCAACTCAACGTTCCTTCGTTACTAGTTCTAAACTGACGTTTTCAAATTAGTAAGGGAGACCTGAGCTCAGCTGTTAAACTGTCAACTTGATTTCTGAATCTGTGGCGGAAGAAAGTAGTTTGCGCAAAAGAGGGTTTTTAAAAACACTGTTGTTGTTTCTTATGTATTTACACACTTTTGCCGTCAAACTGTTGTATAAACGCAATATCACATGAGTAGACGTGAGATATAGCTGTATAACAGCACGCTGTGATTACCTACGGCACTGGGCCAGATCACAGCCGTGCCAATATACAGCCATATCGCACATCTACTCATGTGATATTGTGCACATATATAGGTATTGGTTGATTACAATATTATAATACATTGGAAAGCCACCCATCTGTATGCGATGGCCATCACAAGTCTGCAAGACTTGAATGCTGGGACAGAGCCTTCGAGTCCTTTCTGGGCACATGGGTTCTCAGTGAATTAAACTTAAAGCATTTAATTACGGCCAAGGAGAAGAAGGATTAACAGATAACTAGGGGAAAGACAACGGAACCAAAATGAGATTGATAGAGATTGAAAGGGCGGCCCATGCAGCGGGGACATCTGCCAGCCGAGTGACCTCTGCCATTTGTAATGATCAACCGTGGAAAACACACACACGGACACAAACGAGAGGATGGACGTGGCCAAAATTCGGGCTAAAAAAGACTTGGCAGAAAGTGAAAGAGAATGTGTGCATGTGCGTGTGCGTGTGCCCGGCTTGCCAGGGTTGGCAGGGTCTTTGATTCGCTCTGACAGTCTTTGATGCCCTCCCAGTGCCCGCTGCACCTCTCTACACACACACTCACTCACAAACCCTACGTGCCAGGATCAGACATAGCAGAACAAGGCTGACGTAACGCAGAGGAAAAGATGAGAGCGGGCCGGGAATGAGGCATGAAATGTGGAGGGGGGAAAAAAAGGAACGTTGTTGTCATCCTCCGTTAGCGGCCGTACTGAGATTTTTCCCTGGCACGCTTCCCACCGCGAGCCGCAGAACACGAGTCTGCTGAATGCGAAAACAGGAGCAGATAGTGGAGAACACCAGCAGAGACGGAGCAGCCTGTTAACGGCAGACAGGTACAGACGTGTCCTGCCTCTCGCTGTCTCTTTCTCTCGCTCATTTATTCCAGCAGAGCTTTGTTTTGAAGGTAATCCTAATCTGAACCTTCACACAAACGCTAACCCCTCAAATGTGTGAATATGTAGATTCAAAACCAAAATAGTCTTTTTCAAGTTTTGAAAACCTCCGGAGAACGACTACAAGGCCCCTGCGGGAATATCTACTTGCACATACACCTGAGCACTTACAAGCGCTGAGTGCTTTAACAAACAACACATCAATGTCTTCTCTGCACATGGGAATAACAACTTGGAAATATAATATATATCTAGATATATATAGATATATATATATAATATTATATATGCGCAGGACATATAACAAGGTCATCCATGACGTCGATGTGCTTCAAGACTGCTTCAAAAACTTTTTTTCTGACAATCTTGACATGTAAATTATTTAGAGGGATTCTGTGTTGTCTAGAAATGCTGTTTTTATTTAGATCAATTATTGATAGTCATATCTTCTTGAAGTCACGCTTTTTGGGGCCACTGCTTCTTGGTAAAATGTAGGGAGATCCATACAAATGGATTTTCACAGGCTCTGAATCAAGAGTGTGTATAAAACAAGTTTTGGATTTTCAAAATCAATTTTATATAAGCTGAAAGTTATACATGAAACATTCAGCTTTCCTGAATAAATCTGAGTTTTGAACAAATTGGTTTAGTCAATGATTCAATGACTCACTCATATAGACAGTCACTTGTTTAGTACATACATTTATCTGTTTTTGAATGAACCAGTTGAGTGAATAAAATCAGTGAATCACTTATAAAGACTGCCACTTGTTTATTTCATAAATAATCTGTTTTTAAACAAATCTGTTGAGTGAATAAATCAAATTACTCATAGAGGCAGACACTTGTTTAGTACATAATTTTTGGTGTTTTTGAACGAATCAGTCAATAAATCAATGAATCACTAATGAAGACAGTCATTGTTTAGTTCATAAATTAATCCGTTTTAAACAAATCTGTTGAGTGAATAAATCAATGACTCACTCATAAAGACAGTCATTTGATTATTCCTAAATTAATTGGTTTTGAATGAATCGGTTTAGTCAATGATTCTGTGACTCACTAATAAAGATGATTACTTCTTTAGTTCCAAAATGAATCAATATTTTGCACAAATCAGTTGAGTAACTGAATCCACTTATAAAGGCAGTCACTTATACAAATCAGTTGAATGAATGATTCAGTGACTCACTCAATATGATGGTCACTTGTTATTTTTTCTGAATGAATCTGTGTGTTTGAAGTAACTGGTTGAATGAATAATTTAATAACTCACTCATAAAGACTCAATTTTGATTGAATCAGTTTAGTGGATGATTCAATACGTCACTCATAAAAAAGTCACTTGTTCATTTTTTTTTAAAAATTTTTTATTATTTTTTTTTTAATAAATCAGTGTGTTTGAACAAATTGGTTGAATGAATTATATAACGACTCACTCAAAGACTCATTTGCTCAATTTCTGAAAGTATCAGTGTTTTGAATGAATCAGTTTAGTGAACGACTCAATAAGTCACTCATAAAAAAAAGTCATTTTTAGTTCCTGAAATAATCTGTGTTTTGAACAAATCCATTTAGCGAATCATAAGTTACTCACTTGTGAAGATGGTTCCTTGTTCAGTTCCTGAATTAATCAGTGCACTTGAACAAATTAATCAAATGAATGATTCAATGACTCACTCATTAAGATGGCCACTTGTTAATTTCCTTTATGAATTAGTGTGTTTGAACAAACTGGTTAAGTGAACGATTTAATGACTCAAAAACTAATTTCTTTAGTTTCTGATTGTATCAGTGTTTTGAATTGATCAGTTTAGTAAAGGATTCAGGAAGTCACTCACAAAAAAAAGTGTCTCTTTTTAGTTCCTGAATTAATCATTGTTTTGAACAATCAATTGAGTAAATGAATCTACGATTCACTTATAAAGACAGTCACTTCAGCAAATCAGCATTTTGAACAAAGCCATTAGTGAAACATCAGTGATTCACTCTTGAAAATGGTAACTTGTTCAGTTCCAATCAGTGCATTTGAACAAATCAATTTATTGAATGATTCAATGACTCACTTACAAAAACGCCTGCTGTTTAGTTCCTAAAATAATTTTTTTGTGAAACAATTTTGTTTAATCAATGATTCAATGACTCACTCATTAAGAAATTCATCAGTGCTTAAACAAATTGGTTTAATGAATGATTCAATGACTTACTCATAAAGACTCACTGTTCAATTTCTGAATCTATCAGTGTTTTGAATAAATCAGTTCAACCATTTATTCAGTGACCCAACTGGTTGAATGAATGATTCAATGACTCACTTATTAATTCCTGAATGAATCAGTGGGTTTAAACAAATTGGTTAAATGAATGATTCAATCACTCAGTCATAAAGACTCACTTGTCAACCACTTGCATAACAATATCATCTTTAGAAAGAGTCAGCAAGACACAGACTTACCAATCAGCCAATAATCAGATGCATGTTTCATCTTGACCTCTTATAATTTTCAGTCTGTCATCTATTCTTTACTCTCATTCCTCCCTTCTCATCTCTCTCTGTTCTGCAGACAGTGCTTTGGGGAGTAGCAAAGATGACAGAACGCTCAAGAATGACTCACAGATGGAGAACGCACAGGAAGACGAGGGCTTGGAAAGGAAAAGCCAGCGAACAGTGTGAGCAGTGCAGCGATGGAGCATGTGAGGGCAAGAAGGACTTCAGCACACACACACACACAGACACACACACACACGTTAAGAGCATACCAGCGCTGTGTGTGTGTTAAGAGGGTTGGGTTTCTAAATGACAGATCATTATCATGCTAATTAAAGCATTTTGTAGCTGTGACTCGTGCAGTATTTGTGTGTGTGTGTGTCTAATTAAGGCCGGTTCATCAGCGCCCAGCTCATTTACACCGTGCTAGAGCGACACCCTGATTCAAGCACACGGACAGTAATGAAGCTACTAATTATTATAGCACTTTAACATATTTAGCCTTAGCTGAGCCAACCCCGAACAGCTGAACCACCTCAGCTGAACCACATGAACCCAGCAAAGCTTCAGCGGTTCAACACAACCTAGCACAGCTGAGCCACCCAAAAACAATCCAACACAGGTAAATCCAGCAAACCTAAACTAAAACGACACAGCTCACGAAATTCATTTATATACAGTACATTACAACATACTAAGATTAGACTCAAAACCACCTGTTCTTCTGCTGATGGGATATAAACTGATCTCAGAGCAGCACCTTTACCTTAGAGGATTTGTTCTTGTGACCCCCGTTGACTCAGTAATGTTGGAGACGGCATGGTCTTTGTTCGGCTCAATGAAGCGCTTCCTCATGCTAATGCTAGAGGCCAGAGAGAGAGAGAGGTTTAATTAGTGACTTAGTATTGATCAGCGCTGAGGTTACCTTTGCTGACAGAGCACAGTTTGAGGGGCCGCGTGTGCGAGCGCTTGCGTAAGCCAGTACCAAGAATGTAATTAAGAAATTCAGAAACCACTGGGGTGCTGCTGGAAATTGGGATCCTTTGGTGCACAGTGTGTGCGTGTGTCTCCTGAGCCATTATGACACTTGTAATGATCTGTTGTCCTTATCAACCAAGACAAATGTACTGAGAAAAAAATAAAGAATAAAATATGGTTAATGAGCATGAGTGGCCATTTAAAAAAAACATACTGTATGTTTACAGTAAAAGTAAACCAATATCATGGTACTCCAATATATACCATGGTACTTAAAAAAAGTACTCTGAAGTAATTCCAAAAATACCATGGTATTACCATGGCACCATGTAGAAAAATATGGTAATACCATAGTAAATGTCTGAAAAGACACAGCAACTCCATGGTAAATGTCAAAAAAACATGGTAACACAATGGAAAATGTCCAAACAAAACAGTAGTACCATGATAAATGTCCATGAAAACATAGTTATACCATATTAAATGACAAAAAAATGTGGTAATGTTAAAAAACAAAACAAAACAAAAACAAAACAAAACAAAACAAACAAACAAAAACATAACACTAAGATAAATGTCTGAAAAACATGGTAACACAATGCTAAATGTCTAAAAAACATGGTAATACTATTGTAAATATCTACAAACAATGATTGTAATTGTACTATAAACATAAAAAACATGGTATCATGATAAAAGTCTGAAAAAAGTATAATACTATGATAAATGTCCAAAAACAGGGTAGCACCATGGTAAATTTTCAAAACAACAGAAGCAGAATGGTAAATGTCTGAAATGTCCATGTTTTTGTCCAAAAAACAAAAAAAAACAGTAATAGCATGGGTAAAACATAGTTTTACCATGTTAAATGTCTAAAAATGTGGTAATACCATGGTAAATGTAAAAAGATAAATGTCTAAAAACATAATACTATGATAAATAGATAAAATAGATATGATAAAAAGCATAATACTATGATAAATGTGAAAAAACAGGGTAGCACCATGGTAAAAAATTTTTTAAACAACAGAAGCAGCATGGTAAATGTCCATGTTTTGTCCAAAAAACAGTAACAGCATGGTAAAACATAGTTTTATCATATTAAATGTCTAAAAAATGTGCTAATACCGTGGTGTTAAAAAATACATAACACTAAGATAATACTATAATAATATAATACTATGATAAATGTCCAAAAACAGGGTAGCACCATGGTAAATTTTCAAAACAACAGAAGCAGCATGGTAAATGTCTGAAATTTCCATGTTTTTTGTCCAAAAAACAGTAATAGCATGGTAAAACATAGTTTTACCATGTTAAATGTTGAAAAAATGTGTTAATACCATGGTAAATGTTTTAAAAAACATAACACTAAGATAAATGTCTAAAAACAGGGTAACACAATGCTAAATGTCTGAAAAACATGGTAATACTATTGTAAATGTCCACAAACAATAATTGTAATTGTACTGTAAACATAAAAAAACATGGTATCATCATGATAAAAGTCTGAAAAAATGTATAATACTATGATAAATGTCCAAAACCAGGATAGCACCATGGTAAATTTTCAAAACAACAGAAGCAGCATGGTAAATGTCTGAAATGTCCATTTTTTGTCCAAAAAACAGTAATAGCATGGTAAACATAGTTTTATCATATTAAATGTCTAGTGTAGCACCATGCAAAATTTTTTCTAAACAACAGAAGCAGCATGGTAAATGTCCATGTTTTTGTCCAAAAAAACAGTAACAGCATGGTAAAACATAGTTTTATCATATTAAATGTCTAAAAAATGTGCTAATACCATGGTGTTAAAAAATACATAACACTAAGATAAATGTCTAAAAACATGGTAACACAATGCTAAATGTCTGAAAAACATGGTAATACTATTGTAAATGTCCACAAACAATAATTGTAATTGTACTGTAAACATAAAAACATGGTATTATCATGATAAAAGTCTGAAAAAAAGTATAATACTATGATAAATGTCCAAAAACAGGGTAGCACCATGGTAAATTTTCAAAACAACAGAAACAGCATGGTAAATGTCTGAAATGTCCATGTTTTGTCCAAAAAACAGTAATAGCATGGTAAAACATAGTTTTATGTTAAATGTTAAAAAATGTTGAAAAAATGTGTTAATACCATGGTAAATGTTTTAAAAAACATAACACTAAGATAAATATCTAAAAACAGGGTAACACAATGCTAAATGTCTGAAAAACATGGCAATACTATTGTAAATATCCGCAAACAATAATTGTAATTGTACTGTAAACATAAAAAAAACATGGTATCATCATGATAAAAGTCTGAAAAATGTATAATACTATGATAAATGTCCAAAACCAGGATAGCACCATGGTAAATTTTCAAAACAACAGAAGCAGCATGGTAAATGTCTGAAATGTCCATGTTTTTGTCCAAAAACAGTAATAGCATGGTAAATGTCTGAAAACAATAATCACATGGTATAAATGTCATATCCAAAACAAACAAAACAAACAAACAAACAACAACAACAACAAAAAACACGTTAACATCTTCACAAATGTCCAAAAAAAAAAAAAAAAAAAAAACATGGTAATGCTATGATAAATGTAATATGGTGGATGTCCAAAACATCAGCAATAACATGGTAAATGTTTAAAATGTAGAAATTTGTGCTCCAAAAAGTGAATCAAGAAAACCTCTCTCTCTTTAAGAGCTTTGAATTTACTAGTGGAGGGGCAGAGACAGGAAACCATGGAAACCAGAGGTTTTTAATAAATAGCTGAAGTGTGTCCCTACGTGTGCTTGCGTCCTGCGCTCTGTCATGTCTGCTATCTGTATGGTCCTGATGGTGTGTCTGTGCATGTTTATTTGTGTATTCACCCCAAATAATATTCAACTTACAACCTACAGTACAGGCAGATTTGTGAGCAGCAATAAATGCACTACGGTCATTCTCAACTGGTTTTTCATTAGACATAAGATGGTGATGCAATAAAATTACAATAACCTGTTTAACATCTAAAAATAAACATATGTCCTTAAATTCAAACATTGAAATGTTTTAATATGATCATAAACGGCAACAATATGCAAAATTATTAAAATGATACAGGCTGAAGAGGAAATAAAAAAGGTAATTGTGAGATAAAGTTTAAATAAATTATTAATAAATTAATATTCAGAAATATACTGTGATAATTGGCAGAAATAAAGTCACAATTATGCAAACAAAAAGATTGCAATTGTGAGACAAATTTGCAAATGCAAGATATAAACTTGTCAAAAATATATTTGGAGTTACAAGAAATGGCATTACAATTATGAGACATTTGCAATTGTAAAAGATAAAGTCACAATAAAATAAAATCGCAATTTTGAAATATGAAGTCATAATTGTGAGATACAAAATCACATCATGATATAAAAAGTCACAATTATGAGAAATAGTTGCAATTTTGACAAATTTGCAATTGTGAGACAAAATCACATTGTGAAATATAAAGTTGCAATTACAAGAAATAAGTCACACTTATAAGATATAAAGTCACATTGTGAAATATAAAGTAGCAATTATGAGAAACTGTGAGATCTAAAGCCAAACTGTGAAATATAAAGTTGCATTTGAGAGAAACAGACAACCGCGACAAAGTTGCAATTGCGAGACAAAGTCTCATTGTGAAATATAAGTTGCAGTTACTAGAAATAAAGTCACAATTGTGTGATCGGATGTCAAAACTGTGAAATATAAAGTCGCATTAACGAAAAAAGTTGCAGTTACAATATATAAAGTCATCACTGCAATATATAAAGTCACAATTATGCGACATTAAGTTGCAGTTGAGAGACAAAAGCACATTGTAAAATATAAAGTTGCAATTATGAAATATAAAGTTGCAGTTACAAGATATAAAGTCACATTGCGAAATATAAAATCGCAGTTACTGGAAATAAAGTCACAGTTGTGAGATCTAAAGTGAAACTGTCAAATAAAAAGTCGCAATTATGAAAAAGTCAAAATTACGAGATATTATGTCACCATTGCAAGATATAAAGTTACAATTAGGCGCTATTAAGTTGCAGTTATGAGACAAAAGCACATTGTAAAATATAAAGTTGCAATTATGAGAAATAAAGTCACAATTATAAGATATAAAGTCACATTGTGAAATATAAAGTTGCAATTATGAGAAATAGTCACATTGTAAAATATAAAATTGTAGTTACTAGAAATAAAGTTGCAATTATTTGATCTTAAGTCAAACTGTGAAATATAAAGTTGCAATTACAAGAAAAAGTCGCAGTTGCAATATATAAAATCACAAATATGAGAAATAAAGTTGCAATTTTGAGACAAAGTCAGAATTACAAGACAAAGGTACATTGTGAACTTTCAAGTTACAATTACAAGAAATTAAGTTGCAATTATAGTATATAAAGTCACATTGTGAAATATAAAGTTGCAATTACAAAAAAACAGACACAGCGGAGACAAAGTTGCAACTGCGAGACAAAGTCTCATCGTGAAATATAAAATCACAGTTACGAGAAAGTCACAACTGTGAGATCTAAAGTCACATTGAAAAATATAAAGTTGCAATTACAAGAAATAAAGCTGTAATTGTGAGACAAAGTCACATTGTGAAACATAAAAATGCAATTATGAGAAATAAAGCTGCAACTGTGTAAAATAAAGTCGCAGTTATAAGATATAAAGTCACAATGGTAAGATCTGTAGTCAAACTTTGAAATATGAAGTTGTAATTACAAGAAAAAAATGCAGTTGAGAGATATAAAGTCACCATTGCAAGATATCACAAGTCACAATTATGTGAAATTGCAGTTGTGAGACAAAGGCACATTGTAAAATATAAATTGCAATTATGAGAAATAAAATTGCAATTATAACATACAAAGTTACATTGTGAAATATAAAGTTGCAACTATGAAAAACAGACACAACAGAGACAAAGCTGGAATTACGAGACAGTCGCATTGTGAAATGTAAAGTTGCAATTACAAGAAATAAAGCTGCAATTGTGTAAAATAGTCACAATTATGAGATATAAAGCCACATTGTGAAATATAAAGTTGCAATTACAAAAAAACAGACACAGCGGAGACAAAGTTGCAACTGCGAGACAAAGTCTCATCGTGAAATATAAAATCACAGTTACGAGAAAGTCACAACTGTGAGATCTAAAGTCACATTGAAAAATATAAAGTTGCAATTACAAGAAATAAAGCTGAAATTGTGTAAAATAAAGTTGCAATTATAAGATATAAAGTCACATTGTGAAACAAAATTGCAGTTATGAGAAATAAAGTCACAATTTTAAGATCTGTAGTCAAACTTTGAAATATAAAATTGTAATTACAAGAAAAAAAATGCAATTGCAAGATATAAAGTCACAATTATGTGAAATAAAATCGCAATTATAATATATAATGTCACATTGTGAAATATAAAGTTGCAACTATGAAAAACAGACACAACAGAGACAAAGCTGGAATTACGAGACAGTCGCATTGTGAAATGTAAAGTTGCAATTACAAGAAATAAAGCTGCAATTGTGTAAAATAGTCACAATTATGAGATATAAAGCCACATTGTGAAATATATAATTGCAGTTACAAAAAATAAAGTCGCAATTGTGAGAGCTAAAGTCAAACTCTAAAATATGAAGTCGTAATTTCGTGAAAAAAAAATCTCAATTTCGAGATATAAAGTCACTATTGCAAGACAATTACGCAAAATTAAGTTGCACCTGTGCGACAAAGGCACATTGTAAAATTGCAATTACGAGAAAAAAAAAAATTAAATTGTGAAATATTCAGTCACGTTGAGAGATATAACATCGAAACAAGGCAAAACAAAATTTTTCCAAACTCTGAGGCAGAAACTAGCTTCCATATATATCCTCATTTCAAGTGAACCCAAATTTAATGTAGTCTGGGTAATATTTTCTTTAATGTTGCGTAGTCTTCAGGAGTCAACGCTGTGGTACATTGTGATTCGCTGTGTGTTTGTGTATTTGTGCGTGATTGTTAGTACTGTTGCAGCGCCCACAGCGGGACGTCTGCCTCTCTGTCTGTCTGTCTCATATAATTGTTGTTCTTTAATTCGGTTAAACTCAGGACAAAGAAACCGCCGATCCATTCTGCTCTCTCGCTCCGTCATTATTCTCGTCCCTTTTTTACGTTCCTTTTGCCATCTAATTGGTGGACGGCGGCGCAGCTTAATGGAGGCAGACTCTGCTGAAAGCTTTTCACCGCTCACCCAATTAATCTCCCTCTCTCTTTCCCTCAAACACACATTCAAAAGTTTTCTCTCTGTTCTTTGTAACACACTAAGTCAGCCTGGGTGAATCGCACGAACCCTCTCCTGATATCTCCCATGAACATTTCTGTTTTTAGATGACCTCCAAATCAAAAGAAACAAGAAATTAAGCATAGTTTTTAGAAGCATTAGGCTTTTTTGCCATTATTTTCATGACATTCACAATCGGAGTTTTATGGCTATTTTTTTTTACATTTTTACTTTAATACATATAAAGTCACAGTTACAGGAACTAAAGTCACAGTTGCAAAAGTTGCAATTATGAGAAATAAATTTAAAGTGCAGCCAAGGCCAGAAAGCCAGTTTAGGCTGGTTTATGCAAGGTGCATTACAGCCTTTTTATTTTAGTACCATTACAAATACTTGTAACATAAAGGTCACAGGTTTGAGTCTCAGGTCTAGCAGGAACTGTAGGTGTGGGGGAGTGAATGTCCAGAGCTTTCCTCCACCCTCAAAACCACAGCTGTTCTGGGTGTGTGTTTACAGTGTGTGTGTGTGTGTGTGTTCACTTCTCACTGCTGTGTTTGTGCACTTGGATGGGTAAAATGCAGAGCACAAATTCCAAGTATGGGTCACCATACTTGGCCACACATCACATCCTTCCCTTCCTTTCCTACAATATTGTGAATCATAAATACTGTGAAAATAAATTCAGATTAAACTCAAAAAATGTCCAGATGATTTCGGTAATATAATATAAAATATAATTCATTTTTACATGGATAATGCAAATGGCAACGCTATTGTAAATGTAGCCAAAAAACAGTAACAGAACAGCCAATGGAAAATATAATACTATGATAAGATATAAAGTCACATTGTGAAATCAGAAGTTGCAACTATACTATAATAAAAGTACTAAAAGTAAAAAATAAAAATAAAAAATCAATTTGCCTAAAAATTGTAATGGCATGTCTGTAAAAGCATGGTAATACTATGATGAAAGTCTAAAAAACATAGTAATACCATATTAAATGTTCAAAACAACAGCAATAGAATTGTAAATGTCACTTATGTTTTGTCTAAAGACTGTAATAGCATGACAGATGTCTGAAAAACATGGTAAGAATATGATAAAAGTAAAACAAACAAACAAACAAACAAAAAACTTGGTAGTACCATGGAAAATGTCCAAAACAACAGCAATAGCATGCCAAATGTCTGATAAATATCTATGATAAAAGTAAAAAAACAAACAAACAAACAACAGTAGCATGGTAAATGTAGAAAAATGTGTTTTTATTTTAATATATTCTATTTTATTTATTTATTTAGTCTAAAAACTGTAACAGCATGGCAAATGTGTGAAAAAAAAAAACATGGTAATATTATGATGAAAGTAAAAAAACAAACAAACAGCATCAACAACAAAAAAACATGCTAGAACCATGGTAAATGTCCAAAACAACAGCAATAGCATAGTAAATGTCTTTTTTTCTGTGTAAGAACTGTAATAGAATGGCAAATGTGTGGGGGAAAAAAAACAAAACAAAAAAAAAAACATGGTAATATTATGACAAAAGTCCAAAAACATGGTAGTGCCATAGAAAATGTACAAAACAACAGCAATGGCATGGTAAATGTCACTTATTTTTATCTAAAGGCTGTAATAGCATGGCAAATGTCTGAAAAAAACATGGTAACATGGTAAAAACAGTAGTACTATGGTAAATGTTGAAAATGTTTTTATTTTGTTATATTGAATTTATTTATTTAGTCTAAAAACTGTAATACCATGGCAAATGTGTGAGAAAAGCATGGTAATATTATAATGAATGTAAAAAAAATAAATAATAATAAATAAAAAACATGGTAGAACCATGGTAAATATCCAAAACCAACACCAATAGCATGGTAAATGTTGAAAATGTGTTTTTATTTTATTTTATTCTATTTTATTTATTTATTTAGTCAAAAGACTGTAATAGGATGACAAATGTCTGAAGAAAAAAATCCAAAAACATGGCAGTACCATGGCAAAAGTCCAAAACAACAGCAATAGCATGGTAAATGTCACATATTTTTTTGTCTAAAGACTGTAATAGCATGGCAAATGTGTAGAAAAGAAAACATGGTAATATTAAGATGAAAGTCCAAAAACATGGCAATACCATAAACAAAAATGTCCAAAACTAACACCAACAGTATGGTTGTCAAAAATATGTTTTTATTTTATTTTAGCTTATTTAGTCTAAAAACTGTAATAGTATGACAAATGCTAATACTAAAAGTCAAAAAACAAAAAAAACAAAAAAAAAACATGGTAGCAACATGGTAAATGTCCAAAGCAACAGCAACATGTCAATTTTTGGTTGGTGGGGGGGGTCTAAAAACTGTAATAGCTTGGCAAATGTCTGAAAAAAAAAAACATGGTAATACCACTTTAAATGTCCCCAAAAATGGTAATAGTATAACTGATGTCAAAATCAGTCTTAATGATCTTAAAACAAGCTTTTTTATCTTTCAGAGAATTTCTAATTTCTTTCTTTTTTTCTTTCTTTCTTAAATTTGTGGTGAGATATGAGTCGGACCTGTTCTTGACAGGTTTGGTGATATTGACTCTCTCTGTGTTTCTCTGTTGTTTTTCTTCTATGTCACACACACACACATACGGCGTATAACAGATAGCTGTGCGTTTTATAAACGGAGGCCTCCTGCAGTCTCAGCTCCACACAGACGCTGACAAATAGATGCCTTTCTTGAAAAGCTGCACGGAATGTGTGTGTGTGGTGTGTGTTTGCTGCAGTGAGGTGTGGAGAGGGAGGGAGAGAGGTGCTGGAGAGCTAGAGTGGGCCGTAATGGGTGTAATTTGAGTTAGAGAGAGAGAGTGAGAAAGAGAGCGAGAGAGAGAAAATAAAGAGCGCACCGATTAGGAGAGGAAGACGGGGTTCGCACGAGAATGAGAAATAGAAAAATGGCAGAAAGCAAAGCTTCTGAGAGCTTCGACGAGAACACAGAGGGGGAGAGATAAAGTGAAAATCTGTAATTTTCCACGCCACAAATAATGAGTTTTCAAACTATATTCCCGAACATAGAAATGGAGCAAATATCTTGATGACATCATCCTGCACCTCTCAGATTTTTGTCCAATCAAATGCTCTCCAGAATGAGAATATAGATTAGTCTCAAAGCTCACAGGCATGAATGCAAACTTTCTATTCTGATTTCATGGTGTATGCTCGCTCGAGAATTTTTTTTTTTTTTTTTTTTACTTTTTCTTTACTTCACTTTTAAGTGTCTTAAAATCAACCTTTTTTTTTTTTTTTTAAAGTACAAACTTCACAAACTTTGCTGCGTAAAGTGACTAGTTCTTGCGTAGCAGAGCTCATTACATCAGGAACATGGAAAATTTTTAACTTCAGGCACCTAAGAAGTAAGCAAAAATTGAAATTCATTAACTTTTTTATTTGACAGTTATTTTAAAACCATCAGATACATAAATAAATAGTTCAATTACCTTTTTTTTTTTTGGTATAATTTCCAGTCAAGAATAAATGAATGAATGAATGAATGAATGATGAAATGAATAGTTAAACCTGAGATAGAGAAATAAAGAGTTCAGAAGGTTTTTTTTTTTTTTAACTATTTTTCGGCATAATTTCCAATCAAGAATGAATGAATGAATAAATAAATAAATGAATAAATGAACGAATGGGAAAACCTGAGATATATAAATAAATAGTTCAATTACCTTTTTCCCTTAATGTTTTGGCATAATTTCCAATCATGAATGAATGAATGAATGAATAAATGAATAAATAAAAGAATGAATGAACGAATGAATGGAAAAAACTGAGATATATAAATGAATAGTTCAATTACCTTTTTTTTTTTTTTGGTATAATTTCCGATGAAGAATAAATGAATGAAAAAAAAATGCTATATTTGACAGTTATTTTAAAACCATATATTTTTTTTTTTTTACCATGCATTTATAATTTATATTTGCTACTTTTTAATTGACTGTTATATTCAGATCTTTACTATTTTACCCTTGTTGGGTAATTATGACAAAGAAACAAAGAAACAAAGAAACAAACAATAAATAAATAGCTAACTGAATAAATGAATGAATGAATGAATGAATTAATTAGTTAATTAATGATTAAATGAATGGGAAAACCTGAAATAGAGAAATAAACAGTTCAATTTTTCAACAATTTTTTGGCATAATTCCTAATCAAGAATGAATGAATGAATGAATGAATGAATGGAAAAACCTGATATATATGTAAATAAATAGTTACATTTTTTAGCTTTTTTTTTTTTTTTCCTATTTTTTGTCATAATTTTCAACCAAGAATGAACGAACGAACGAACGAATTAATGAATGAGCAGAAAAATAAATTGTTCAATTACTTTTTTCCATAAATTTTCGGCATAATTCCCAATCAAGAATGAAAGAATGAATGAATGGAAAAACCTGAGATATACAAATACATAGTTAAATTACTTTTTATTACAATTTTCAGCATAATTTCCAGTGAAGCATGAATGAATGCATGTACGAATGAATGAATGAATGGAAAACCTGAAATATGTAAATAAAAAGTTAAAAAAAAAATTCTCAATTTTAGCATAGTTTCCAATGAAGCATGAATGAATGAATAAATGAATGGAAAAACCTGAGATATATAAATTAAGTTTTACAAATTTTTCAGCATAATTTTAATCAAGAATGAATGAATGAATGAATGAATGAATGTTCAATTGTTATTATTAATCTTTATTTATTTATTTTTATTTAAATTTTTCGGCATCATCTACAGTGAAGCATGCACAAATAAGTAAGCAAATAACTAAATAAATAAATACATAAATATGATTGAAGTGTCTGAGATATATAAATAAATTATTGGTTTTTACACAATTTTTCGGCACCATTTCGAATCAAGCTGTAATTTAATCGCATTGGGCAAATATGTAAATATATTATTTAATTATGTGTATTTAGGATACACAAAATGCTACCGTAGCTGTGAAACAAGCCTTAAAAAAACAACAAAATCAGACATTTTTTTATTCCAAAAAAATTCAAAATGTAATTTCCCTCACAAAATACTATTAATCATTTAAGATGTGACGGAAATGATAAAAGTGGTGTCAATTTCTATGCCTTTGAGGTAGGAAAAAAGACTAAATTGTCCTGTGATCCATGTATATTGTTAGTAGACAAATGAAAACAACTAGTAAAGTGCGTTTACATTTTCAGACATCCAAAGGGTCTGAAGTTTAAGAAACCCAAGCACTGAAGCCTCAAACATTCAGGTGCTTTGCCAGTAAAAACCTGCAGTTAAGTTTCTTAGAAAGACACTCACTAGGTTTTTGGAAAACTGGCGCCATTGAAACTTCCTCCGACATTCTGCTTTATATTTTCTATGTAACAGCACAAAGACAGACAATGAGCGAAGAGATTCACAAGTCCTACCCGTCCTTGAGGACGCACGGCCTCGCTTGGCTTTTCTACGTGTGTGTGCGTGATGCAGACGAGGTCACGCTTTCCAATGTGTGGCATTAACCTGATAACGTGTCTAGTCCGTCCCCACGGCAACAGACGCTGCTGTCCCTTTCCATCACCGGCACGCTGACCTTTACAGTGACCTGCCCCGGGACCGCCAGCGAGAGAGCGAGAGAGAGAGAGAGACGGGCTACACACCTGCCCTCCGTCAGAACTCCGCATCTGCTGCCTTCAAAGCCGCAGTGATGCACGAGTGTGTGCGCCAGCTGCATTTGTGTGTACATGAAAAGAAACCCGATCGGAGATTCACATCAAACAGGCCTGCCTGAGAGCTGACCAAACACACACACTGAGTAAATCTCCCAGACACTTATGATTTCTCTCTTCTCTGCTACACACTCCATTTCTCTTTGTCTGCTCGGGGTTAACGCTTTTATAGACGGTTGTGAGCCGTTTGTTTGGTTTTTGTGTGTGTGCGGCCGGTGAAATATCTCAGACGGCACACCCAGAGCGTTAAACGGGAAACTTTTAGTCATTTTTAACGAAATGTAAAAACACTGACGGATGAGGTATTCAGTCTAATGCCGAAAATGAGGCTAATAGGGATTAGAGGTGAAGAAAAGTGGAGGAAATAAAGTTTTAAAAGAGACGTGAGGCGCGAGCGAGGATTTGGCGAGCAAGCCAGGAGATTCCAAGTGTAGTCCGGTGGAATAATTCATGAGATGTTCTTCGTTAAAATGGGCGGACAGATTGCAAGGAATAAAAGGAAAAAGACAAAAACCCTCAATCGGTGTTATTATAGTTAACAAAAACTAAAATCGTTAAAAAGATATATAGATATACATCATAGATTTTTTTGTTATTTTAACTATTTCCCAAAGTTAGTCTAATTTAGTTTAATGTTATGTACTAAAGTAACTAAAACTGAAATAGAAATGAATTCAATTTTATTTTATATAGATAAATGATAGATGAACAGATAAATTTAAATGAATTTTAATGTATCTATACAGACATATTTAAAAACAGCAAAAAGTCATAGAAATGACAGAAATACACAACAAAATTACTAAAATAAAAATGGAAAATATAAACCAAATCAAAATATAATAGTGTCTCAATACTAAAATACTAATACTAAAATTACACTATTATAATATTTATTAATATTTGGAATTCACTTTTATTTTCATATTTTCAGTTGTAATTTGTTACATTTTTGTTGTAATATGAATTTTGTTCATAATAATAAAAACTATAATAGTATCTCTCTAGTGACTACTACACTGTAAAAAAAAAAAAAATTGTTGAGTCAACTTAAAATAATTTGTTACCCTGCTGTTTTAAATTTTTAAGTTTAGTCAACTCAAATAAGTTTAGTCAACTTGAAATGTTAAGTTGTACCAAGTCACAACATTTTAGTTGACTAAACTAAAAATTTGGTTTGTTAAACTTAAAAGCTGGGCTTGTTACCCAGCCGTCTTAAAATTGTAAGTTGAATCAACTCAAATATATAAGTTGTCACTTATTACAACTTAACATTTCAAGTTGACTAAACTTTTTTGAGTTGACTGAACTTAAAATTATAAAGGCAGCCAGGTAACAAACTATTTTAAGTTGACTCAACTTTTTTTTTTTTTGTATAGTATATTATTTGTTAGTATTTTTATAGTAGCTTTTATTTTTATATTTTCATTTTTCTTTTTAGTTCATTTCATTATTTTCTTTGGTCAAATTTTTATTATTATTATTATTTATTTAAGATTTAGTTCTAGTAATTTTAGTACTTTGAACATAAACTTATTTCTGTTTTCTTTTTAGATTTCCCAAGGCAAGATTTCCCACTTTCGTTTAAAGTGCTCCTTTCATGCCTTTTCAAATATGACCTTTCATGCAGTGTGTCATGTAGCTGTATGTGAACATAAACTATCTGCAAAGTTGTGAAGTCGACAGTGCACGATAAATAAAGTTATTGTCTATCAAAAAAAAAAAGAGTCAGCTCACAAATGCCTGAATGAGTCATCAGGAAATCGAATCTTATTCTGTTGCGGCTATATGTCACGAAGTAACACATTTGCATAACGCCCGCCACGTTCTACGTTGTGAACAACTTGCCCGCCCACAAACACAGTAAAATTTCCATGTGGATTACGTGATGTCAAGAAGACGCTGTATCCTACGCTGTGAGAGTAAATTTGTTTTACAATCACTTCCAAAAGATGAATCTACAAAGTATCAGTGGTTAACATTCATTTTTTTCAACAACACCTCAGCAGTACAATTCCAATCATGTGTTGTGGTCCCATCATTTTACTGACGACTGCTTTTCCAGTCTCGGGGAGTACAATGCAGGATTCGCTTGCAAACAACGCTTGCTCTTAAAAGATAGATCAGTGCCCAGTTTATTTGGACCAGCTTGTTCCTCTGAACCTCTACCTGTAAGTATGTTTAATAATTGATGACTGTATTTTCTAGCAATCATTCAAAATACGTAGTTGTGTATGTTATGTTGTGTAACAACCCTGCACGTCTTGCTAACCGACTAACTCACGCTTTTGTAGTTCTGTTGTTCAGCTGTAGTCTAAAAATTTGTGATTGATGCAGCTTGACTGTCTGTCTGTCTCATTAGTTGGAGTAATGATAAAGCATGATGCAGGACTTTACACAGTGTAATGCATTATACAATGTTGAAATTTACAACATAGATGTGTGCACCGTTCGCTTACATAAGCAAATTGCGAGCACTTTCCACGGTAGTCCGTGCTAACTTGTGGATCAGCCACTTCAACAGTTTCATCGTCAGACTTCGGCTTGAACTGGTAAGATAAAATCGATGCCATCTTTTCTATGTATTGACAAGTCTCCAGGGCTGTCATTCAGTTATGGCAATGGGCATTTCATTTTCGACACACGCTGTATGCGGTAAACTAATCATAAAGGACTGCGCCATCTGACCAATCACAGCAGTGAAGGCTCACAGACAGGAGGGGTTTAGAGAGACTGATTCTTCGAAACTGCTTCACACAAGTCATTTACGAATCCTTTAGAAATTAGTTAAAATTAAATCTATTTTTGGAGAAAACTAAAGTGTTTTTTGACCTTGCATACATGTAAACCTGTTTTAGGAGACTCATAAAACAATATGAGTCTACTAAATATACTTAATTTGGTGTAAAGTTGCTTTGCAACGATATGTTTCGTGAAAAGCGCTATACAAATAAATTTGAATTGAATATTAGCAACCTTTAAAATGGCATAATAGGAGCACTTTAAGATGTGCAAGTTTTTCACTGAATATTTACATTTTATTCTATTTCAGCTTTACCACAAATAATTTTTAATAGTTCTGTGGTTCTCGGCCAGAAGGAGCTGCAATGTGAGTCAGATGTTTTGTCGTCCGGCCAAAAAATAGGGTGCTTAAAAGGATAGTCCACCCAATAACGAAAATTCTGTCATTAATTATTCACCCTCATGTCATTCCAAACAATTTAGACCGTTGTTCATCTTCGTAACTCAAATTAAGATATTTTTGATGAAATCTGAGAGCTTTCTGGTCCTGCATAGACAGCAACACAACTGATATGTTCAAGACCTAAAAATTATCGTAAGGACACGGAAGAGAAGAAATTGTTGAATAAAGTCATTGTTTTTGTTTTCTTTGCACATAAAAAGTATTCTCATAGCTTCATAAAATTAAGGTTGAACCACTGATGTCACATGGGCTATTTTAACGATGTCCTTACAACCTTTCTGGGCCTTGAACGTTTCAGTTGCGTTGCTGTGCAGGGTCAGAAAGTGTAAACTATCCCTTTAAACAATAGTTTATGCTGTGAGAGAATCCAGCAAACCTTTGATTTCTAAAGGGATGGATTGTCTGTTGCCCATATGTGAAGAAAACAACAGGTTTGCAAACATAACGAAATCTTGCAATTTTGAAAATTGCAAATTTCGAACGAAAACACACCAACGGGAATTGCAAAAAGGTGCGGTTCAATCCAATCCGCCGGATTCCCACTTGATTTCAACCTGACCTGGGTCTCAAAACGCATCTCATCCATCTGTCAGAGCTTTCTCCGGTGCCTAACTCGGCTAATACGCCGCTGCACGGGGAGAGAGAGAGAGAGAGAGAGAGAGAGAGAGCTATTATTCCTGGCTGCCTCATTTCCAAGTCCAATTTCTAAGAACGAAGCGATTGAGTGACGCCAACCGAAAGGCCCTTCACCTCCTCGCTCTCCCTCCCTCCTTCTCTTCCTCCCTGCCGCAGGAAGTCGGGTGTGTAGAGAGCATCCTGCAGTCGATAGGGGTATCGATCCCACTCGGGTTTGGTAAAGTGATAGATAAAGAAACGAGTGGAGTGACAGAGCGAGGAGAATCATTTAACCCCGCGGGGGGAGCGAAGGAGGGACAGTAATGACAGCGTTTTCCGGGGGCTTATCTTCGCAGAAAGAGAGAGGGAACGCAAACACCGCCGTCGCCGCCGCCTCGCACAGAAGTGAGGGAAGAAAAGAGATAAGGAGAGAGAGAGAGAGATGGAGAGAGACGTGCCTCATTTTCTAAGAAGTGATTTGAATAATGAGGAAGTGTAATTTTCTCTCTTTCTCGTCTGTGGTCGTGGGTCTCTAATTGCTCGGGCTGAATGTAGAGTGGGCTCGTAGTCTGTGATCTGGCTCTCCTGTTCTCACATAATCGCACACGTTTTTCCCCTGTCGCGTTTTTTCTCCTCGCTTTTTTATGCCTTTTTCTCTCGCTCGTGGTCTCTGTATCTTTTCTTTCCTTACATTTTCTGTCTCGCCCCACAAATTTCAAAGCCGGGCGGCCCATTTTAGACTCTCCCGTCTCTCTTGATGTTTCTGTCTCGCGCTCTTCATCGTTTATGACCGAAAGTGTACGCACCAGTGTTGGCGACGCTACTTGGCCAACTAGATTCTGAAAATACTTATCATTTATAGTCAAGACTTGAAAAAAGCACTCACAAGAACTAGCAAAAAGTAGCTAAAACCAGCTATCGGATTATATATATGAATTCTGCAGATGAATCAGATCTTAATTAATCTGGCTCAAAAACAATGGAAATCTCTATAAGGCTGATGAAAACTTGAACAAATTGAGCAAATACATGTATGCTAAATATGACTAATAAAACCAGAAAACAACATTTTGCTACTATAAACTTTACAGACTCAGTAAATGGCACAAAAACAATGAAAAATTCTATTAGGCTAATGAAAGCTTGAACAAATTTATACTAAATGTGTCTGATAAAACCAGAAAACACTTTTCACTACAGTAAACATATAGACACTTCCTTGTGGGACTCGAGGGAATCACTGAATTGTTTGGTAATGAACTGTCCTTTGCTGAACAAATTCAGCAAAATAAATAGGTTTTCCAAAAATGCATAAGAAACAGTGGGAAAACGTAGCTTTGCTTTGCTACTTAGAAAACTTACCTTCAAAACGGAAGACAGAGACTGGCCAAAAAACAAAACAAAACAAAACAAAAAACCAAAACAAACAAACAAACAATAAAAATGTTTATTTGCTGTTGAAAACTCGAACTGAACAAATAAATTTACAGTAAATATGACTAATGAAACCAGAAAACATCATTTTGCTGCAATAAACTTCACAGACACAGTAAATGGCATAAATACAATGAAAATTTCTATTAGGCTTATAAAAATGTAAACAAATTTATACTAAATATGTCTAATAAATCCAGAAAACACCATTTTGCTACAATAAACTTAAAAAATGAAGACACTTCCTCGTGGGACTCAAGTGAACCAATGAATTGTTTGGTATTGAACCGTCCTTATGAACAAATTCAGTAAAATGAATAGGATTTCCTAAGGCATGAGAAACAGTGAGAAAAAGTAGCTTTTTAATGAAAACTTCGCTATACCTTCAAAACGGAAGACAGAAACTGGCCAAAAATAATAATAAAAAAAATCTTTATTTTGCTGACGAAAACTCAAACTGAAAAAAATAAATGCATACTAAGTATGACTAATGAAACCAGAAAACCAAATTTTGCTGCAATAAACTTCACAGACATAGTAAATGGCACAAATACAATGAAAATATCTATGAGGCTGATGAAAACTTAACTAAATATATACTAAATATGCTTAATAAAACCAGAAAACACTTTTCCCAACAATAAACCTCCAAACTGAAGACACTACCTTGTGGGACTCAAGTGAACCATTGAATTGTTTGGTACTGAACCATCCTTATGAACAAATTCAGCAAAAGCAATAGGATTTGATAATGGCATGCGAAACAGTGGGAAAAAGTAGCGAAGAAACAATAAAAATATTTATTTGGGTGATGAAAACTCAAAACTCAGAACAAATAAATTTATACTAAATATGAATAATGAAACCAGAAAACGCTATTTTGCAACAATAAACTTCATTCTATGAAGCGAACACAGTAAATGGCACAAAAACAATGAACATTTTTATTAGGCTAATGAAAACTTGAATACATTTATACTATATATGTCTAATAAAAGCAGAAAACACCATTTTACTACAATATACTTCACATCAAAAAGGAAAACAAAGGAACTGAAAAAAAAAAGAAAAAAAAAAAACAAAGAAAATCTGTTAGCACAAACAAACTGAACAAATGAATGGATACTAATTATGACTAATAAAACCAGAAAACACAACTTGATGTTTTCAGAAACAGTGGGAAAAGTAGGTTGTTACTGTAAACTTTGCTATAATTTTACCTTCAAAACGGAAGACAGAGACTGGCCAAAAAATAAAAATCTTTATTTGGGTGATGAAAACTCAAACTGAACAAATAAATATAGACTAAATATGTCTAATAAAACCAGAAAACACAATTTGGCTACAATATACTTCACTTCAAATGGGAAAACACAGGAAAACCAAGGAAATCTCTGTTTCCTAATGGTATGAGAAACAGCAGGAAAAGGTAGCTTGTTACTGAACTTTGCTATAAGCTTACCTTCAAAATGGAAAACAGAAACTGGCAAAATACAATGAAAATCTTTATTTGGGTGACAAAAACTCAAATTGAACAAATAAATATAACTAAATAAACTAACCCTATACTAAACATGACAAATGAAACCAGGAAACACTACTTTGCTACAATAAACTTCATTTTAAAAAGCTGTAAATGGCGCAAAAACAATGACAATTTCTGTAAGGTGGATGAAAACTTCAACAAATTTATACTAAATATGGCTAAAAAAACCTGAAATTACCATTTTGCTATAATATACTTGACATCAAAGAAGGAAAACAAAGGAACTGGCATAAAAATAAAGAAGATCTCTGTTAGTATGATGGAAATGCAAATAAATGTGTACTCATTATGATCAATAAAACCAGAAAACACCACTTGATGTTTTGAGAAACAGTGAAAAAATGTAACGTGTTACTTAAAACTTTGCTATAAACTTACCTTCAAAACAGAAAACAGAAACAGGCCAAAAACAAAAACAACAACAACAACAAAAACAATAAAAATCTTTATTTGGGTGACGGAAACTCAAACTGAACAAATAAATGCTTACTAAATATGACTAATGAAACCAGAAAACACCATTTTGCTAAAATAAACTTCATTTTAAAAAGTAATAAATGGCACAAAAAACAATGAAAATTTCTATTAGGCTGATGAAAACTTGAACAAATTTGTTACTGAAAACTATAAACTTTAAAATAAATGGAAGACAGAAACTGGCAAAAAAGCAACGAAAATCTCTATTTAGCTGAAGAAAACTTAAACTGAACAAACAAACATGTGCTAAATGTGACTAATGAAACTAGAAAACGCACATTTGCTACACTAAACTTCAGAAATCACCATTGAATCATATGGTATTGAATCGTCCAAACAAACCAATTCAGTAAAATGTTTTGAATGCTACATTGGATGCTATTTTCACCTTAGCTACTGAAAAATGTAGTTAGTTAGTTGATAATTTTAAGTTACTCACCATCATGTGTAGCCGATTTGTACAAAACCAGTGGCGGGTACTTGCGATATCGGCAAACAAGTCTCTTCAACTGCAAGAAGGCAAAACAGATCAAGTTAGTCGAATTGCACAAAGTTTTTCCTGTTACATTTACGAAAACAAATAAACAAATAAATACATTTCTGTGAAATTTAAACTCGCAACAATTTCACACAGTACAAATTTCACTAAAAGTGTTTTATTTAAAGCTTATTGTAATAGTACTTATGCTTTAGTTGATTTGAAATAAATTAATTAAATTAATGTGTAAATGTGCATTTAAATTGATGGGAAGCAAATTCAAAGGAGCAGAAGTTCTTAATGAAAACAGCCCAGCTGTCTTAATATTTCACTTGGAAAGTTAAATATGTTCATGAATGCCGTTCAACTTCAACGACAGAGACAAGTAATGTTTGTATTCACCTCTGCTTTGCTGCGTCAGGTCGAAAGCCAAACCGTGTGCTCAAATGACTTAATATGTGTGTGTGTGTGGATGTATGCATCTCTTTGAATGGAGGTGTGTGTGTGTGTCCAGGCCGTGGAGTGCTACTCCTGAGTGGCAAATACAATAATTGTACGTTACGCCGGAGCAAAGCAATCAGACATGAATGAAGAAATTAATTGGCCGATCTCTGGAGTCTAAAATAGAGTCCCTCCCTCCCCGACACGCACACACATACACACTCTAATCAGCCGTGGCTGACAGCCCCTCCCCGTGAGCGCTAGCGGGCAGAGGATCAGAGAGGGGCATTATGGGAGATGAAAGAGGTGCGGCGGCCGCTGCAGAGGTTGCCGGGGTGTGTTACGCACCATGAACTCGCCGGGCAAGAGCAGACAGAACAAGCACACACACACATAAATGATCTCTCACATACATTCTCATACACCAGATTCAGTAGGTACAGAAATGTGCATTTGGAATTTACGGACAGCTACTAGCTTTGATGAATATCGTTGTTTGTATTACTAAATGTGTAAAAGATAAACAGAAAATACTACTGGATTGGATAAAAGCTGTAAAGTATTGGATAAAAAGTAAACGTATTGTATAAAAGCTACATGAATCAGTGAAAATATATGTAAACTTAAACATGATAAGCAACACCTTTTGTTTATCAATAAATACACTTGGATTCACAATACATATACAAAAGTTACTATAAACTCTAAAAATCAAGAGTAAAAAAATAAATATACATGGATTTTTGAGTTTGTTGCACACAAACAATACTGCACACAATCGCTCACGTACAATTGTGCTAGCTACAAACAAACTTGCAGCAACAATATACATACAACGCTGGCTTAAAAAAACGTAAAAATAAGTTAAATCTGTATATTTTCATACTCCATATGTGCTTAATAAAAAACCTTGCAGTTGCAATATTCATGCAATTGTTAGCTTAATTTAATATGAAACATTTTTGGATTTTTAAGTTTGTCGTACACAGTTTAAACGACCACAAATGTTTATGTACAATTGCGCTATATAAATAAATAAACTTACAGCAACAATATATGTACAAAGTTGGCTTCGCTGAATACAGTTGATTATAGTATAATTTCCCGAAAGAAAGAAAACAGAAAAAAAGGTAAAAATAAGTTGATTTTTAAGTTTGTCGTATGCAACGTATGTTGACGCACTACACCTACAATGCTTTGCTGAATACAGTTGATTAAACTATAATTTGCAGTAAGAGTAACAGAAAAAAAACCCAAAACAAAACATAACAATAGATTATACGTAAATTTTCATACACCAGATGTTTTTTGAGTTGCAATATAAATACAATTATTAGCTTTATTGAATACGCAATTGAATACAAGTTTTCGTAAACTGTAAAAATCAAGTTTGAAATATGTTCATTTTTAAGTTTGTCGTACACAAACAGTTCAAATAAGGCTGCATGCAATCGCTGACGTACAATTGTGCCAGCTACAAAGAAACTTACTGTAACAACATATGTACAAAGTTGACTTTGCTGAATACAGTTGATTATAATATCCTTTCCCTAAAGAGTAACAGAAAAATAAATAAATGAATAAGTTATACATACATTTTCATACACCAGATGTACTTTGAGTCACAATATACATACAATTGTTAGCTTTACTGAATACGCAACTGAATATAAGTTTTTGTAAATTGTCAAAATCAAGTTTGGAAAAAAAAATTCAACATACGTCGATTTTTAAGTTCGCTGTACACAAACAGTTCAAATAAGGCTGCATGCAATTTCTGATGTACAATTGTGCTAACTACAACTAAACTTACAGCAACAATATACATACAAAATTGGCTTTGCTGAATATAGTTAATTATTGCACTAGGTTGCCCTAGCAACAATGTAACGCAGTAATATACGCACAACTGATGGCTTCATTAAATGATTGTATTAGAAATCAAGTTGCTTCGGAAAAGGTGTCTTTGTAAAAATGTAGTTAAATTGTAATATATTTTACGTCTCATACAGCAATTTACTTTTTATATGTAAACTTTTACAATTTTCGTACGTAAACAATGTTTAAACAGAACTGCAACATGCACAATCACGCTATCGTACACATGATGCGCTAGCTTTAAAAACTTTGAATAAAAATATTCGTACAACCACTAGATTCGTATATAGTTGATCACAGTAGTGTCGACATAACACAACAGAAAAAATATAAGTTGTGTTGAATAAAAGTGTCAAATGTGAATGTTGTACAAATTGTAAATAGCTGTACTATAAACAAACAGTAAATTGCTGTAAGCGAGGTAAATATATGGGAACTTTTCAGTAAGTTGTGTTGGATCATGAGGCCGGATCGAGACTGCTGCACAGAATAGAGCACGATGGAGGACCCTTGTTGATGACCTGTGCCCCACTGGGGTTTCAAAGGATTAAGTAAGTAGTGTGTTGGATAAAAGTGTGAAATAAATATAAAAATGAACAGAAATGTAAAAAATCTAGAAACGCAGACAAAATATGCACAGGGTTTGTACGTTTAACGCACATAAACACAACAGTCACGCCCTCTCAGCCAGGTAATTTCCTCTTTGACGGTTGAAGCGTTTAAGCCCCTGTGTGGCAGTGCGATGACTCATATTCAATTTTCCTTCTAATTGCCCCAACTAGCGCCCCAACCCCCCTTCCTCCCTCCATCTACGCCGCATTACCGTTGGCGTAACCAGACTGTTTAATGAACGCACCTTCTCCCCAGGGGCATGTGCGGTATGTGTGTGCGTGCGGTTCTCGGAGGCGGTATTCAGAGGTGAAGGGGTCATACAAATGGTTTGTGTTTCTAGCGACGTGGGGCTTGTCTCTGACAGGCCGCTTACTCGTGCATGCCGAATGCACACGCACGCCGACTGATAATCTCAGCCGTGTGATGTGGGAACGACACTTCGCGACTTTAAACGCAGATCTGAAGCCAGGTGTTCCGTGCGCGGCATAAACACTTTTGTGATTCCGGGCTTTCATCCTAGACGGAGAGAGAAGAGAGACAGCGGGGGGGATACGCAGGAAGGAGGATGGACAGGAACGGCGGGGAGAAAGAAGAGGAAGAGAGAACTGAATCCGCTTGTCGGGGGAACGAAACGCCTGCGGATCGCATTGTCTGCCGTGCTGAAATTACCGGCTCTGCCTCTCTCAAAAACATCCCAGCGGGAAACCGCCTGGAAGAGAGAGAAAGACGCGGGGAAAGTAGAAGAAAAAAGCACTTCCTTTCCCCGAAAGAACGTTTTTAAAAGAGCATTTGCGTGACTTCATTAGTTTGTAGCGCAACAAGGAGGAACGTTTTGCATTTGTTTACGGGATAAACAAGAGAGAGAGACCTTTCCAAATGTTTAGCGTGCACGAACACGGAATCTCAATTAGCACGAGCGTCTCGCGCGTCGAACGAGACGCCAGGCCCTCTGCACGTGCCGAATCGATCAATTAATTAGCCGGCGGTGTGCGGATACGCCGGAGGTCTTCAATCAAATGCAGGCACACATGCGCGTGCAAAGAAAAAAAACAGCGCACAGGGAAAACGACGAACCGGCAATCTCTCTCTCGCTCCCGTCCGTACGGCACAAGGGCCCCCTGGACGGCATATTATTCATCCGACAGACAAGCGAGAGAGAGCGAGCGCGCAATAAAAGCACGTCCTCGCAGGCGCACGCTGACTCAGGAGCTGCATATATCAAAATAAGAGGAAAAAGCGGAATTATCCGGTGTGCTGCGGAGAACGTGGAAGGAATACAAATACCACATGCGCACACGCACACACGCGCTCAATCTTCGTTCTTCGCGCACGCTGCTTTCTGTCGGAAGCCTGTCTCTCTCTCTGCGGTGGGTTCGGCACAGAACGCTTTCCTCTTTAGAAACAGACTGTGGGCAATTTCCTGCACTGATTAGTCAGATTACATGCATTAGACAAGTGAAGTATTTAAATCGCAATAAAATAACAGGAAAAGAGGCTTGAGACTCAGGGAGATCACCACACACTGTCTCTCGCTCGCTCTGCCGCGGTCTCGCGCTCTCTGTGATGCGATACACACACACACACACACACGCACGCTGGAAAATTAATTCAGGCACTGAAGGGAAGCGCTGTCTGTGAATACTAATGCCAGCGTGCTGAAAGACCCCGGCAGCGCAGCGCTCACACACATAGAACTTGCGACGCTCTGAGTGTGTGTGTGCGCGCATGTTGGACAGGTGAATTGTGGGTATATGTGTGAGTTAGACAGGTAAAGCATTTGACTCTGTATGTTGGACAGGTGAATTGTGAGGTGCGTGTTAGACAGCTAGGATGAATGTGTTTATGTGTCAGACAGTTTTAGTGTTTATATCCATAAATGTGTGTGAGTTAGATACATGAATTATGTGTGTTTTGCTAGGTTAGAAATGTGTGTATGTCTGTTAGATTGATCAAATGCGTCTGTTTCTTTGCTTTACTGACACGTGTTTACGTCTGAGTTAGACAAGTGTAAATGCACGCATTATACGTGTGCGTGAGTGCTTTAGGCAGGTGAAGTGTGTGTGTGTGTGCGAGTCCTGTAGAAAGGTGCGTATGTGCGTGTCTGCGTTTTGCTCTTAACTGCTCTTTAATATCCTCCGTTTCGTGCTCCCTAACGAGCCTCTAACGATCCGCGCGTCATTATGGCTCCGCTCTTCCGTTCCCGTTAATGTTTACCGGCCACACGCACACACATAAGCGGGTGCGCCGCGCGGCTCATCTGCATGCTAAAGGTCACGCGGCTGCTGCAGTAATTGGCCTCTGTCGCTCGGAGCGACGGCGACGGAACAAACGAATGTCAGATATTCCTGCCGCGCGCGGGAGTCGGCCATCTTACTGCTGTTTGTTTTCGCGGTTGTCGGGTCGTTAGTTGGCGTACGAGTAAACACAGCAGAGGACGCATAGTGAAAGAAATATGACGCAACCTGAACTAATAATTTATATCTTAACTTAATAAAAATAACTTTTGTCATCTGCGCAGTGGTGGATTGTAATGTTTGACATTATTCCATGATAATTGCGTTGCATGCAGAGTTTTATGTGTAATCTGCTCCCAAAAAAAAAAAAAAAATCAAATATGAGGAATATTCAGGTAATATTACGCTTAAAAAAGTTTACAAGGGAAACCATAGTTTAAAATTACAAAGGATTATGTAAAATCAAAATAAATAGCCGTAGAATTATTAAAATTATACAGAATTGATTAAATGTTTTGTAAATGATTAAAAGTATCATTGAATACTGATTGCTCGTTTACACCAATACAAGTAGTTTTATGGGACAAATCAAGTAGAAATAGCATGTTTTACAGCAAATTTTTATTGTAATGGGTAGAAAATATAATAAAAGGGACAAAAATATTATGAAATATAAAATGGTGCAGTTTAAGAACATAATGGAAAAAGGCAATGTTATGACAAATGATACTATAATGGGACTAAGGGTCAAGAAAGTTCAACTTTTTGCTGAATTTCAAACATGCAGATCCAGAACATAATGTCTGTGCTTTTGGAAATCAAATTCACTGTCATTGGTCAAAAATAAATAAATAAATAAATAAATAGAAGAATAAAAAACATATTTTAAGTGGTGGCTAATCGTACAATCTTTTTTTTCTTTTGCTAAATCGTATGCATTTTTCAAGTTCCTCAATTCGTATATGTGCTTTTTAAAATCCAGTTCACTCCAATTCTCATGGCAATTCATACATATTTTACTAGGTGGCTAATTTATACAATTTTTTTTTTTTTTGCTAAATCTTAAGTATTTTATGAGTTCTCCAATGCGTATTTGCTTTTGGAAATCCAATTCACTATTACTAACAAAAAAATAAAAACAAAAGACCTTATGGAAATTCATACAGATTTTATGAGGTGCCTAATTCTTTAATTTTTTTTTTTTTTTTTTTTTTTGTGAAATCGTACATATTTTACGAGTTCCCCAATTTGTACCAACTTCCTAGACCTAACCCCACCCCTAAACCTTCCTATCACTGGGGTCTAGACAAATCAAGTGGGGTTGCATGAATTTGTATGTTTTTTTTTTATCATATGTATGTATTTTCAGAGTTCCCCATTTCGTATGATTTAGTTCAAACTTACTACCCCTAAACCCGCCCCTAAGCCTACCCATCACTAGGGTTGAGACAAATCGAGTGGAGTCATACGAATTCATACGATTTTTGCTAAATCGTATATACTTTACGAGTTCACTAGTTCACATGAATTCCTATAAACAACATACCCTAAACCTACCTATAACTGGGGTCTAGACAAATCAAGTGGGGTCGTAGGAATTCATACGATTTTTGCTAAATCGTATATACTTTACGAGTTCATTATTTCATATGAATTTATATGAACTACCTGCTGCTAACCCTGCCCCTAAACCTACCCATCACTGGGGTCCAGACAAATCAAGTGGAGTTGTACGTATTCGTATGTGTGTGTGTGTGTGTGTGTGTGTGTGTGTGTGTGGTTTTTTTTTTTTTTTTTTTTTTTTTTTTTTTTTGCTAGATCTTCTGTATTTTACAAGTTCCCCAATTCATATGAATTTGTTCGAACTTCCTAGCCCTAACCCCACCCCTAAACCTACCTATCACTGGGGTCTTGACAAATCGAGTGGGGTTGTATGAATCTGTATGTTTTTTGCTAAATTGTACATATTTTACGAGTTACCTAATTTGTATGAATTCGTTCGAACTTACTACCCCTAACTCCACCCCTAAACCTACCCGTCACTAGGGTCTAGACAAATCAAGTAAAGTCGTACGAATCCTTACGATTTTTGCTAAATCATACATATTTTACGACTTCCACAATTTGTTTGCATTCGTATGAACTTCCTAGCCCTAACCCCACCCCTAAACCTACCTGTCACTGGGGTCTAGACAAATCAAGTTGGGTCGTACTGATTCGTACGATTTTTGCTAAATCGTATATATTTTACAAGTTCCCCAATTTGTTTGAATTCGTACGAACTTCCTACCCCTAACCCCACCCCTAAACCTACCCATCACTGGGCTATAGACAAATCATACAAAAACATATGAGCGAGGTTGTATGAATTCTCCACCTTGTAAAATATGTACAAATCGGTCGTGAGATAGCGTTGAAAAAACTGATAGCCGTGCCCCAAACACACACCATTAGTTGAGCTGATGTTGCTTGTCGGGATACACAAAAAAAGTTTTAATAGTCCCACAGAGCCACTTTTCACGGAATCAACCTACAAATGATTAGGAGTATAATATAATAATAACAAAATTACACATACCACCTTTTTTGCTCCACTTTTTTCCCCCATTATCAGGATAATAAAGTTTCCTTTAAAATGTTTACAGTATTTAATTGTGGATTCCTGTAAAACATTACACAGCAGCAGGCCTAATATAATAAGTGGGTAGGAAATTATACAGTTACACACAGATGCAGTTTTTAATCTTTCCATACTATGTGTGTGTGTGTGAACACACAGGTGGTTCAGCTGAGTTGTATGTAACTCGCACTTTCTTATCTACAGAGAGGCCACATTTCCACCAGTAAATCTTAATTATTGAGATTCGGTTACCAGGTCTTCTACACATCTTCCATCAAGCATTAGAAACTGTCAGAAAGGCCTCCAGCAAACACAGTGGAGAATCTTGAGCTCTTGTTATGAATATGCAGCCGCTCATCTCGTTTTAAATGAAACTTGTACAGTCATTGTAATTTGAAGGGATTTTTACCCTTTTGTGGTTATAGTAACATGTATGAAATCACAACCACTGGCATATTATCACAATAATCATTGAATCATTGAAGGTCTACACACAGTGATCCAAAGTTTCAGATTTAGCATGGAAAGTGCAGGACAAACAAAAACAAATAAAACACTGATGTATTTCTAAAAAACTACTGCCCATCAACTGTATTTACATACGGGCCCTTGAGATGCAATATGAATCCATCAAAATGAAAACCAGCCATATCCTTCAAAATCCTCCCCATTTTGCCTCTCAGACTCTCAGGAATTGAGATGATGATCCCAAGATGATGGAGATCAGGAGACATTACTCATCCTTACTCACAAAGCACATGAGTTAAAGCTTTCCGACAAGCGGCACGAAGTGATGACCTCATGTAGAAGGTAAAATTACAAACTTTGACAGCGTTTAATCAGCTCCAGCAAGATGCTGTCAATACCTGGGACTGTGGCCGAATCCAAGCAGTGAATGACCTTGCTGAGTTCCTTGGAGGTTGACTTTCTGTCTGTTTTGTCGATATTGAGCAATATCTTGATGGTGTCAAAGGTTGAGTTAATGGCAGAACATTCTCTGGCATCCAGAACAGAATGACATTGCCAAGGCTGTCCTGTAACCGATAGCTGCTAGGTCTTATATAATTTGACCAGCCTACGGCATGGACCCTTCCTAAGACTATCTGTGGGATGATTATACAATTATTCATGTAGTACACACCTTTATCCACAGCCGATTATTCCAAAATAGTTTACCAAATTTCTATGGTATAAAATATATGGTCTTGTCAGTGTAAACACTGAGGTAAAATCTCAAGTTTTGAGGTAAAACTTGAGGTAAAATCTGCAATGTATGAGGTATCTCTGAAGTAGACTATCTGGTAAGTATCTGTAGTAAACTCTAGAGTAAAATCTGACGTGAACTCTGTGGTAAACTGAGGTAATCTCTTACTGTGGTATAATCAGAAGTAAAATATGAGGTAAACTCTAAGGTAAACTGTCAGTTAAAATATGAAGCAAACTCTTAAGTCTGCACTAAACTTCTCTGAGGTGAACCTTGAGGTAAAATCTGAAGTAAAAGTTGAGGAGAACTCTGTTGTAAATGGAGTCAAATTCTGTGGTAAAATCTGAAGCAAAATATGAGGTAATTCTGAAGTAAACAGTTGTGTAAACTCTGAGGCAAACTGTGTGGTAAATTCTAAAGAAAATTCCTAAGTCTGTACTAAACTTCTCAGAGGGGAACTCAGGGGTAAAATATAGAGTAAAAGTTGAGGTAAACTCCCAAATTCTGCAGTAAAACATGAAGTAAAATTTGAGGTAACTCTGAGGTAAATGCTTGTGTAAACTCTGAGTTAAACTGTGTGGTAAAATCTAAAGAAAATTCTTAAGTCTGCACTAAACTTCTCTGAGGGGAACTTAGGGGTAAAATACAAAATAAAAGCTGATGTAAACTGCTAAAGTCTGCAGTAAAATATGAAGTAAAATATGAGGTAACTCTGAGGTAAACTGTGTGGTAAAAATCGGAAGTAAACTCTTACATCTGCACTATACTTCTCTAAGAGGAACTTGGGGATAAAATATTAAATAAAAACTTAGGTAAATGCCTAAATTCTGCAATAAACTATGAAGTAAGATATGAAGTAACCTTGAGGTAAACTCTGAGGTGAACTGTGTGGTAAAATCTAAATTAAACTCTTAAGTCTGCAATAAACTTCTCTGAGGGGAACTCAGAGGTAAAATAAGAAGTAAAAGTTGAGGTAAACTCCTAAATTCTGCAGTAAAATTCTAAGTAAAATATGAGGTACCTCTCAGGTAAACACTTATATAGAAACTCTGAGGTAAATTCTGAGGTTAACATCTGCACTAAGCTACTCTGAGGTGAACTCTAAATAGCCTACATTTTTTCATCATCTATTATGGTCTTTTCAGAAACATGCTAATGGATGTCATTTTTTTTACAACACACATCAAAACCTCTCCATGGTTTTACAAAATAGCCCTTTTTTCCATCTTATCATGGTTTTAATACGAAAATTGCCAAGAAATTTTAGTCTATTTTTACAACTGAAAAGACCTTTTAGGAACTTTCCAAATTAACAAAAAAAAAAAAAAAATCACACAAAATTCCACAATCTTTGTATACATGGTATATATTGCATAATTTACACCATGTCAGAGGATGCTGCAAATGCAGTGATGTCATAGGGACAGTTTCGCAAGAGCACACCATCACATATGAAGCTCAGACACAGTATGGTCAAGAATGTGAAATAAGCATGTTTACATGCAGTGACAATCTTGCCCAACATTGTATTGTAAGTCATAAGAAAATGTCATCCAACATAAAATAGCCTACTTTTCTTAACAGGTTCTTATAATAAACTGATTTTTGATAGTTATCAACATGTTGTGCATGTAAACGTTCAATGTATATAGCCTATGTATGTGACTGTGTGACTATATAACTTTCTAAGGCCCGATGACATGAATAGCCTAATCGTTAACACCACAGCTTTAAGGATAACGATAAAGTGGAAATTTACCGTTGGAATCACTTTCAAAACGATTTTTCCAGGTGATGAACGATAAAAACAGCCAATCAGAATCCAGTAGCTGGAAAGCGGCAGACGACAAAAATGTGCGCGCTTATAACAAACACAACGACGTCGTGCATTGGTGTGGACGCTAATGTAGTATCATCCTTAAATGTGTTTTTACTCGAAATTCATGAAAACTAACCTGAAATAGTTTGACCTGTGAGCGTCCATTTTTGTGTATTTGTGCTGTTTAAACACACACACACATACACATGAAGCGGGCCGATGTTGCCCAGTGACTTTGCTCTCGCCTGACAGTCTGTCTCCCTCCCTCTCTCCCCTCTTCCGCGCTCTACTTCCCTCTCCGGCTTGCGGCAGTCTTTCATTCCGCTAACTGCCTCTCTCTCTCTCCCTCTCAGACTGATACGAGGCCGACAGGGTAAGTGTGACGTACATTGGCAGCGTTCACAGGCTGCCTCGCATACACACACGCACGTTGAGCGTGACGTGCGCTGGCAGAATTTGCAGCCTGCCTCCCCGCTTATCAGAGCTGTCAATCACGGACTGGTGACAGCGCCTGGCAGGCAGCGCCACGGGGAGCCCGACACGCAAATACACACACAAACGCTTGTTCCCAGCTGATCAACGCTCGCGCTTTCCCTACAGACAGAGGCGCACGCATAGATACGCACTGTAACGTACAATAAAAACTCTTAGTATTTGCATAACGACAGGCGCTTTTTAATAAACACACACTGTACGTTCACGTATAAACGTCTTGGGCGAAAAAAAAAAGGAAGAAAAATATACATTATACAATATATATATTATTTAAATAATAATATAGATATAAAATATACAATCAATTTATACTAATAGTATATATTAAAAAATCTAACACATTTATAATAATAACAACCTCTTATTTATAATAATATAATAATAATTGGTTAATTCATATGAATAATATATAATATTTTAAATAATTTTATTAAATTAATATGTTCAGTATAGTGTGTTAATATATTATAAAAACGTTCTGATGTAATCTTACATCCAATTGTAAAAAGTTATAAATTAAAATGCTTTCTTGTGGTAAACTTATTTGGAAACAATCATTGTTTGAGCAATTCCATTTGTTGCCACTAGGCATTTATTTATTTATTTATTTAACCTTGACGATTGCTATTACAGATTACTATAATAAACATACTTAAAATCAATTTCACTTTCTCTCTCTGTCTATTTGTTCGCTTTTTTAATCTATCTATCTATCTATCTATTAAAACGGTTTCTTGTGGTAAACCTGTTTGGAAACAGTCATTATTTTAGCAATACCATTTGTTGCAACTAGGCAATTTTTATTTATTTATTTATTTTTGCAGCAACCTTGAAGATTACTATTATAGATTACTATAATAAACACACTTAACGAAATTAATTCGAATTTCTCTCTCTGTCTATTTGTTTGTTCGCTTTTTTATCTATCTATCTGTCATATAATATGCTAATATATTCTAATAATATTCTTATATAATATATCTAATATATAAGATACAATAAAATGCTTTATTGTGGTAAACCTGTTTGATAACAGTCATTATTTTAGCAATTGCATTTGTTGCCACTAGGCAATTTTTATTACTTAATTTAATTTTATTATTATTTTATACTTTAAATTTTAATCTGTCTATCTATCTATCTATCTATCTATCTATCTATCTATCTATCTATCTATCTATCAAAACGGTTTCTTGTGGTAAACCTGTTTGGAAACAGTCATTATTTTTGCAATTTCATTTGTAGTTGCAGTTAAAGGTTATAGAATAATTTTGACTCTTTTTGAGTAAATACACTTATTGAAATTACTGTGTGTGGTAATTGACATTACGCCGAAGACATGGTCCATAGAAAATCACTCGGAATATTCCTTCGTAAGTCTGATGGGAATGTGTGGTTTTATGAGGCAGTTTTGGTCTGGCTGGTAAACGCGAGTAGGAAAACACACAGACATAAACACGTTCTTGTGCCGCCGCTGCACGCATGTTCTGCCAGAGAAAACCTGCAGTAAACAAAGGTACTTGAGCAAACAAATTTCGAAGTCTCGGCCGCTCCGCTTAAGCTGAAACACACATTTATTTGAAATGGTCTCGGGAAGTCTTTATGCTATGCTTTAGCTAAATGGGCTTCAACAGACAACATACTTTGTTTTGACAGTTCCTCTGTCAAACTTTGGAATCGTTTGGGAAAACCAAAGAGTGAAAGCCCAGACCTGCTGTATCCGGAAAGAAAACCTTGTGTGGTGTATGTTGATGCTTTAAGAGTTAAAACCACGTGTTTGCTTCAACGATAACAGTCAGAAAGTTTCCTTTTGTGTGTAAAGCAAATGTTTTTTCTATGAAATAAGCCATCTGAGTGATTTTACCATTACGAATCACATTCGCAGCTTAAAGTGTCTGATTAGTTGTAATGATATATAATTAATAGCAATTTGCTACAGCAATGGAACAACAGATCAATAATAATTATTATATTTTTAAAATACATTTTCAATACAAATATTAATATTATCAATAAATAATAATAATAATAATAATAATAATAAACAGTGGCAGTTTTCAGATGCATACTCATTCAAACCTCATCCAACTATCGGTTTTATAAATACAGAATATCTTCAAGTTTGATCTCAGCATGACCGCTCTTTTCATTTGTCTGTGAGGGAACCGGAAGGTTGTTTCTGGTTCAGAGAGCTGTAAGACCTGACCAAATGCTCCTTGAAGTCTGGTTGTATTAATCGATTGTCTAAAATGTCAATGTCGGCCGGCCAAAGATGACTCAAATGGTTACATCTCATCCTTGATTTCTAGCACTGCAGTGTAAAATTGGCCAATAAGCAGATGTCTTTTGATACAGAATGGACTATTAAGTACCATCCGCTTTTCAGGTGGATTCTGGGAAAATAGACAACGGAAAGGAGCTTTTTTCATCTTTATGTTGAAAGGGGGGACTGCAGGCAGAAACCAAGACAAAGTCATTTTCAACAACCACTCAAAACGCAACATCTGAGTGCAGGTTACAGTCTATTACGTCATTGTTCGCTTGTCAAGTTGTTCGGTTCTGAAAGCAGTTCACATTTCCTCACCAAGCACCAGCTCTGTTGTAAGCGCTAGCACTAGCATGTCTTCACCTGAAAGAGACGAAAGTCAAGGTCACATGTGCCACGTTGTGTTTCTCAACTCATGTAAAACACATCATCACTGACTTTACTAGCACCACAGGACACCAAGTCACATTTTTAGCTCAAATATTCCTGAAATCCTACTTAAAACATGTGGAAAGTTCATTTGGAAAAGTCACACTTTTCACACATTAGCTTTTTTTCCCCCTCTACAGTTTAAACTCGTTTGCTATTGCGCTGTCATTTTTTTTTCATTCCTCTCACCTACTATCGTCTTTCGGACCTCATCAATCCTTCCTTTCCTTTCTCTCCGCTGGTGAAACACGCGGATTCCATGAACAGCTTGATGAACAACCTCAAAGGTTTTTCCCCCAGCCGACGCTAGTGTTTCCCAGCCTTTTCAGGAAACACACACGCACACGCACACACACACACACATAGTGGCGTTTCCTCTCCCCGGCGCACAGTCGCCTACGCTCTGCCAGCAGACCTGCCGTGACCATGATGTCATTATTTCCCCCATAGCGCGGCCGTATGCTTGCGAGCGTGTGGCTGTTTATCGGAAAATTCTGTCTGGGGGCTTTCACGGAACATCTGAGCTTACCACGGTCTCGACGCGTGTGCATGTGTGTATAATCGGCATAAAAATGTCTGGTTTTCTTATTCTGTTGTTTGCGGCCAAACAAACAGCGATTCTCTTACATTTTTGAGGCGGATAAATGTACTGGATGGAGCCCAGTATTCATTGTCTCACCACACTGCTGTACTCAAGTATTCAATGTTCTTAACATGTGTATACATATCGTCTTTTTGTAATATGCCAAAAAAAAAAAAAAAAAAACTCTCATCAGAAAATTAACCAAATTTTACTATTTTGTTCGTAAAAAAAAAAATAATAATAATAATAATAAAAATCACAGTATGTTTCCTTACAAAGAAGAGATTAGGAAGCACTCATGAAACAGTTTCTGTATTTTTTTATTATTTTTTTTATTATTTTAAGTATTTTACGTATTTATCACGTATTTATTTAGCTACTGTTTTCAACTTACTTCACGCGCATGCGCATATATATGCGTGTTTGTAATTTATGTAGAAAATGTGCAAATGTTACATTTTTGAGGTAAATCGGAATTTACAAATCAAGATATGATGTTTATAATATTCGCAAATCAAAATAAACTATATTTGCACAATAATGAATGTTGAGTTTCCCCACATGCTCTAGATTGTTATTCATCTTATTAATTATCATGTAGGGCTCATGCGCGTTTAAATTACCAAAATTACTTTGTTATTATGTCATTTGCGTAGAAAAAAAAAATTGTAAATTTTTGAGAAAGAATTTTATGAGTAATTATTTTATTTTGCAAATAAAATGTTCTTTATCCTCGTCACAAATCAAAATAAAGTGCATTTGCATAGAAACAAAAATGTTAACATTGAGGTTCTTGCGAACTGAAGTTTTTTTTTTTTTTTCATTTATCAAACTTCGCCAGTATTTTGTAGTTTTACTGGTATGTTCTAATTACCAGTTTTTTTTTTTTTTTTGCACAAAAAATGTGATTTTTGTAAATTTTTTTGGCATATATATATATATATATATATATATATATATATATATATATATATATATATATATATATATATATATATATATTATAATTTAGGAGTATTTTTAATGTTTGAATCTCCACCAGTATTGTGTAGTATGTCATTTTCACAGAAAATATGAGAAATTCCGAAAATGTGATTTCTGTACATTTTTGAGGCAAGCACAAGAATTTTACGAACAAAAACCTGTTTTTTCAACTTAGCAAATCAAAATAAACTACTTTTTCACAAGAACTACAACTTTTAATGTTGAGGTTATTTTGCAAGTTTTGAATTATTATTCTTTACGTTTAAATCTATGCCACAGTTTCTTGTGTCAGCTTGCTAGTGTGAGATTTTCATACATTTTTCAGGCAAACAGAATTTTTTGAGTAAAAATTGGTTGTTTATCCTCTTCGCAAATCAAAATAAACTACATTTGCATAGAAACAAACAAAAAAAAAAAAAAATCACACCGAGGTTCTTGCGAGTTTTGGATTATTGTTCATCATGTTTGAATCTCTGTCAGTACTATGTCGGTTCACTGGTGCGCACAAGTTAATACACTTTCTTTAAGTCATTTACATAGAAAATGTAAAAATGTAAAAATTTTTACTATTTTTGAGACAAATTTGAGAATTTTATGAGTAAAAAGCTGTTGTTTATTCTCTTCGCAAATCAAAATAAACTACATTTGCAGAGAAAATTTTTTAGTTTATTATTATTATTATTATTCATCATGTTTGAATCTCTGCAAGTATTTATCAGGTCGGCTTACTGGTTCAAGTTGCCACTGTTTCTCTGTTAGTCATTTACATAGAAAATACGAGAAATTCTAAAAATGTGATTTTCATACATTTTTGAGGCAAACACAATTTTACAAATAAAAAACTACTTTTAACTTATTTTTCATCCTTTTCACAAGAACTACAACTCTTAATCGTGAGTTTATTTAGCAAATTTTATTTTATTTTAATCTATGGCAGTATTTCTTGTGTCACCTTGCTGGTGTGTTCAAGTTAATGTCGTTTGCATATAAAATCTAAATGAAAAAAAAAAAAAATTACAAAATCTAATTTTTGTACATTTTGGAAAAAAAAAAAACATTTTTTTGAGTAATAGGCTGTTTTTTATTTTTATTTTTTTGGTGGGGGGGGCTCTTTGCAAATCAAAATAACTTACATTTGCATAGAAACAAAAGCTTGATTATTGTGATGTGAGAAACATCGAAAATGTGATTTTCGTACATTTGTGAGGCAAACACCAATTTTACAAATAAAAAAAATGCAAAGTTAACATTTTCACAAGAACTACAACCTTTATCATTGAGTTTATTTTTTCGAAAATTTGAATTATTATTCAAATCTATGGCAGTATTTTGTGCGTCAGTGTACTGGTGTCTTCAAGTTAATGACGTTTACGTAGACAATGTAAAAAAAAATCACTGAAAATGTGATTTTTGTACATTTTTGAGGCAAACACAATATTTTTATAAGTAAAAAGCAGGGTTTTTATCATTGCAAATCAAAATAAACTGCATTTGCTTGGAAACAAAACATTGAGGTGCAATTAAGATTATTTTTAATGTTTGGAATCTCTAATAGCATTCTGTAATATTTGGTTCACTAGTGTGTTCAAAGTTACCACAGTTTCTTTGTTTATGTGATTTGCAATGTGATTTTCGTACGTTTTCAAGGCAAACATTAGAATTTTACAAATAAATGCATGTTTTAATACTTCGCAAATCAAAATAAACTACATTTTCACAACTTTGATACCGAGTTTATTTAGCAGATTTTGAAGACATTCTTTTTGCTTGAATCTACACCAGTATTAATCCTGTTGGCTAGCTGGCGTGTTCAATTTACCGCCGTTTTTGTGTTTACATAATAATTTCTAATTCTGTCCTCCATTAGGAAACAACTGTGATTTCCATGCATTTTTGAGGCTAACACAAGAATTTCACGAATAAGGAGCAGTTGTTTGTCCTCTTTGCAATTCAAAACAAACTCTGTTTGCACAAGGTCAAACATGTTTAAACGCTCAGGCGTCGGTTGAAATCAAAGACTTCGAGGTTTCCGTGAGAGTTGGGATTGTTATTCCCCGTGTTGGTATCTCCGCCAGCATTCACCACCTCGCCATACTGCTGTATTCGTGTCGTGCCGCGGTTGTTGAGGGCGTTCCAAGCTGCTCTGCCGTCTGTGTGTGTGTGCATTTGTGTGTGTGCTGTCAGCTGGTGAGTAATAGCAGTCTCGGGTCTCTAAATCTCGACGGACCGCTGCACTGTGGAACGGCGTAGCAGGCGGCCACCAGGGACGGGGTCTGTACACACGCGCGCACACACGCTGAATATTAATACGTACGTGTGTGTGTGTGTGTGTGTGTGTGCGCTCTGGAGAGTGTCAGCCCCCCCGTGGATTTGACTGGCAGGCAGGAGTGTTGCAAGCGTTTAGCCCCGCCGGATCCGTGCGTGTCGGCCGGTGACTACGAGGACAGGGTCAATTAGAGGGTCAACGCGTCCCAAAGGGCAGCCACACCCACACGCACACACGCTCCCTGACACATTTACACACTTTTTCCGTCCTCCCGAGACAGAAACGTTGACAAAATGCTACCGTCTACCTATCGCTCCCTCTCTTTCAATCTCTTTCTATTCTTCCACGTCTGTGTGACTCGTGTGCAGATTTATAATGAATAATGCATTTTCTAATCAGCACTGGAAGGCTGCGTGTGTGTGTGTGTGTGTGAACTCATATAAAAGACGTATCGTGCCTCTCAAGCAGAGCGGAGGCTTACGGGATGGTTAGCGAATTGCTTCGGGACGGAGATTTTGCTTTGGCCATCAAGTGTCAATGTGAAGCATGTCCTCAAAAACAAAGATCAAACGAATGGAACTGGCGAGGTGTGTGGTCATGTTTTTGGGAGGAAGAGGTTTGAAGATGTAATTCTTTCCATGACTTAGCATTCCTAATCTCTGCTTTGCGCTCAGTGAAAAATGTTGTTATATCCAAGGTTTTTTCTTTTTTTTTTTTGCTAGTTAGTGATTTATGGTTGATGGGCAGAGATTGCTTTCCCTATTCTCTCATCCGTCTCCCTACCTCTCTCTGTAACTGCCCGGAGCGGAAGAAAAGCACGCAATTGAAATTTATTGCCTACATTTTGCCTCCTGCCCTGCTTTGTCTTATCCTCCGAATCAATTCATTGTTCTCACTAAACAGGGGGCTCTCTCCCCAAAGACTCACTTGCACTCACACAATGTCAATGCTCAACAGATCGTGGGGTTTGATTTTGGCCACTTGTTTGTGCACGCGGCAAACGTGCACACACACACACCCATCCCCTAAGCCCCTGCATCTCCCAGGCCGTTCAAACACACCCCGTGACAGCTGTTGGCTCCATTGTTTCCATATGTGCTGTGTTGAGGTGAACGCTTACAGGCTCACAGCTTTTTACCGCCACATGCGAAAGACACACACAACATGGAGAACTGCAATATAGATGTGATCGAGAACGGGAATACACATGACACAAACAACAGAAACAGAGACATGGTAAAGAATCGAAAAGGACATGACATGAAACTAGAATACAGATGAGACAGATAACTGAAACACAGACAAAACACAGACAACTAGAAAACAGATAACACAGAAAGCTGTGTTGTCCATTTTGTTGTTTCAATCTTCTGACATTTTCTGTGTTGCTCCAATTGTTTAGTTATCTGTCGTGTCTGAATTCTGAAAACTAAAACACAGATAAGAAATAGGGAACTACAGTATAGATGTGACAGAACTGTAATAGATATTAGGCATGGACAACAAGAAAACAGACACAACAGACATAGGCAAGACAAAAATAAAATACAAACATGACAGAAAGAACTGAAACACAGACACAAACAAAATAAGTAGAATACAGACACAATGAAAAGAATTTAAGACTCAAGTCAGAACTGAAATATAGCAGGCAGAGAGAACTGAAGCACAAACACAGTGAATAGAGAAGTCCAGACACTACAGACAGAACGGAAACACAGAGAACACAAAAGCGAATATAGACATGACAAAGACAATTAAACACAAGACAAAGTAGAATACAGACTCAACAAAAAGCATTTAAGATACAAGACAGAATGAACTACAGACACAGCAGAAGACTGCATCACAAACACAATGAATAGAATACAGACAGTACAGACAGAACTTAAACACAGACACAATAAAAAAAAAAACTACAATACAGACAGTGCTGAAACAGAGACGACCAAAAAAAAAATCACAAGACAGACACGACTGACAGAACTGAAGCACAGACATAATAAACCAAGAAAAACACAACAGAGAACTGAAACAAAGACACAACAAAAAACTTCAAGAAAGACACGACTGACAGAACTGAAACACAGACACAACAAAAAATTACAGGACAGACACGACTGACAGAACTGAAACACAGACACAACAAAAAACTTCAAGAAAGACACGACTGACAGTACTGAAACACAGACACAACAAAAAACTACAAGACACACGAAAGACAGAACTGAAACAGATATTATAAAAAAAAAAAAAAAAACTACAATACAGACACTACAGGCAGAACTGAAACACAGACACAACAAAAAATTACAGGACAGACACGACTGACAGAACTGAAACACAGACACAACAAAAAATTACAGGACAGACACGACTGACAGAACTGAAACACAGACACAACAAAAAACTTCAAGAAAGACACGACTGACAGAGCTGAAACACAGACACAACAAAAAACTACAAGACAGACAGAACCGAAACACAGACGCAACAAAGAACTTCAAGAAAGACACGACTGACAGTACTGAAACACAGACACAACAAAAAACTACAAGACACACGAAAGACAGAACTGAAACAGATATTATAAAAAAAAAAAAAAAACTACAATACAGACACTACAGGCAGAACTGAAACACAGACACAACAAAAAACTTCAAAAAAGACACAACTGACAGAACTGAAACAGACACAATAAAAACCTACAAGACAGACACGAAAGACAGAACTAAAACAGATGTTATAAAAAAAACTACAATACAGACACTACGGGCAGAACTGAAACACAGACACAACAACAAACTTCAAGGAAGACACGAAAACAGAACTGAAACACAGATATTATAAAAACAATACTACAATACAGACACTACCGGCAGAACTGAAACACATGCTGCATTCACGCCATATCGTAATTACCGTAATTTCGAGATGACAACATGTGACGTTCTACTCAGAGCTGCTCACGTCCTCAGACTCGGAATTATGCTTTTCTATGGCAACACTATCAACGCCTAAACAGAGCCTACATTGGTCAGGTGGTACAGCGGTCATGTGGTACCAGTCGTAGCTCTCAGAAGACTCCCAGTTCACAAGTTGTAATTACGAGTTCTACGAGGATGTGATGCTGAAGTTGGAATCTCGTAATTACGGGAATTCCGATATGGCGTTAACGCACCTACAGACACAACAAAAAACTACAAGACAGACAACTGACAAAATTGAAACACAAACACAACAAAAAAAAAAAAACTACAAGACAAACATGACAGAGAACAAACACAGAGACAACAAAAAAACTACAAGAAAGATACGACTGACAGAAGTGAAACAAACATAATAAAAAACACTACAATACAGGCACTACAGACAGAAATAAAGCAGACAAGACAAGACAGACACGACTGACAGAACTGAAACACAGACATAAACTACAGTACAGACACTACAGAACTGAAACACAGAAACAAACAAAAAAAACTACAGACAGAACTGAAACAGACACAACAACAAACTACAGTACAGACACTGCAGACAGTACTGAAACACAGACACAACAAAAAATTACAATGCAAACACTACAGACAGAACTTAAACACTGACACAAAAACTACAAGACAGACACGACAGACAGAACTAACACACAGACAAAAATAACTGAAGTGAAACACAGACATAATAAAAAAAAAACTACAATAGAGACACTACAGAGCTGAAACACAGACACGACAAAAAACTACAATAGTCACTACAGACAGAAATTAAAAAGACACATCAAAACTACAAGACAGATACTACAGACAGAACTAAAACAATGACACAATAAAAACTACAATACAGACACAACAACAAACTACAATAAAGACACTACAGGCCGAATTGAAACAGACAACAAAAACTACAGTGCAGGCACTACAGAGCTGAAACACAGACACAACTAAAACTATAGAAATGACAGACAGAACTGAAACACAGTCACAACAACAACAACAAACTACAATACAGATAGGACTGAAACACAGACACAACCAAAAAAACTACAAAACAGACACTACAGATGAAACTAAGGCATAGACAACAGAAAAACAATACAGACACAACAGACAAAATTTAAATGTACAACAGAAAGACTTGAATACAAACACAACAGACATGAACTTGGACATGAAAGCAATAATTAGTATGGAGTCAGAATAACTGAACAGACATGACAGAAACAGACACAACACAGAGAGCTGAAACAAAGACATGAAATACACCTAGAATACAAACACGATACAGAGAACTGAAACACAGGCAACTAGAACAGTTAAAAACAGTAACCAAAACATTACCAGGCCTATATATTGAGATGCACCTTATTCTTTATGTGGCACAGGGACAAGCACAGAGAAACAGGCCGCACAGGTGCATTATGCAAAACTGAACAAAGCAATCAGCACAGAGATTCTACCAGCATAGGAAAAAGAGTCAGGAGAAGGGGGGAATGGTCAGGCACAGAGAAAAACGTCTCAGGCAACACAGGCGCGCCGAATCTCTGTGCAGCGCCGTCTCAGAGCGGCATCAACGATCCAGATAAGAAGCCAGCGGGAACGCTGCGCCCTGCGCTGTGCTAAAACAGCCCTTCTTAATCTCCCACCAGGCTGGTTCCCTCCTCCCCCCTCCTCTCTCTCTCTCTCTCTCTCTCCCTCCTCCACGGCTTCCCTTCTGCGCTCGTTCGCTCGCTCCATCTCTCCGCACAAAGCTTGTCACTCCTCTGTTCTCCTACTGCGCAGACACACGCCCGTTCTCTCTCTCGCTCGCTCTCCCGCCCTCCCGCTCCCGCTTTCGTGCGCACACACGCGCTTTCTTATCTCCGCTCGCTCGCTGATGAAATCTCTCTCCCCCCCCGCACCTCCCCCTTCGGAGTTTTTCCCTCGCCTTTCTTGAGATCCAGTCATCCGCTTAATGAGGCTAATTCATTACTTTGAAACACAATCATTTATCAGAATTGTATTACAGGGACGTCAGGGGTTCAAAATGAGAAATCCTCGGCTCCGTCTCTCACCGTCATAATCCAATATGTTGCGGGCGTGTGTGTGTGTGTGAACGTGCGTGCGTGTGTTTTACGACAGCGTGCTGTACACTCTTGACCCTCTTCAGACCCCTTCTGTTGGGCTGTACGTCAGGTTTTTAGCGTCCTCTCTCCCGGGCGCACGCTTTCTCCTCTGCGCAGAATTAATTTTCCCTTCCTCTCGCCGCTGGAAACCGGAGGCAGAGTTAATGCTGCTCGGCTCTCAGGAAGTACACACACACACATACACACACGACTGTCAGACGCGCATACAGGACGCACGCACACACACACACACACACACACACACACACACACACATACATACTCATCGTGCTGCGCTCAGAAAAGCGCAAGGTTTTGAAAAATGAGGGAGGACTCGGAGCGATAGTGATTATTCATTAGGCAAAGTAAACGACAAACATCTCTCCTCCTTCGCACACATTATCGGAGAGAAATCTGTCTCGTCGTTTCTGTGTGTGTATGCGTGTGTTTTCACTCTCACTCACGTTTTCTGTCTTGCTCACCGCCAGCTCCTAGTCTCGATATGAGTCAGTCCCTCCCATTGTGTACGCGCAAACACACACCTGTATAGAGGGGAAAACCCTGTTGTAAGGCTTGTGGTTGAACAGCTAACCGTTACACACACGATTTTCATACGGCTCTTTCGACCTCAGAGAAACTCAGCAGATCAGCATCAGCGGTAAACAATGTTTAGAAATCTTAAAGTAAACGCATAACATTAAAGAAAATAAAAAGTAGGTTACTCTTGTGCAACTTAATTTCCTCACAGTTTTTCTCTTACAAAAATGCTAGTACTAAGTTTCACTTTGTCTCTTCACTTTTTCATAATTTGTGAGAAGTAAAGGCCTATTTTTTATCTCCTCTAGAATGACAGAGCCAGTTTTTTACTTACATCCCTTCTCATGTCAAATATCTACGTGAAATTGGTTCGCAAAAAGTTGTCAAATATAAAAATGCTGCAAGCTAATCTGAGGAAAATCTGTGGTTTTAAATGTGATTAACTCATCCAACTGATCCCACCTTATACAAGCACAGTTTAATAGCTGTTAAACACTTTTCCAAATATTCAAATCCAAAAGTCCTAATATCAATATTATTTACTCACAGCAAGATGTTTGATCAGGCAGGTAAACAGAAAGATGTTACACAATTGTGAGCTATAAACCAAACCATTCACAATCACTACCAGGGTTGCCAGGTCTGCATAACATAACTAGCCAAAATCACTCCATAATCATATTCCAGGGCATGAAAACTTCCCTACAAGGGGTTTCCTCTCAGTCAGAATTGTGTTCTGGGGGTGAGGGTTTTCATTTCAACCCACAGACTAAAAAAAAAAAAAACAGCTGTGACAGCAGTATAAACATAGCCCTATTCTACAAGATAACTGTGGACATGGCAACACTGATCACTACAAACTTATTTTATGATCCCTCACAGCTGATTGGTTAATATAAAATTATCTGAAAAAAACAAACAAAACTACTTTTGACCACACCCTACTTAAAGTCAAATCCTGCGTTTCCCCCCTTAATTAAAAAAAAAAATATATATATATATATATATATATATATATGTATATATATATGCCTTTATTACTATAGTACAGTTTAGAGATGACTACCAGCGAAGTGGGAGCGAGAGAGGGGGCAGGATTCGAACTCGGGACACATCCCTATCGTCACCAACATATTTATTTTAACATATTAAGTTTATTTACTCAAAAATACATCACATTACGGAAGTAAAATAGGTTGCAAATGCGGCATTAAAAATTCATCCAGAAGAATTTTACTGCAAACGTTTGACTTATAAATAAAGAGCCATAAACCAAACCAATGAAAAACACCAAAACCGATAAACTCCGCCCTCGTGTTTGCCTCGCAAATTCAGTAGCGATCAAAAGATAACATTCGCATTTTTAGCATGAATATTTTGAGCAGAGTGCATTTTTGTTGACTTGATGAAATGTGTGTGTGTAAACAGAAAAGTAACATTCGTACACGTTTTACCGTAAGCGTCCCGCGCACGCTGCGATTAGCCTTCGCTTCGTGAGTGTGTGTGTGTGTTTGCGTGTGTGCTTGCGGTCCGGTTGCTCGGGTGATGGTTCTCTTTTCATCAGGGCTGGATGGAGAGATTAATAATGGATGTATAATGGATCTATAAATAGATGCAGGGCTTCAGTCCCTCAGACCAAACAGAAGACAGCGCAGGGTGACACACACACACATTGCTCTGCCATTCACCTCGTCCTGGCCCTGGCTCTGTGTACACAGCCAATCTATTCATCTCTCTCCCTCCGCCGGCATTAATAAATGATCCTAGCCCCACACACACACAGGCTTTAAATATTCATTGGTCGGGCGGCGCTGTTGGTCTTGGGCAGCTCTGGGCGGCAGTAAACGCAGACTCAGGCTCTCGCTGGCACATTAGTCATGCGAAAAGCTGTCACGCACGCACACACACACATAGTCTCTGCTAAATACTGCAGAGGTGTCTACTCACCCGTTGCTTCTTCTACACCTGACGGCTGCCGTCTCTCAATCACTCGTGCTTATGCCAGTTTCTGGCTATTTCTCTTCAGTGTTTCATTTCTTTTTCTTCATCTTTATCATATCCCTGTCTTTACGGTCTCGTTCTTTCTTTCACACTGCTACCTTTCTCTTCTCTGTCTAATTTTTTTTTCTTGTTTCATCTCTCGTCTTTACCTCATATTTCTCATACACCGACCAAAATTATAAACGCAACACTTTTGTTTTTGCCCCCATTTTTCATGAGCTGAACTCAAAGATCTAAGACTTTTTCTATGTATACAAAAGGCCTATTTCTCTCAAATATTGTCCACAAATCTGTCTAAATCTGTGTTGGTTAGCACTTCTCCTTTGCTGAGATAATCCATCCACCTCACAGGTGTGGCATATCAAGATGCTGATTAGACAGCATGATTATTGCACAGGTGTGCCTTAGACTGGCCACAATAAAAGGCCACACTAAAATGTGCACGGTCATGGTATCTCTGTGCATTCAAAATGCCATCAATAAAATGCACCTGTGTTCGTTGTCCATAACATACGCCTGCCTATACCATAACCCCACCGTCACCATGGGCCACTCGATCCACAACGCTGACATCAGCAAACCGTTCACCCACACGACACCATACACGCTGTCAGCCATCTGTCCTGTACAGTGAAAACAGGTGATTCATCCGTGAAGAGAACACCTCTCCAAAGTGCCAGATGCCACCGAATGTGAGCATTTCCCCACTCAAGTCGGTTACGATGACGAACTGCAGTCAGGTCGTGACCTCGATGAGGACAACGAGCATGCAGATGAGCTTTCCTGAGACGGTTTCTTACAGTTTGTGCAGAAATTCTTTGGTTATGGAAACCGATTGCTCCAGCAGCTGTCCGGGTGGCTGGTCTCAGACGATCTTGGAGGTGAAGATGCTGGATGTGGAGATCCTGGGCTGGTGTGGTTACACGTGGTCTGCGGTTGTGAGGCCAGTTGGATGTACTGCCAAATTCTCTGAAACGCCTTTGGAGACAGCTTATGGTAGAGAAATGAACATTCAATTCCCAGGCAACAGCTCTGATGGACATTCCTGCAGTCAGCATGGAGAAGGAGAAGTGCTCACAAATACAGATCTAGACAGATTTGTGAACAATATTTGAGAGAAATAGGCCTTTTGTGTATATAGAAAAGTCTTAGATCTTTGAGTTCAGCTCATGAAAAATGGGGGCAAAAAGAAAAGCGTTGCATTTATAATTTTGGTCAGTGTATTTGCCCTAACTTTTTTTTTTCATCAATGTGTCATGTATTTTTCATCTTTTTTCTCTGTCATATCTTGATCTTCTTTGTTTCATGTCTTTCCCATGTGTCTAATCCTAACTGATCTCTTGACAAAAACATTGCTGTGGGAACTTTTTCACAAGCGACGAAATAGTACCAATAAGTACATATCACTGCAGTTTCTAATAGAAATGAACGCTAGAGGGCTTGAACAGCGAGCACTTGTAATTGTTTTCATACATAGTTATGAATACAGGTTCATTTGTTTCACTTTCCAGATGTTACAAGCTTGCTCTGTAGCTCAGCTGACACGGAATTGGACTTGGGTATGAATCCCATGAAAAACATGACTCACAATAAAAGAGCTGAAAGATGAGAGATGGAAAACAAGCTAAAATGTGTGTTTTTAGTCACATTAGCTTTTGTTCATACTATTGGGTAGGTTTAGGTGTAGTGCAGACAGTACGTTATTTTAAAAATATCACGGAGCATTAGAGTTACAGCACTGCCTCAGTGGACATTTCAAGTCAGAACTGCAGTGAAACGCACAAAACCAACGTCACATAAACATTACGTCACATACGTTAATCTGTTCTGGGGAAAAAAACGAAGACTCTTTTAACTCCACCCAGAGGACATTTCTGATTGAATATGTTACAAAACGTACATAACAGTACATATTTTGCATCTTGCAAAAAGTTCCCACAGGTACATTTTCATCATGAGATCAGATTGGTCTCATCTCTCATTACTGTCTAGATTTCTGTTTCACATCTTGCTCATTGTTACCTCATATATTTCTCATCTTCACTCTAACTTTCTTCCATCGCTGTTTCTTTTGTCACATCTTGATCTTCTTCCTTTCATGTCTTTCCCAGATGTGTCTTTCTCAGTCCCGTCTCATCTTTGATTTCTGCCTCAACTCTTTTTTCCTTTTTCTCTTCTGTCTGAACTTTTTCATTTGCCTTAACTCTGTCTTCTCCAACTTTCTTCCTTACTGTTTCACACCTTTGGTCTCATCACTTTCTCCTCTGTCTCACATCTCTCACAACCATAATCGATTTCTTATCTCTTTCTTTGTCACATCTCGATCTTCTTCATGTCTTTCTTCAGTCTCTTTCATTTCTCCTGATTTCTGCCTCATTTCTTTCCCTTCTTTTCTCAATCTCTGTATTATCAAATTCTTACCTCTGTCTTTTGTCACATTGTGATCTTTTTCTTGTCTGTTTTGTCTGTCTCCTCTTCCTGATTTCCACCTCATTTCTTTCTCAAATTCTTTTTTCTCAGTCTAAACTTTCTCATTTGCTTTAACTAATAACTTTGTCTCGTCTCATCACTTTCTCCTCTCCGTCTCACAGCCCTCTTATCATTACCTCATATCTTTCTTATTAATTTCTCATTTCTCTGTCACATCTAGATCATCTTTATGTCTTTCTGCTTATCTTTCCCATCTGTCTCCTTCACCTTTTTACCTCGTCTCATTCTCATTCCTGTCCTTCTCTTGATTTCTTTCTTACCTCTTTCTCCTTTTCTCTCCTCTCAGTCTAAACTTTTGCCTTAACTATTTTCTTCCCTTTTTCTATCATGTCTCAAATCTTTCTATTTCTCATTTCCTTCATCACATCTTCATTGTGTTGTCCTTTTCTCATTCCTGTCTCATCTTAGTTCTTCTTTTTGTCTCATCTGTATCCTCTCTGTTTCCCCTCTCATTTTTGTATGTATTGCAATCATACAGATGAGGTCAAAAGTTTACATACACCTTGCAGAATCTGCAAAATGTTAATTATTTTTACCGAAATAAGAGAGATCATACAAAATGCATGTTATTTTTTTATTTAGTACTTAACTAAATAAGATATTTCATATAAAAGTTTACATATAGTCCAAAAGTGAAAAAGTACTTACATTTATAAAACAGTCCCCGTTAAAAGTTTTCATACACTTGATTTTTAATACTGTGTTGTTACCTGAATGATCCACAGTTGTTTTTTTTGTTTGTTTTGTGATAGTTGTTCACGAGTCCCTTGTTTGTCCTGAACAGTTAAACTGCCTGCTGTTTTTCAGAAAAATCAGGTCCCACAAATTCTTTGGTTTTTCAGCATTTTTGTGTATTTGAACCCTTTCCAGCAATGACTGTATGATCCGTCTTCCTCACACTGAGGACAACTGAGGGACTCATATGCAACTATTACAGAAGGTTCAAACGCTCACTGATGCTCCAGAAGGAAAAACCATGCATTAAGAGCTGGGGGGTGAAAACTTTTAAATTTGAAGATTTAAAACTTGATTTAAATTCTGTCTTCTGGGAAACAAGTAATTATCTTCTGTAGCTTCTGAAGGGCAGTACAAAATGACAAAAACATGATATTTAGACAAAATAAAAAAAAATTTACAGATCTTCATTTTGTTCAAAAGTTTTCAACCCCCCCCCCCCCCCAATCGTTTTTCCTTCTAGAGCATCAGTTTAAACCTTCTGTACTAGTTGCACATGAGTCCCTCAGTTGTCCTCAGTGTGAAAAGATGGATCTCAAAATCATACAGTCATTGTTGGAAAGGGTTCAAATGCACAAAAAATGCTGAAAAACCACAGAACTTGTGGGACCTGAAGGATTTTTCTGAAGAACAGCAGGCAGTTTAACTGTTCAGGACAAACAAGGGACTCATGAACAACTATCACTAAAAAAAAAAAAAAAAAAAAAAAACACTGTGGATCATTCAGGTAACAGCACAGTTTTGAGAATCAAGTGTATGTAAACTTTTAAACAGGATTGTTTTTAGAAATCCAACTATTATTTTCTCTTGTGGACTATATGTAAACGTCTTTTATGTGAAATATCTTTCAGGTCTATACTAAGTAAAAATAACATGCATTATGTTATAAGACAAAATGTTATGTTTAAGTCACAAAAAGTAAATAAACTCTATAGGTCTGTATACAGAGAAAGAAGCTGTAAAGGGTTAACTGAGAGAGTGAGAGTGCTCAAAGCTCACAATGGACTAAATGTGTGTGTGTATGTATGCTCCAGGAAACAGGATGTCCTTTTGTGTGCTGCAGTGTTAAAGTGATGTGAAACTCTACGACGGCACAGGCCACTCTCCTTAACATGCAGCACCACTGCATATGTGCGTACGTGTCTACATGAGAGAGCGCACACGTGTGTCTACCACTGCTTAGACATCGCAATCTAACAGAAACCCTGCGCCGTTTGCGATCTGAAAGAGTCAGAGGACGCAAGAGAAAACACAGGAGGAGAGAGAGACGCAGACATGGCGCTGCTGCCGGAGAATAATTTATGCACGACTCCGATCACACACAGATGTTCAGAGAGAGGGAGAGAGAGACTGCGCTGTTGGGAAAATCTGCAGCGATCAGAGGAAGTCAGCCTAGAATAAAATTCCTGGTGCATGTGTTTGCGTGCATGTGCGCTCTCGCAGCAACCGTGACCCTGCCCTGACCTCTACTTCTTGCATCAAAGAGGATTATGGGACAGCTAACAGTCTGCCAAGAGTCCGTCTGAAAGTCCGTGCTGAAAAAGAAAATAGAGAAGTTGGATAAAAAACAGACTGACTGGGAGACATGTGTATGAACAAAATCCATATTATCTGTCAAATTCATTCAAACGCCATCAGAGATTATCTGCAATAGAAGAAAGAGGATATGAAACATTTACGAAAAGTTTAGAAATATGTTAAAGCATATAGTGTATTTAAATGCATTCATTACGATTTTACCTCAATTGCGGCATTCCAAAAAAATGCAAGAACTCTCACGTTTTACATATGTGTTCAAAGGATGACGTTCTGTCTCCAAAAAACCATAAATGACAGTCAGACATTTGCGAGACATCTGCATCCTGGCTGACCCTTCTATGAACACTCCAGAAGAAATGTGAGGCCCTTAAAAGCATCTTACGTTACAGAATTATGAAATATTGATTATACAGGAATGAAACGACCCCGTGCAAATTGCTAAAGCTATGGTAAATTACAAGGTGGAGCAGAGCAGAGAGTCAACCGTGGTGCGACAACACTAGAACCCTGCCAATAAAATGAGTGAAGCTGTCTACACTGCAAGTGTGTGAAGCGATGTAACAAAACTAGAATATGCACAATATAATCAGCAAATCTGTCTACATTTCATGTGAGCGAAGTGTTGCAATAAAGCTGTCTACATTGCATGTGTGAAATGCGACAAAACTAGAACCGCATTATGATCAACCAAGCTGTGTGCACTGCAAGCAAATCCTGCAACAAATCTAGATTGTTTGCACTATAATCAATGAAACCTACACTGCAAATGAGAAATGCGACAAAAAAAAAAACTTAACTGTCTTGACACTGCAAGAATGCAAAGAAAAGTGACAAAACCAGAATGTTTCCATTACAGTCAGTGAATCTACACTGCAAGTTCGCAGAAATGCGACAAAATTAAAGTTGATAACTGTTCGCTTGCATGTACAATACATGCAAGCAATGCAAGGCGACAAAACTACAACTCTTGCATTTAAATCAACAAAACTGTGTACCCTTCTAATGAGTGATGCAACAAATCCAGAATCCTTGCATTATAATTAATAAAACCTACACTGTTAGGTCTGTAAACTGCAAATGAGTGATGCAACAAATCCAATGGAAGCGTGCAGTGCAAAAAAAAATTAGTTTGACACAATAAATCTAGATTGTTTGCATTATAATCAATAAAAAGATACACTGCAAGTGTGCAGAAATGCGACAAAATGAAAGTTGATAACTGTTCGTTTGCATGTCCAATGCATGCAAGCAAAGCAAGGTGACAAAACTAGAACTCTAACATTTAAATCTGCAAATCCGCTTACTGCAAATGAGTGATGCAACAAATTCAGAATTCTTGCATTATAACCAATAAGACCTACACTGTCATTGCGAAATGCAACAAAATCCAACTTCGACACTACCATCAAGTGAAGCAAGCTGACAAAACTAGAATTCTTCCGTTATAATCAGCGAATCTGTCTACATTGCATGCAAACGAAATGCCGCAGCAATGCGGCCTATACTGCAAGTGTGCAGAAATGCAACAAAACGAAAGTTGACAACTGTTCGCTTGAATGTACAATGCATGTAAGCAAAGCAAGGTAACAAATCTAGATCTCCTTACATTTAAACTAACAAAGCTGTGTATGCTGCAAATGAGTGATGCAACAAATCCAGAATACTTGCATTATAATCAATAAAACCTACACTGTTAGTAAGAAATGCAACAACATCCAATGTCGACACTGCAAACGAAGCAAGCTGACAAAACTAGAATGCTTCCTTTATAATCAGCGAATTGTTCACATTGCATGTAAGCAAGGTGCCACAACTCTGCATGCGTGCAATGCAACAAAATATATTTGTTTAACACAACATTCTAGATTGTTTGGATTCTAATCAATAAAAACCTACATTGCAAATGAGAAATGCAACAAAAACAAACGTAACTGTCTTGACACTGCAAACATACGAAGAAATTGACAAAATTAGAAAGTTTCTATTATAATCAGCGAATCTGTCTACATTGCATGCAAACGAAATTCTGCAACAATGCGGCCTATGCTGCAAGTGTACAGAAATGCGACAAAACGAAAGCTGATGATGGTTCGCTTGAATGTACAGTGCATGCAAGCAAAGAGAGGCGACAAAACTAGAACTCTCACATTTAAATCAACAAAGCTGTGTACATTGCAAATGAGTGACGCAACAAATCCAGAATACTTACATTATAATCAAAATCTACACTGTCAGTGAGAAATGCAACAAAATCCAACGCTGACACTGCAAGCAAGCGAAGCAAGCTGATAAAACTAGAATGTTTCCATTATAATCAGCAAATTGTTTACATTGCATGTAAGTGAAGTTCCACAACAAAGCAGTCTACTCTGGAAGCATGTAGTGCAACAAAAAATGTTGTTTGACACAATAAATCGAAATTGTTTGCATTATAATCAATAAAAATACTTGTGAATGAGAAATTCGACAAAAACAAATGTACAATGTAAAATGAAAAACAATGCAGCCTACACTGCAAGTGTGCAGAAATGCAACAAAACAAAAGCTGATAACTGTTCGCTTGCAAGCAAGGCGACAAACCTAGAACTCTTGCATTTAAATCAACAAAGCTGTGTACACTGCAAATGAGTGATGCAACAAATCCAGAATACTTGCATTGAAATGTATAAAACCTACACTCTCAGTGAGAAATGCAACAAAATCCAACGTCTGCACTATAAGCAAGTGAAGCAAGCTGACAAAACTAGAATGTTTCCGTTATAATCAGCTAATTGTTTACATTGCATGTAAGTGAAGTGCCACAACAAAGCAGTCTACTGTGCAAGTGTGCATGGAAACAAAATATATTTGTTTAACACAACAATCTTGTTTGCATTCTAATCAATAAAAACCTGCATTGCAAGTGAAAAATGCGCTAAACAAGCATGCGAAGAAAGGTGACAAAACTAGAATGTTACCATTATAATCAGCGAATCTGTCTACTTTGCATGCAAACGAAATGCCGTAACAATGTGGCCTACACTGCAAGTGTGCAGAAATGCGACAAAACAAAAATTGATAACTGTTTGCTTACATGTAACTAAGTACAAAATTAGAACTCCCGCATTTAAACCAACAAAGCTACACTGTCAGTGAAAAATGCACCAAAATCCAACATCAACCCTGCAAGCAAGCGAAGCAAGCTGACAAAACTAGAATGTTTCCATTATAATCAGCAAATTATTTACATTGCATATAAGCAAAGCGCCACAACAAAGCAGTCTACTCTGCAAGCGTGCACTGCGACAAAACAATAGGTTGCGCATTATAATGAACAAAGCTGTGTGCATTGCAAGTGAATGACGCAACAAATCTAGAATGCATGCGTTATAATTAACGAAACCGACATGTTGATAACCGTCTTTTGACGCTGCAAGCAATAAAACAAAATGCCAAGTGTGCATTGCAACGAAACTATAATGCTTCCATTATATCAACAAATGCATCTACACAGCAAATGCATATCGCAGTACTAGAATGCTAAACCTCATCAACAAAGCCATCTACACATAAAACAACTGAAAGGATGCAACAAAATTACAAGGCTCTCATTATAATCATCACAGCTTTCCACACTGCAAATGTGTGATGCAAAAAAATTAAATGGAGCATTTTATAGTCGACAAACTGGAAGTTTCCCGTAATAATCGTCAGAGCTGTCTACAGTGACAGCACCCGAAAATTGTTAAAATCAATGACGTGGTCTACGCTGCATATGCACAATGCACCAAATCTAGAATAATCACGATATAGTACACAAAAGAAGCTATCGTTTCAGTATAGATATCGTCAATTTTTTATAACGGGAGCGTTCTAGTTTTGTCACGTCACGCAGTTGCAGTGTAGACGTGTTAGGTGTTCGAGCCAGAGCTGAGATCTGCTGTGCGCGTGTGTGTGTGTAGCACGGCGTAGCTTGGTGGAGTGCGGAGATAAGCAGCAGCGTAGAGCGCCTTGGAGCCTTGGGAAATGTGTGTGCGTGTGTGTGTCTCAAAAGGATTAGCAGGGCTGGGGGCCGGCGCAGGGAGGGGGAACAAAACGCCTCGAGGACTGAAGGGCCCACATGAGACAGTCACACACTCACGCAGAGCAGCGGAGCCTCGCTGGCTGAGCGGAGCGCTGTGTCCTGCTCACGTTTTCTCTTTTCTGTTCGTCACTCATCTCTCTCTCTCGCTCTCTCTGTTTTCACAACTCACTGCCTCTGTGAAAAATCAGGTGCTCCGCTGAGCAGTGTTTGCCGCGTTCGTGCGGTTTTTGAGGTGTAACGCCGGGGAAGGCAGTTCAGCGGAAGTGTTAGCGAGTAACTAACTAAAAGTAGCGTGCGACATTTTTTGCAGCGAAGCATGACAAAACAAAAAAAAATCATTATTTAGCAAGAACTGAGAATACTTTTATTTCAATTAATTCCTGACTGACAGATCTAGTTAGTCATTTCCCAACATGCTACAACTTAAAACCACATACATGCCAAAGTTACACACCTGTCTGGTCTAGTTAGCCAACAAAAGAACAATAAATACAGCTGTAGCTTACAGTATAAACGGCGAGAGAGAGAAATTCACTCACGCCGAATGGAAGCGGTCTTTAGGAAGCGAGAGACTGTGGGTGAGAAAAACGAGACACAGATTAGAACCGGATAGAGGGAGAGAGAGAGAGAACCGGGGGGAGATCAAATGTGGGTGGAGGGTGCCATGCTACTTAGGGAAACACACGCAAACACACACACACTCAAATCCCAGTGTGTTTCCGAATGTTGTGTCAGTCAAAGCCAAAGAGCTCAACGGGGGGTCCGTGATTGGAGCCCCTGGCATTTACTACAGAAGACAGAAAGCGAGAGAGAAAGAGATTTGGCTTTTCTGTAGATTGTTATGATCAAGAACAGAGGACATTCTATGCAGCCATCAGGGAAAAGGACGCATGTTTATGTATGCATATAAATTGACAGGACTACATTGCCTATTATCTCCAGCGGGAGGTTTATTATATCTTATATAACTGCAAGCAAGTGGCGTGAGGCGCATGCATGCAAATTGTAAAAATGGAAGCATCTTCGGTTTTTAAGTCACATGCTTGCAGTGTAGACAGCTTTGTTGATTATATGCGTTTTAGTGTGTTACGTGAAGTCAAATGCTAGTAATATAGACAGCTTTGTTGATTTTAAAGGGAGTATTTTAACGGTCACAATGTGCATTGTAGATGCTGAAGCGTTTTAAGTTCGGTAGGTCGCATGAAGTCGCAAGCTTGCAGCATAAACATTTCTATAAAATATGGCGGCAGAACCACATTTTTGAGCTTTTCATAGCTCCTAGAACTATTGGCGCCACATTTGCAGCACAGGAAATAGGAGCGTATTTAGTTCTAGGAACTCCGATTAAAAAAACTAAATTAGCTCCTACTTTAGAGTAGAGTCAAAAACAGTTCTATAGGAACTACCAGTGACGCAAGGCGTATGCTGACTGGCCAAACGCATACGAAACACTGGCTACTCTGCATTTTTAAAAAAAAGCCCTGTAAAAATATTTACTCCATGAACATGGAAAACAGCGATTATTGCGGATTTGGCTACCTGTTGTCTTCTTTTCTCAGCCTCGATGACATGTAACACTTCAAGTTGTCATAGGAGATTTAGTCAGCTTTTCGTGCTCTTTCAAACGTGTAAATTGTGTATGTACATTACAGCTCTGTTTTCACAAAACCCATAACACACAACAAAAATGCTCTGATCACGTCATCCTCCATTCACACTGCGAATAAAAGCATTGCTGTCGGCCGCTTCAGAGTACTTCCTGCCGGCGCGAATGCAACAAGGAACATGGCCCGAGGGGGAAATTGGTCCTCTAAGAACCACCATGCTGGTTATTTCCTAGAACTATGTTCTTAAGGCCAGGACACTCCTACAAACACGACTACAAACTAACGTGCGTTCTGCGCCTGTGTAAGAAGATATAGCTGTCTATATTAGCAGCTTTTAAAAGTATATATTTGTTAAATTACCATTTTGAATACTATTATGTTGATAACTTTCTTCATTTTAAGCAGTTCATGTTGTTATGATAATATTCACATATTGTAATGCTTAGGTAAGATCATATAACATTAGAACATCCTTCTGCATGTGCCGCCTTCATTTACGTACTCGTTTTCATCGCTTTCGCTTTACTTCTTGTTCGCGAAACTAGACATTCAATCAGAGTTCTTGCTTTACCCGATGGTCTCGATGGTCCCGAATCAGCCTTTAGTCTGATTTTCGTGCTTTGATAAACTGTGCATTTACATTCCACGAAATCCATGACACAGGACAAAAAGAGTTCATATCACAGTGTATAAAAATGTCGCTGTCGACCACTTTAGAGTACTTCCTACTGGTGTGAATGCAACAAGGAAAAGGGCCAACAAGGAAAACATAGTTCTTAGAACTACGTGGGACCATTCTAGTTTTGTCGCATTTCTTGTGCATTATAATATATGAGTGGTCTGTATTGCAATACTGGAGTATTATGATAACTGTACTGATTTAGTTTTGGTGCAGCGAATGAAGTCGCATGTTTGAAGTCTGAATGTGGTTAAGCGATATTCACACTAGGCACTTTCACACCGTGTAGTTCTAGGAACTAGCCAGCAGGGTCATTCCTAGAGAGCCAATTTCCTCCTCTGGCCATTTTCCTGGTTGCAGCAGGTTGCAACTCTGAATTGGTTGACCGCAACGTCTTTATTCGCAGCATTTACAAACATCAACAACTGGTAAATAGAGGATGCCGTGTTCACGTGATCTGACTAAATCTCCTACGACAACTTGTGGTGTTATCATCTAGGCTAAGAAAAGACCACAATGCTGCAGACAACAGGTAAATGCCATTATTGTTCGCGGAGTAAATATTTTTACGTGGCTTTTTACAAATGCAGCGTAGCCGGTGTTTCATATACGTTTGGCCAATCAGCATACAATAGAACTGTTTTAGACCCTACTCTGAAGTAGGAGCTAAATTAGTTCCCCCAAATGGAGCTCCTAAAACTAAATACGTTCCTAGTTCCTGCTATGCAAACAGGCCAAAAAGCGGGAACTTCCACCAATAGTTCTAGGAACTATGAAACGGTTCCTCCGGTTCTAAAGCACCTACTGGCAGCAATTTTGCAAAGACAAAATTTCAATTTCAAGATAATTTAGGATTTGAGGTGTAATACACAGCCATTAGTAATGTAAAATCAAATGCAAAAGAGCATCGACAAAATCCACTGACTACCAACTGGATAGAAGACAGGCAAGAACACCTACTAACGACCAACAAGACAGCGGCTTGGCGACCTCCGGTGATTTAATTGCTGTCAGTGTGAACACACCTTAACTAGAGCCTTTTGTTTGTCGCATCGCTTCCTTGCAGTGTAGGACACGTTGTCAGTGCGCAAGCGAAAATTGTACCCAGCTGTGGCGCTGCTGTTGTTGGTGGGGTGGCGTCGACGTGTCGACACCAGCACGTCAAAAATAGCAGCGCTCAGCTATCAATCTCCGCACGCAGACCCTCGAATACCAGAGCGGCAGTGGGGAATATCAGAACCACCGCCAACGCTCTGGAGGAATGTCTTTGAGACGGAGAGAGAGAATCGCTCCTTCTATCTATCTTTATCAGTCTCGATCTCTCCGCAGCTGCGCTGAGACAGGGGCCCTCTAACTCATGAAGTCCCTGTCAGTCATCTCTCTCCGTCTCCCGTTTCTCCGTCAGAGGGTCTGTCTATAGCAGGTGGTAGTTTGCAAGCCAGCGGGTGGATTTCCCCCCGGTTGGCGGCAAAGGTCAGAGAAAGGTGACAAAGACGAATGGGAGAGAGTGAATGTATGCATGCGAGGGAGATCAAATGGCAAAGTGTGCATGCAAGTGTGTGTGCGAAGTTAAAGGACGGAATGCGGGACAGATATAAAAGCACAAGTGTGCACTGGCGTAGGTTTGATTTCAAATTGGTTGTATATGTGCCTATGATTCACCTGTGACTCAGAAAACCTCATTTTTAATTGTAGGAGATATCGAACATTCCGGGTATAAAAGGGGTATGCCTATGCCAATGCTTTACACAGAAAAGAAGGCAGTGGTACGCAATATTAGCTGCTGCATGAACTGACTAGTAGTGGCATGCTGATTAAAACAAATATTCAACATGACTCACAGTTTTAACCATAGGAGGTAATATAAAGTGTTGCAATAATAAAAATAGGTGTTTTAGACAATATTATACAACACTTCTTGAATTTAACTGGCTTGTATTTAGTCAATGGTAGGGTTGTGACGATAAATCAACGCATAGTGAATTGAGAAATGATTCTGCATAAATTCTGAGATTTTCCATATGCATCACAGTTCTGAGCTTAGTTTTGAACAGCAGATGGCACTGCATGCTTTAGAAACAGCCGTACTCTGCTTGCTTTCAATTTCTTATGCACACTTGAACCTAAAATAATAATTCATGACGTTCGAAAATTTTGAAGCGAATTACAAGGTTCACAGTCATAAAAGCATTCTGTGCCGAGATGCAATTACATGACTCAGCTGAATGCACAAGCACTCTTCAGCTCTATTTTTCGTAGATTAGAGTGCCATCTACTGTTAAAAACTAAGCTCAGAATCAATTCCAGAGAGAATCGTGATGCATTCGGAAAATATCGGAATCGATCCACAAATCTCAATGCATCGATGTATCCTCACACCCCTAGTCCACAAGGGATTTTTGAGTGACTCTTTTTACAAGTTGCATCAATAAGCCAGTAGGTGGCGACAAATGACTCTCTTTATGAGCAATTCAATAAATTATTCATTGAACAGATTCATTCAAACATACTGAGTCATCCGGGGCCAAACCTGTCATTGAATTATTCACTCGACCGTTTTGTTTAAAAACACTCATCCTTGACTGACTTTTTGAGTTTTACTTGCTCAAATGATTCACAAGTGATTTGGCTTTGCTTGGAAATATTTCTGTTGGCAAGGTCACTCGCAATATTAGCATAAACTGATACGTACTGTCAGTTTTCCTTTAGGTCAAGCTGAGCAAGTTAACTACGTCTAGTTTAAATGGCACAGATTTTTAAAGTTTGCTTTAAGGTTTGTTACCCCCAAAGCAACACACTTGCGTACTTGCATGGAGTATGCGGCCTTAACCTCTTGACCCTGAGCAAGGCCGTCATCTCGCTCAAGCCCGTCTACGCACACATGGCACCGCCGAAACATTGCGAACGCTAAACTACCGCTCCATCTTTCCGTATCTCTCTCTCTTTCTGTCCCGTGGGTTCATTCATTTTTCATTAGCTGCGCTAACGCAGGCAAAACACTGTCTGTCTCTGGCTGCTCTGACACACACGCACACACACACACTTTCCCCTCCCTCTCAATCTCACTCGCTTGCTTTGTCTCTCTGGCTTGCTTCCTTGCAATCTGTAGCGCACACACACACACACATACACACACACACACTCAGACACGCTCCCTTTCCCTCTCTCGCAATCTCAGCCTCACACACGTCTCCCCGGCGCTCGTTTTCTCTGCCTCCCTCCTGCTCGCAATCTTTTTCACACACACACACACACACACGCTCCCTCCCTTTTCCGCGCTCGTTGACACTCGGCTCTCTCTCCAATGCCATGCCGAGGGGAAACGCTTTCTTCTCCTCTAATTGAAGCTGTTCCGTTGCCATGACGCCGCCCAGAGAGAGAGACACGCGGAGGACTGCTGATTGTTCAGCGGCAGGGCTGTTTTTCTCTCGCACACACACATACGCACACGGGCTGTTTTTTTCTGCGCTATGATTGCGAGTGTGTGTGTATACGTCGGGGGAAAGAGCCGTGGTGTTAAAATATTACTCTTAGCCATCACAGGCTTTAATGCCATAGGAAAAAAATGGCACTGCCTGGTTACCCGTGTGACGTGATCGGGCCGCATGATTTTCTAGAGGTGTGACATCCAGGTTGGCCGTAGGTGCTTCTGAGGCTGAAACCAAATTGTTCTGCCTTTCTCCATCAATATATGTCAAGTTCTAGATCTTTCTGCTTCAACGCATTTCAAGTTCTGGTTCTCTGGCTTTTGTAAAGTTTTAGTCTTTCGACATCAACAGATTTGTTTGGATCATTTGGCCTTTCTGCTTTTTTCATCAAAATATCTCAAGTTCTAGATCTTTTGCTTCCGCACATATCACATTCTAGATTCTTCATTCTAGATCTCCGGTTCTTGATTTGTTGGCCTTCAACAAATCGCAACTTGTAAAAGATTTTTTTCTGCTCTTGCATTAACATATCTCAAGTTCTAGATCCTTCTGTTTCAACACATATCACATTCTAGATTCTTCGTTCTAGATTTCCAGTCCTGGATTTGTTGGCCTTCAACAAATTTCACCTTCTAAAACTTTTTTTTTTTTCTTCTCGCAGTAACATATTTTAGGTTACAGATCTTTCTTCTAGTTTTTTTTTTTTTTTTTTGCTTTTCTGTTCCAGCAAATCTCAAGATTTTTCTGATCTTTCTGTATGAACACATCTTCAGCCTTTCTACACCAACAGATCTCCAGTCCTGGATCATTTGGCCTTTCTGCTTTTTTCTTCTCTGCTGCATCAAAATATCTCAAGTTCTAGATCCTTTTGCTTCAACACATATCACTTTCTAGATTCTTTGTTCCAAATCTCCAGTCCGAGATTTGTTAGGCTTTAACAAATCTCAACTTCTAAAAGATTTTTTTCTGCTTTTCCATTAACATATTTCAGGTTTTAAGATCTTTCTTCAAGTTTTTTTTTACTTTTCTGCTCCAGCACATCTCAAGTTGAAGATTTTTCTGATCTTTCTGCATGAAGTCATCTTCAGCCTTTCTACATCAGATCTAGTCCTGGATAATTTGGCCTTTCTGCTGTCCTGCATCAACATATCTCAAGTTCTAGATCCTTCTGTTTCAACACATATCACGTTCTAGATTCTTTGTTCTAGATCTCCAGTCCTTGATTTGTTGGATTTAAAAAAATTTCAACTTCTAAAAGATTTTTTTTCTGCTTTTGCATTAACATATTTCAGGTTTCAGATCTTTCTTCAAGTTTTTTGACTTTTCTTCTTTTTTTTTTCTTCAAGTTTCTTTTGACTGTCTTACTGCTTTTTGATTCTCTCCTGCATCAACATATCTCAAGTTCTAGATCCTTCTGTTTCAACACATATGACATTCTAGATTGTTTGTTCTAGATCTGCATTCCTGGATTTGTTAGCCTTCAACAACTCTAAAAGATCTAAAAGATTTTTTTTTCTTTTCTCGCCTTAACATATTTCAGGTTTCAGATCTTTCTTTTAGTCTTTTTGATTTTTCAGCTCCAGGGCATCTCAAGTTGAAGATTTTTCTGATCTCTCTGCATGAACACATCTTTAGCTTTTCTACAATCAACAGATCTCCAGTTCTGGATCGCTTGGCCGTTCTGCTGCAGTAAATCTCAAAGATTATTTCTGCTCTCCTGAATCAAGGTAATCTCAAATTATATATCTTTTATGCTTCAACACAATCTTAAATTTTAGCCTTCTTGCTTTTTCGCAGCAGTGCATTTCAAGTTCTATATTTTCCTCACTACATAAACACATCTTCAGTCTTGGATCGTTTGGCCTTCAATAAATATTAGCTTCTGAAAGCTTTTTCTGATGTCTTCTTTTTCAACATATCTCAGAGTCTAGATCTTTCAACAAATTTTTTTGATTTTATGCTCCAGCACATCTAATTTTCTTATCTTTGGTTTGTTTGGCCTTTGTGCTTCAGTAAATCAATTCAAAGATTTTTTTTCTGCTCTCCTGCAACAACAAATCTCAAGTTCTAGATTTTTACTCTTGTGCTTTAATAGAATATGTTCTATTTTTTTCTGCTTTCTGCTTCTAACACATTTCAAGTTTTAGCTTTAGTTCTATCTTAAGTTTTGGTTCTTCTGAAACATTTTGGTCATTCTGCATCCATACATCTCAAGTTCAAGTTTTTTCAACCTTTCTATTTAAATACAAGTGTTTTATTTTTTTCTGCATCAACACATCATAAGTTCTGGATTTATTGTTCTTTCTGCTTCAACATTTTGTAGTCTAGACCTTTCTGCATTAATGCATCTCATGCTGAGTACTAAATCAGCAGCTTGAGCTTATCCTCAGTTTGTGCTTGAGTAACCTACATTCAGGTGGAAATGAAGCTCTGTTTGCATTTTGACAGAATTCTCAGCCATATATCCGCCGCCTTGTAAACACCTGACACAGAGCGCATTTGCACCTACCAAAAAAATGACCAGTTCATCCGATATTATTACAGCTTTCTCTCGCACGTCTATCTGTCTGCCTTCTGTCTTGCTGTCTTGCTGCCGAGCGCTCGACTGCATTTCTAATCTGATCTGTTTGGCAGCGGCGGAGGGTTTGGCTTTCACTCTGCTAACTCTTGAGGTCGAGTTCGGCCACACAGCACACACACGGCAGTCTGTTTGTAATGAATGCTGCTCGCAGAGCGTAAATTTGTCTCTCCCTGCTCAGCGATCATTCTTTATTTCTGCCGTCTCCAGAGGGAGGCTGTAATCAGGACCGTGTGTGTTTAAAACCGGTGGAAGGAACAGGAAAAAAAAAAAAAAAAACAGATATTCCTGTTTTCAAATGCGATTCGAGTGGGCATACGGGTGCAAAAAGCTCTGCCTTCGTCTGCTCTTTCTCTCTTATACACACAGATATACAAGCACGCAGGCGAGAACCAGAGGAAGCGCTATTGATCTGTTGTTTTCCACGAGTCATAGGGTTTTGTGATTGGGCCATTTAGTGGTTGAGCAGCCGCCAGTGTGTCTGACCAGACACTCATGGAGAAGCATCACCTCCCCTCCAACGTGACGGACTCCTGTGCATCTGTGCCGCTCGTCTGCTTAATGGAGGAGAGAGAGATCAGACTCAGGTCATCATTGGGATGTGTTCGCTCAACTTCAGCGTAGCGCTGCCGGACCTGTCCAGGGTGAAATGAATTCGAAAATGACTGTTATTTTGGAAATGACACATCTCATAGCTCCGGGGTTAAAGGTGAAGTGCGTAATTTCAGCACCAGTAGAAGCACCACAAATTGCAAAATTTGTTTTCAGTCAACTGCTTTTTCCAAACACTTCTACCACCCCTTCAACCCTGCCAAAGTCTGCCATTGTTTGGTACACATTTCACGTTTAAAGAAATAGTCCACCAAAAATTTTATTACTCCGTGATTTATTCACCCTCAAGCTATCCTAGGTGTATGACTTTCTTCTTTCAGATGAATACAATCAAAGTTATATTAAAAAATGTTGTAGAGCCATAAAACTGTAGACATTATGGTTTATAAAGTTGCAAATATGCATGTTTTTCTTATACAAATGCATCGCTTCACTTCAAGAGGCCTTCCGGGGGAATGTGGAGTACTTTTTATGATGGATGGATGCACTTTATTGAACTTCAAAATCTTAAACCCCATTCACTGCCATTATAAAGCTTGGAAGAGCCAGGACATTTTTTAATTTAACTCCAATTGTGTTCATCTGAAAGAAGAAGGTCATTTACACCGAGGGTGGTTTGAGAGTAAATAAATCATAGGGTAATTTTCATTTTTGGGTGATCTATCCCTTTAAAAGAGGATGTAACTCAAACTAACTCATTTGGCACATTCTTATAGCTTATTCTTATAACAACACCAAGATTATGGGTTTGATTCCCAGGGAAAATGGGAAATGATAAAATGCATACCTTGAAGTTCCATTGGATATTGTGTAAATGTAGCCCATGCGCTTGGAATTTGGCACATTTGGATGTTCAATTTCAAGTTTAATTCATGATGGACTTGGATCCCATTCCCAACCATCCTCTTCTGTAGATTTTGGTCAATGTAAATGTAAGATATGGTGCTCTTTTGCATGTGGTTTGAAGTCCATTCCCCCTCATTTCCTATTGTGTAGTCTTATCATTCCCAATGTTTCTGTCAAAATAATTGGCAAAACATGCATTAAAAGTTCAGAAACTGCAGCATATTGGTATTTCCAATTATTTATTAATTCAGATCCTTTACCAGTGGCGTCTTGAGGTGTGGCCTCCAATTTCACCCTCTTCCCACCACATTATTTTCCAGTCATTCGCCAATGTTTCTGTCTAAGGACGCACCAAAGGCTTCTGCAAAAATGGCCAAACACTTTAGCATATTGTGGCGCAGATATTCCGCCGCTGGCATTTTTACCAGCCACAAGACATAGACTTTCAAAACCAGTAAAAACGATTTGACCATCATAGACAAAACAAAAGAAAGTAGGAGAGAAAAATTGAGGAACTTGAAAACCAAGACAGGCAAGAGAGAGGACGTAATGAGATGTGTGGAGGAGGGGAAAGCAGCTCGCTCCCCTGTCCTTGTCAGGACCCGACGGGTTCTCTCTGCGGAGTCAAGGCCAAGAGCGTGTCAGGGCAGCGCTGTAAGGGTCTTTTAAATGCCGCTGCCTGCGCTGAGAGAGAAAAAATGAGATACAAAAAGAGAGATAGACTTAAAATGGGCCGTAAGACAAGCAGGAATGCTTCAAAAGACCAGATAGTTCCATGATTGTTCAGGAAAAATGATCAAATTTGATCTTGTTTGAAAAATTATTAAACATAAAAATAAAAAATCTGAAAATGATTTACTTTTTGCAGTATATGAGACACAAGCACTGTTGTTTGTTGTTTCAGAATGAGGCGTTCCTTACACTCTTTGGGACGGCGTTGAGACACAAGAGCACATCTCCGTCTGAGACGTGTATGTGTGTGTGTCCTGAACCGTGGCAGCCTCTGGCTGTCGTCCGATCTCTTCGATCTCTTTTATACCAAAGGGTGACTCACCACAGCCTCTCTCCCTCTCTTGTTTTTTCTCACTCTTGACTCACACTTGCGTCCCTCTTACCCAGTTAATGTTTGAACTTCTGTGCATCAGATGTTGTTGCCTTTCCCCCTTGTGAACGTTAACGCTAAATGCTACCCAGAAGAATAGATTTGTCATTGCAAATACAGCTTTCATCATTCATTCTTTTGATCTTCTCAGTCGCGTTTCATTTTGCATCAAAGAAACTTTGTCTCAAAGTTTTCTTTTATAATTCCTTTAGACAGAAATGAGACAATTGCTGACATACAGTAAGTATGATTGGGTATACTGGGTCATCTTTTCAGATGAAAAATCACAATAGTGTCCATCTGATCTCCATTCAGTCTTCCTGACATCAAGGAGAAACAGCTGAAAAATTAAAGAGATTGCATTTGCGATTCTCTTTCCTATGGGAAACCATTTAAACATGTTAGCGTGTGTTTGTGGGGTTGCGTCTCAAGTAGAGAACAGAAATTCTCGCCGGGGTTTCCCTTGTGGGAAAATCACGTGTGTGTGTTTTGGGTTTATTTTACAGATTGCCGGAGACGGGATGTTTGTGCAAGCAACCGGAGTTGTTTAGACGTGCGTTCTCCTTCGGGAAGTCGCATTTCTTGCGTTCTCTAATCATACTTAGTGTCTGGGCGGACAAGGGGATGTGATGGAGGGAAAAAAATGAAGGGTCGAAGGAAATAACGACAGTCTGATGTCTGTGTTGCGCACTCTTAGATTAGCCGTGTTTATGCGACTATGTTTACACACAGAGATGCTAAAATGCATCCTTTGAGTGTGTGTATACATATATAAAATTTACTTGCCATCTTATAGAATTCATATTTATTTTTTTATTTATTTTTATTATTTTTTTTTTTGGTTATTGATTATGATTATAATGTAATGTTCGGCTTAATTAAACAATATTAGCGATATAGACCGTACGTAGACCTGCCCTTTTTCAGCGCTGCGTTCGCTGTCTTCTGTCTTCCGGATTGAATTTCCACAGGGTGAAGGTACAATCGCACAAATTTATGAATGAACTGGTAGTTTTAAAATATTCCTGATCTACTGACATATGTTATAACATAAGCTTTAAACATTACAGTGTTGATGATAACTTTAGTTAACTCCTCTAACGCAAAAGCGGAAGTTAAAAGACGAAATTCCAAAAATGTATTGGCAATACTGGGTATTAACACAAACATGCTTTAAGAAATTTAAACTGAAAATAGACAAAGTCGAGGGTGTGCGGTTCTCATGAGACGACCATCGCGTTAATGTGATCGCTCGAGGTCAAGGCGCTGGAGGGGTTTGGCGTAGCGGGCAATTCTGACAGTTAAAGAGTACCGCCGCGGAGCCCGTCTCCCCGACGGGACGGCAAGCCAAAAACACACTCTCTCACACGCTCACATTTATACACATCCTCTCTCTTTCTCTCGCTCTCTCCAGCGCGAACACACCCAAACGCCCACATGCTCGCTGCATGTTGCTGCCGTCTGCGAGATTAACTCTTTAAACGCCGAAAGCCGTCCTGCAAAACAACACGCGGTCGCAGTTTCAGGCCGATATGGAGAGATGCCTCTGGGGCCCTGAATCAAATGAGACACGGCGAGAGTCGTTTCGCGAGCTGTACTCGGCATTAAACCGTTCCAGCCCTGAAGTCTGGCACACGGAGCGCTGGGATAAAGACCTGGTAGCCAGACATGCTGTCTCTCTCTCTCTCCATCTCTCCCTCTCTCTCCCCGCTGCAGTTTGAGGCCAAGCGTGCAGTGTCAACACACAAGAGGTGTGTGGGCTGCTCACCGCAGACGCACAAAACAAACACAACCAGAAAAACTGCCGCTCAAAGAACACACAAATCGACTGACGTGTGTTTGAATGTGACGCTCTTGGGCGGACGGAGAAAACGTGATTTTTAGACACGAGTAAAGAGACGGGGCTATATACCTAAAGCGGTATATGTGAACAGTAGGCCTATATAACAAAAAATTGTTGTCAGTAAGAAAATAATAATATATAAATGTCAGTAAATAAATAAATAAATAAATAATCATTTTATTTAGCATGAATGCATTAAAGTCATCAATAGTGACAGTGAATACATTTATAATCGCACAAAAGATGAAACTCTCTTTTTAAGTCCTTTTCACCTTTCTATTCATCAAAAAATCCAGAAAAATAAAATGTATCAAAGTTTCCACAAAAACGTGAAGCAACACAGCTGTTTTCAACATTGATAAGAAATGTTTCTTAAGCTCCAAATTAGCATATTAGACTTATTTCTGAAGGATCATGTGACACTGAAGACCGGAGTAATGATGCTGAAAATTCATCACAGAAATAAATTACATTTTTAAATATATTATAAAAGAACTTTAACTCACTTATTTTTACTTATATTGCTGAACTGTAATAATATTTACTATTTTTTCTCCACATATTTATTTATTTATTTGTTTGTTTGTTTGTTTGTTTGTTTGTTTGTATTTTTGGTCAAACAAATGAGACAGGGACTTCTTTCAATAACAAAAAAAATCTTACAGACCCTTTAAACTTTGATTTGAACTACAATATCACATGTGACCCTGGACCACAAACCAGTCATAAGGATCAATTTTTCAAAATTGAGATGTATACATCACCTGAAAGCTGAATAAATATGCTTTCCATTGATGTATGTTTGTTAGGATAGGGTCAATATTTGGTATAGATACAACTATTTGAAAATTTGGAATCTGAGGGTGCAAAAAATTTAAATACTGAGAAAATTGCCTTTGAAGTTGTCCAACTGAAGTTCTTAGCAATACATATTACTAATCAAAAATTAAGTTTTGATATATTTACCATAGGAAATTTACAAAATATCTGCATGGAACATGATCTTTACTTAATATCCTAATGATTTTTGCCATAAATGAAAAACCTATACAATGTATTTTTGGTGATTGCTACAAATATACCCATGCTACTTAAATAATTTGAGTATATAATTTACAAAAAATGAGTGTTTGAGTGCTATGAGTGCTAAAAAACAGCAGAGAAGTTTTTTTTTTTTTTTTTTTTTTTTTTTTTACTGTATTTTCTATCAAATAAATACTGCCTTCTTGAGCATAAAATACTTTTTTCAAAAACATTACAAAATAAATTATTAAACCTATTTGTATGCTTACTATAATTGCACAAGTAAAAAGTGCACTTTTTACAATGTTTTGTCAATAAAAATATGACTATAAACGAATAGGTGTAATATACCAACAAAGGATTGTCTGTGCTAAAAACGCCATCAAACAAACAAAAATAGATAAAATGTATTTATTTATTTATTTATTTTTATTTTATTTTATTTTATTTTTCTTTTCTTTTCTTTTTTTCTTTTTTTTTTTGGCCAAATTGTTAAAGGTTGGTGTTAAAGTGTTTTCTGAACTGCTCACAAGATAGTAGTTGTTTTGAACGCAATCCAATTGGTGGTGAGCCACTATGGATGACGTTTAATTAGTATCTTTGCACACTTTCTGTCACACTTTTAAAAATCTTTTGTGAAATATCCGCGCCCAGACAAGTGCAAAGATTTGGCGGTAAATGACATAAGTAAACAGCTGCCGCTAATACTCACGGTGATCCTCGTGTGGATGACGCAAGCGTACCACGGTCAGACCCAAAAGCACAATGTGAGGAAGAGGGATTGGATTTCGCATTAAAATCCAAACAATAAAACCAGGCGCTACATGCTAAATTCTGCATGCAAGTGTGGCGCAACCGTTTAGTGCATTTGGGGGGTGTAAATTGTTTTGGAGGGATTACTGGCAGCGAGGACGTGGAATCAGATTATGTAGAATGAGCACGGAGAGTGAGAGAGAGAGACAGGTTCGGAGGGGGCAGCGGTATAATGCGCGTCTCTGTCTGTAATCCTCATCATTTGTTCCTCTGTTACTAGATTCCCCGTCGACTCTTCCCTCTGACGGCCCGAGTGTGTGCGCTGGTTGATCTCACGATGAAACGCTGCTATTGTTCCGCTAACAGACTGACAGGAATCACGAGGGAAGCAAGATCGCAGCCGAGAACGACAAACAACGAGGTTCATTCACAAGTGGCCACAACCGCGTACGTCCTGCAAACTGACCAGGCTTGTCCGCCACAAAAATGCACTGAAGTTATGATTTCTCTCTGTGGTGCTAGACAGGCATAAATTTCTGACCTCACTGAAATATGTTGCAATGTTGAAAAAACTCAACGATGCGGTTTTGTCGTAGCTTTCTGTATCTAATGGCGTCGTGCAATTGATCATGTGATCGCCATTGCGCATTTGCATAACGGTATCTCTGTGAAATTTAAACGGTTGACATTACTCTCTTCAAAATCGTCAGTTCTTTTTGAAAAATAAACAACTGTATTGCTTTGCTACTACTAATTTATGTTAGCGAGTGTGTTGACACGTGCAATAAAAGAGTGATAGCTACTAAAAATCGGCGCAATTTAAAAACACAAGAAAACAATGTTAACCCAAAAATTTGGAATAAACAGAGTGAAATGTACAAAAAAAAAAAAAAAAAAAAACTTTAATTGGAAATCTTTAATTGGCATTAACACTGTTCACTTGCATAAAGTTAACATCTACTCAGTTTTGTAGCATCGCTAATGTTTTGTTGTCATTTATGTTGCCTGAATATATATATATATATGCACACCTAGGTTTGCGTATCATGATCTTCGCATCACATCTGTGTTCATTTGTATGAAGTTCAATTCGACTCAGTTTTGTCCCATTGTTAATGGTTGTTGTCATTGAAAATTAATGACTTTAATGCACTCTCACTAAAAATTGCTGTCAACAAACCTTTAAAATGACGTGCAGTTGTCGTTTTGTGAGATTAGTCATAAACAATTTCAGTAAACACCAGGACATTATTATTTGATTATTCAGTTTCCATCTCACCTGCATAACACTAGTTAGCCCCGCCCACTGTGGAATCTGATTGGTTCAGAATTTTGTCCTCATAAGGTACAGAAAACATCAAATATATTCAAATTTTATGTAACTGCTTCACATCATGTGGCAATTTCACTTTGTGGACAGACAAACTGGCCATTGCTGGATGCTAGTTGAGTCACGTGTATGAGGCAACCCTGCAGACGCACAGCAAACGCACTATTAGCGGCGCAAGGCAGGAAATTACCAGGAGTCGCGGCCTGTCTGCTGGTTCTCAGAGAGGGTGGGCGGAACGACAGGGAGGGAGACCGAGAGAGAGACAGGAAAGTGTGACCTTTCTTCCAAATGTCAGCAGTGTGAGCAACGATTAATGGCTGTTTATGTGCTGGGGACACATGCCAGGATTGTGTGTGTGCGCGTGTGCGTGCGTGCATGTAAGTCGCAGCCGAGCCGAAAAGTGAGGTCTTATTCGATGCCTTGATTTCTGAAAATGGCTCATCTGTGTGTGTATGTGAAAGAAAGAGAGAATGAGAATGTGTGTGTGATAAACATGCTAGATTGTGCCTGCTGGCGATGTAACAGCCCACACGCGCACACACACACACAATCACACATTCATAGCACTACGGTAGCAGACTTAAAAAGATCTCCGTCTCAATGTTTTTCTCTGTTTCTCTTTGACATACATCACTGTTTCCTCTCTCTTCTGGTAGGCACCCGTCTTTCTGCAGTTCTCTGTAAACGAGTGCGTGTGACTCATTTCACGTTTACACTGGTTTGTCATCTTAAAGATATGTGTGTGCGTGTATGTGTGTTCACGTGAAAGAACGGACAGAAAGAAGCGTTTTCTTGAATATTTGGCTTGTTTTTTTGAATATTTGATTGTTATTATTTTATTTATTAATTTAATGCAAAAATAACTTCGGAAAGCTATATGTATGCATTTTAAATTGTAACTTTGCACAGCTACTACACACTTGGCCTCAAATTTAATAAATGCATTATTATTATCATTATTATTATTATTATTATTATTATTATTGCATTACATTAAAGTTTTTGTGATTAAAATACAATGGAAGTGAATGAGTATAATTATGCTCACAGTGATCTCTTTCCGGTGTGCAGGCGTTGAATGAGTCTCGAGTGTGTGTGTGTGTGGTCAGGTTGCTGGCTCAAGCATTTTTGAACTGAAGCTCTCAGAGTAATGACCGTGAGTGTAGAGGCGTCATGTGTAAATGTCATGCGTAAATTAAGAGCGCAATGAAGTGTGTGTGTGTGTGTGTGTGTGTGAGATGAGACCACAAGCTTAGATGCACAACTAACCTCACCTTAACATTGTGTGTGTGTGTGTGTGTGTGTGTTTGTTTATTAAGACATCTATTATGATGTGTGTAAGGATGTAATATACAATTTGTATAAAAATAAAACTATTTTAAAATAGCAAAAATCAAAATAATTTGACACCTTTGATTTGAGTTTTTAAAATAAAAGTCATAATAGCAATAATTCATAAATATGATTTACTAATAAAATGTCATTTTTATTTGATTTATTTTATTTGAGATGGATTGGGAAAAAAACTATTTTGTGTGTAGGAGGACATTTTTTGTGCATTCACAAGAATTATTGCACAAGTATTGCACAAAGACGCTTTAACGCATGTTCACATGATTATTTTCGCACATCAGTATTTTTCAGAATGTGTTAGAGGTTCCTTTTATTGGGCAATGCACATGTTGCATTCTTAGCATTGCCACTGGGGGCACTATAGCAGACATTTGCATAGGTAAAGATAACTAAGCGACATTTGCAAAAAATAAAAACACTAAGGGCCAGATTTACTAACAGCTTGCGCCAACACAAACCGCCTTTGGCGTTAAAATAGTACTGTCAGTATTTACTAAAGACGCGCAGTGAGTTTCAGATGCAACATTTATGGGAGTATTAAAATGAATCACGCGATTTACTAACGTTTGCTAATTTGCCCCGTTTAGTGAATCTGTCCCCAAGAAATGAGGACATTTTTCGTGTTCATGAGGTTTCAGTTGGTAAACAGTGCAGACTCAAAATAGCAACTTGCCAACAATGTGCCTGAACACACCTCGTTTTCAGACCAGCACGCTGATGGGTGCACAAATGGGCGCAAATGAATTTGCTATGGACGTGAAAATGATAATTGCGTCAGGCTGAAACTAACAAAATACACTTGCGCCTGGTACTGCATTGCGCTGGGTGTATGATAGGGCCCAAAATGTTGCTAACTAGCTACGCGAAAGAATTGACATGAATATTTAAAGGTGACTCTATGACTCGCCCCCTTCAGTACAACAACAGTAGTGCATGTAGCGCCAACCACTCGAGTCAACGTACTCGGGTGAAGTATGTCAGCTGTAACTGACACGAACTCCAGCAGAAGATTTCTGAACTAGCGCATATGACGGCACACACTAGTGTGCTACAGGTTTAAGGGCTTGCTGTCACACACACACATAGACACACACATATACTCGTGGAGTCTCTAAGTGGCTGCCAGTCAGACAGCAGCTGTGAGGGCCGCCTGGTTGTCAAGGTGTCTGCTGCCACTGTGGCAACCACTACATCACATAAAAAACCAGCCGCGCGTGTGTGTGCGCGTGCAACGGCGCAGGGGAACGAGGCAAGGTGAAGCGCCCGTGGCTCGCTCGTCTTTCCTCGTCTGACCTCGCTCTCTCTGGGTTTTTTAATATTAGACATTAGGGCCTGAATGGATAATGGGAGTTGACAGCCCACCTCCACTGTCTGTTTGGCTGAACTCCCATCCACAGCCCTTTAACCTTCTCCTTTCTTGCCTCCATCCTCGTCCAGGCGCTCTGATGTCCTTGAGATTATCCCTCCATCTTTCTCCCCGCTCTCATTTGTCCAGAGCTGCTCCGCTGTTGTCACGTACGTGACGTATGACCTTGTGAACGCGTTTCCACCGCCCGCCTGCGGCGTGGTCTCGCTGCTTCATCTATTCTCAGTGAAGGAGAGCAGGCCGTGAGCAGAGCAGGTGCGATTCGGGTCTGTCGTTCAGATGTCTTGGCCAGATGACACGTCAGCTTACTCTTAACGTCAAGACTTCTACAAAGAGGGCAAGAATTAAGACTGCCTGAGCGATTACAGCCTGTGATGTTCCTGTCTTTTAATTTTTTGCATTTTTTAATGTATTGTACACTCTTAGATAAGGTTGTTTTTGGATATGCATTTAGGTAATAACATGTTTTTGGACATGTACTATGGTAATACAACTGCTCTTTGGAATTTAGTTGCACCACATTAATATTTTTGTTGAAATGTACCATGGTGATGCTATGTTTTTGGATACTGACCACAGTAATACCATGGTGTTTTGTTTTGTAAGTGTTAAACCATGATATTCTGAGATATACCATGGTATTTATGGAATATTACAGATTTAATAAAGTACCATGGTATAACCATGGTGTATGTCCAAAAAGTGCTCTAATAAACAATTACCATGGTTATACTATGCATTCTGGGACATGTGCCATGGTAATACTATGGTATTCTTGCAGATACAGTACTTTTTTATGGATGTAATGTATGGTGGTAATACAATGAGCAGTTTCAATGTACTATAGTAATACCATGGATTTTTTTTTTATTGTTACCATTGTACTCTCCAACTTACAATGGCACTGAAATTCATGTACTATGTTGTTTACATGATACTCAATAAAACCAAGGTACTACCATGGTACATTGCCAAAAATGGTATTGGTAATGGTATTTTCGGTCATTTTCCACATCTGTAAATCTGTAATATTTTGTCATTACCATGGTATATGAACATAGTAATCATATGGTACTATGGTACATATCAAAATATCACAGTTTTACACTTACAAAAAACAAAAAGGTACAATGGTAAAGCAATTTTTTTGGAATTTACATGGTACTTCCAAAAATACCATGGTGTCATCTCCAGTGTTTTTATATTTAACTTAAATTAAAACTATTTTAAAATGGTAATTTTGTTAATGAAAATGAAGCCAAAATAAACTATATATATCAGATGAGAAACTAAGCTTAAACTGATTTTAAAAACTGAATGCTAAAAAAAACTAATAAGATTGACAGAAGCACATAACACAATGACAAAAACTTTAAAATTGTGATGAAAATAAAAGTATAAAAATAAAGGTTATTCCAAAACATTAACAGACACAAAAGAAATAGTATAAATAATACCACATGAATTTCAGAACCATGGTAAGTTCGAAAGTACCATAATATTACCATACATTGAAAGTACCAGCATTGAACTTCGTGTAAGTGTTTACAAGTATCTAACTTAACAGCACGTTTACAAAACTAATAACAGTATAAGCTATGTTTCTTAAAAATGCATAAAAAATGTGATGTACATCTTAAAAAAAATTCTAAAAATAAAAATGTACACACCCTCATATCATTCCAGTTTCTTTCTTTTGTTGTTCACAAAAAGAGATGTTTAGCAGAATGTCTGCGCTGCTCAAAAATCATGTCTAGATATATAAAATGTATAAATTTCAAGTTTTGAGGTTATACATTTGATTGGTCTGACCAAGCAGAAATTTAAGTCGCTATTCACTGAAAAACTACTTTTCCACTGTAGCTCTTAAATGCCGATTGGGCTTCCGCATATTAATGACGTTAACGATGTCATCACATACCTCATGACAGATGTGTTTGAATAATCCGTTGCGATGACACCTGAGAGTCATTCCTTGAACATTCCTCGACCCTGAGGCGTTTCAAAAACGTACACAGTTATTGGAAGGTCTAATTGTGTTAAAATAGGTGGAGGTCAGAGGTCACTGACCTTTGGAGACACGTCTGACGCAGGCCGTCGTCTTTCAAAGCATCGGACCATAATGAGTTCTTCCTCCCTGTCAATCAAGAGTGTAACACTAGTACACGGCACGCATCATTACACACACACATACACAGGCTGCTTGTGCGTTTCAGCGTGAGCGTGCAGGGGACGTTTTTCACGCAGTTATAAGGAGCGTCTCTCGTGTGCGGAATAATCGAATCGCGCTGTCATACGGAAAGAATTATTCCCCTCGTATCGCCGTGCGGGCAGTAATTGGATACAATTTAACATTTGCAGCTGCTTGCCTGTCTGTTCCCCCTCACACACACACACTGTCGTGCGTGGAGCATCGCGCAGGGAAAAGGAGAGGAATAATTTTTCAGCTCTCAGGAAGCACGCTCACCGTGACAAACGGATTAACGTGAGCGCTCCGTGTGTGTGTGGCAGACAGATAGAGAGCTATATAAATTATTATTTCTATAAATGTTGAAAAATATCACCAGAATTTAGCTAAACGAAAATCTTATTGTGGGGACATCCTCAAAAGAAAACAAAAGTAAATAAAAAATAAATTACTAAATAATTTGAATAAATTACAATTTTTTTTAACATATATATTTTATCTATAAATATATTATAGTAAATATTAGAAAATATTATAAACTTCATATAGTAATTATTATAAACTTAATTTTATACAAAAGGGTTAAGTACTAAATACTATTTATAAATTACTAAAACATTTTAATGTATCTTATTTTTTATGTTTGTATTAATAATAATATAACATTTTATATATATAATTGGTAAAATTAGTATTAATAAAAATATTTTATTTTTATTATATTTTATTATGTGCTAAACATGCATTTATATATAAATTACTAAAACGTTTTTAATATATTCTATTGTATATATATACACTGACCAAAATTATAAACGCAACACTTTTGTTTTTGGCCCCATTTTTCATGAGCTGAACTCAAAGATCTAAGACTTTTTCTATGTACACAAAAGGCCTATTTCTCTTAAATACTGTTCACAAATCTGTCTAAATCTGTGTTAGTGAGCACTTCTCCTTTGCCGAGATAATCCATCCACCTCACAGGTGTGGCATATCAAGATGCTGATTAGACAGCATGATTATTAGGCTGGCCACAATAAAAGGCCACTCTAAAATGTGCAGTTTTACTGTACTGGGGGGTCCGAAAACCAGTCAGTATCTGGTGTGACCACCATTTGCCTCATGCAGTGCAACAAATCTCCTTCGCATAGAGTTGATCAGGTTGTTGATTGTGGTCTGTGGAATGTTGGTCCACTCCTCTTCAATGGCTGTGCGAAGTTGCTGGATATTGGCAGGAACTGGAACACGCTGTCGTATACGCCGATCCAGAGCATCCCGAACATGCTCAATGGGTGACATGTCCGCTGAGTATGCTGGCCATGCAAGAACTGGAATGTTTTCAACTTCCAGGAATTGTGTAGAGATCCTTGCAACATGGGGCCGTGCATCTTCATACTGCAACGTGAGGTGATGGTCGTGGATGAATGGCACAACAATGGGCCTCAAGATCTCATCACGGTATCTCTGTGCATTCAAAATGCCATCAATAAAATGCACCTGTGTTCATTGTCCATAACATACGCCTGCCCATACCATAACCCCACCGCCACCATGGGCCACTCGATCCACAACGTTGACATTAGCAAACCGCTCACCCACACGACACCATACACGCTGTCTGCCATCTGCCGTGTACAGTGAAAACTGGGATTCATCCGTGAAGAGAACACCTCTCCAAAGAATGTGAGCATTTGCCCACTCAAGTCGGTTATGACGACGAACTACAGTCAGGTCGTGACCCCAATGAGGACAACGAGCATGCAGATGAGCTTCCCTGAGACGGTTTCTGACAGTTTGTGCAGAAATTCTTTGGTTATGCAAACCGATTGTTGGAGCAGCTGTCCAGGTGGCTGGTCTCAGACGATCTTGGAGGTGAAGATGCTGGTGTGGTTACACATGGTCTACGGTTGTGAGGCCAGTTGGATGCACTGCTAAATTCTCTGTAACACCTTTGAAGACGGCTTATGGTAGAGAAATGAACATTCAATTCACGGGCAACAGCTCTGGTGGACATTCCTGCAGTCAGCATGCCAATTGCACACTCCCTCAAAACTTGCGACATCTGTGGCATTGTGCTGTGTGATAAAACTGCACATTTTAGAGTGGCCTTTTATTGTGGCCAGCCTAAGGCACACCTGTGCAATAATCACGCTGTCTAATCAGCATCTTGATATGCCACACCTGTGAGGTGGATGGATTATCTCGGCAAAGGAGAAGTGCTCACTAACACAGATTTAGACAGATTTGTGAACAATATTTGAGAGAAACAGGCCTTTTGTGTACATAGAAAAAGTCTTAGATCTTTGAGTTCAGCTCATGAAAAATGGGGCCAAAAACAAAAGTGTTGTGTTTATAATTTTGGTTAGTATATATATATATATAATTTTAGCGAGTTTGAAGAAAAAGTATTTGATGGATGTATAATATGGGTCGAGAGCATTCACTCAGTATCATTATCTCATTTTTGACCGAGATGGCTTTTAGCTGGTTTTGCATCTGAACTCTTCATATATATATATATATATATACTGTATATATTAGTAAAATCAGCATTAAGAAACTCAAAAGTTTCATACTTTTTATTTTTTTAATTATATTTTATTATGTGCTATAAGATATGTATATATTTATCTATTTGTGTGTGTGTGTGGGGGGGGGGGGGGGGGTGCTTTGATATATATACACTACTTTCATATCCCTTAAAGAGTAATGTGGTGATAAAACCAGGGTACTTTAAAAATGCCATGGTACATTTTCAAAATACCATGGCAATACAATGTAAGCATCATAATAGGCTACTACAATTTTCCATCTCTACCTTCGGATAAATAATATAACTTACGAAAATTAACCATGGTTTTACTACAAAATAAACCAAAAATATAGTTAAGCCATGGTAACCACAAATTAATCATGCTTTTGCTACACTAACCATAGTTTAACCATGGTACTTGTAGTAAAACTGTGGTTATACAAATGGTAATCTATACGCCAAAAAAAAAAAAAAAAAAAAAAAAAAACCTAGTTACGACACCTTTACTACAATAAAAATCATGGTTAAACATCATAGACTATTGACTTTATGTAGCCCCGGCCCTTTTAGCACTGCGTTTGTTGTCTTCTGTCTTCCGGTTGTATTTCCACAGTGATCTCACGGATTTATGAATTTAAAAGCGTTTAAAAATCTTCCGGTCTAATGACATTAAGACATTTGCTTTAAACATTACAATGCTCACGACAACTTTCGTTAACTCTGTAATACATGAATCCACTTTACCAGCTAAATGACTCAAGACAGCGATGCCAGAGAAATATACAGAGCTACCGCACAAACGGAAGTTCAAAGACAATATTCTAAAGATGGCAACGCGCTTGTTCCTCTGGAGAATAAGGGCAATAAATCAAAGTTAGAAGTACCACAGTGATATTACCTTGAATTAAACACCCTTTTGCATATTTTTGGGCTTTAGCACTTTTGTATTGCTCTATGAGTCTAAAGTAGTTATAGCTACACAAGCATATGTGTGTGTATGTGCTGTATTCTCACCTCAGGTTTGAAAACATTTGGTCGCCAAAGGCAGCGGCGAGTTAAAGCGCTGAAGAAAGAAAAGAGAGATAGCGCGCGAGAGCGTGAGCGAGCGTGAGGGGGAAATTGAAAGCAGCAGCTGGCGGTGGGAGTGAGATCAGCCCGGGCAGGAAGCATTAAATCTGAGTCTTTAGGGGTTCTGCAGTCTGTGTGCCGCTCGCGTATATGCGTGTGAGTGGGACGATAAAGGAGCCTCGTAAACCGGCGCTTTAACGACACGCTGCGCTCGTTAAACCCGACAGCAGCCAGAGCGACAATCTGCAATCAGCTCACGTGCGCGCGCTCTAGAATCAAACCAGAGCCCTTTCTAGAACGGATTGTTTTTTAAACTACCATAGTTTGTGCTACACTGTTTTGAAGAAGTAGTGTTATGTTTTTAAATCATGACCACGGTTTCCATTACAAACAGTGATGTATACCATGGTATTTATGTGGTACTCCAAGTCCCCCCAAAAAAAAAACAAAACAAAAAAAACTATAGTAGCAACAGGATAGGTTTTGGTATGTGTTAAGTATCTAGTACCATGGTAAAGCCATGGTATTTAGATGTTTCTACCGTTCAAAAGTATGAGGTCGGTAAGATTTTTTGCATTTTTTTAATGAGCAAATGGGCTTTGTTTATACATTTACAAAATATCTTAATGGAACATGATCTTTACTTAATATCCTAATGGTTTTTGGCATAAAAGAAAAATGTATAATTTTGACCCATACAGTGTTTTGTTGGCAATTTGATGCTCAAGAAACATGTCTTATTATTATAATCAATGTTCAAAACAGCTGTGCTGCTTAATATCTTTGTGAAAACTTGCCAGGATTTATTATTATTATTATTATTATTTTTATTATTAATAATAATAATAATAATAATAATAATAATAATAATTATTATTATTATTATTATTATTATTATTATTATTATATTTGCAATATAAATCTTTTGTAACATTGTAAATGTCTTTACTGTCACTTTTGAACTATATATATATATATATATATATATATATATATATATATATATATATATATATATATATATATATATATATAGATAGATAGATAGATGGTGAATTTTTCACCTTACCATAGCCTATATATTAATATACCTGTCTGATACTGGTAATTGTAAAAGGTAGGCTTCTGTTGTTAGACCTAAGTCATACAAACTAATTATGTATATTAGTATAGAATAAAAAATTAAAAGCAGTTTTTATTATCATTATTATTACTACTGTGGGTAGATAAACCATAAACTGCAATTTTCTAAATATTTTGTGAGATTTAGAACGAGAAGTGTCACTGGAAGTGTAGCTAGGTCAGAAGCACACACGATATGACAAAGGTTTCTCAGCTCCAGTCAAGTACTCTTATTGTTTATAATGGTTGGCCGAGAAAAGCGCAGATTTTTAGAGGCGCAGGCGATGTGTGTGTGCGCGTGTGTGTGTGTGCAATAACACAGAGAGGCCTCTAATGCCGTCACAGGGGAGTTTCCAGAGGGACCGGCCCCTCGCGAAATTCATGTCAGTGCTCGAATTTACTGCCAAGCATGCGGTCCGCCCCTCCTCCTCCTCCTCCTCCTCCTCCTCCTCCTCCTCTTCATCCCCCTGAGCGCTTTTCTTCTTCTCTTTGCTCTCGCCGCTCAAGTAGCCTGTAACGCAAACATGCTGTGGGCGAGAGGCGTCAGGGATTTTGAAACGGTTGGGAAAAGCTCTGGTACCAGTTTTGTGCACACAATGTCAAGGCAATTAACAATTAATGGGCCTCGGTTATGAACCAGGTGTCGCTGGATACACAACACTGACTTCCCTGTGAAAAATTGTGGTGACAGTTTATAAATGACACGCCATTAACTAACACTTTATCAGTCTGAACCCATCAGTACTTGATATTAGTTGGAATATTAAAATTTATGAATCAAAGTGTCGTGAAATTCGAATACAGGAAATATTGAGCATTTTAAAATGCGCACTTCCAGTCCTGGCATCTGATTGGTTAATACTGCATTCCAGCTGTGTGAAACTCACTACATTTTGTGTCCAAAAGAGAGTGCAATTATTGGGAGGGGGGGGGGGGGGGGTATAATTTAAATATAAACCTAAATTCACCAGTAGGTGGCGACAAATTGCTGCATGATTGCATCAAGTCATTCATTCAACGGATTTGCTCTAATGGTTGATTGATTCAGTAAAGAAACCATTCATGTGTTGCTCCCAAAACAGTTCTGTTGTGGCTTTGTTGTAACTATTTTCATAGTGGAAATACAGCAAAAACAAGAATTGTTGTGTCTAAAATGTATTTAATTTAATATGAACTTCTTGTTTATTGAACTGTTCATCAAATCAATATCATATTTGCAATCATGCTGATATTTGGAGAAAAATTTCACTTTTTGTGTGATATTTACTATACAAATTGTGGTGTACAAGTTCTATAGCCATTAAATATTGCCTAGTTACTTTTCACCCAGCCTGTAGGCTGCATCCAAATTCGCATAATTTCCTACTATTAAAAAAGTATGTTGAAAAGTGCATTGCCGAATTCACGGTATTCATTAAACAGTAGGAAAAATCTACTCAGATGACCTACTATTCCTGACGAGATACTAAAGTGCACGTACAGTGGAAAATTTGGTATCTCATCAAACTACAGAAGGTGATATGAATGGCAATAATGAAGCGATGCAACTGATTCAGGTAGATCACGTGATAATGACAACATAGCAGCATGTAGTTAATCCGGATTGCATTCATACTACTTTTTTAGCAGTCCTAAAGTGTTTTCTCATTCAGTCTTATGCAGCCACAGTTGCTTCCAACCCGATCTCATGGCAGTTCGTTCATTTTTTTTTTTTTTCGAGGTGGCTAATTCACATGAACTCACACAATTTGTAAAAACATAGATAAAAACAAACATAATAAAAAATCATAATAACAAACACATTATTTATACATTATTCATGGAACTTTTTTGGGACATTTTAATTGTGATGGTTGTCTGTTTTAATAGTTACTAGTTTTAGAATGTTTACAGAACATTAAAAAAGTAACATTTTTGCAAAATGATATAGTGGAATGTTCCCTTAACATTTGCATAACCAAGAAAAAAAAAAAAAAAACGTTTCTAAAACATTTTAAAAATGAGACCTTTTGAACATTTAAAGAACATTCAGAAGAACATTCAACACTTTTGTAACCTAGGCTACGTTTACATTAATCCAGATACATTTGGAAACTACATTTTTGATTTTAAAACGCCCTTTGTTCACACTAGTGTTTTCAAGCGTTTCCGAAGTTTCTCATCCACACCGAAACGTCAGATAACGTTACGTTTGTTTTACTGCACATGCGTAAAGCCTCAAACAGACAAGTTTTCACGCAATTTTTCTAGCAGGATCTTATGATTTTATTTACGAAAATGTCTCATCATTCACTGACGTGCCCTGGTCACATGACTCACCATTATATGTTTTGCCACAAAACAGCACTTGCGAGTAAATGTTTCGTAATCTTTGCAAGACTGTAATATAAAAACTGTATGGAAGTCATACGACTGTACGAATCTGTAGCAACAGTGTAAAAGTGAATAGCACATTAACAGGTACAATACCTGTATAAACATGGATATCTATCGATTTTTAATATGCGTCACATGACTGAACGTGTCATTGTTTCCGATACCTCCGTTTGCAAAGTCAACACTACAATGCGCAAACGTCGTTTTCAAAAAGCTAAATTTTCCTTGACAAAACCGCTGTCTTACCTTGGCCTTTCGTCCACATTATGTTACAAGTCTAAATCGTTTTGCGCAAAAAAAATAAAATAAAATAATAAAAAAATATATATTTTAATGAAGCTTATCTTCAATGGAGTATCATTTTATTAAAGAATAAGACAAATTCATACAATATTGTGAGTATAATCACAACTAGTAATGCATGTCATGCAGCCTATATTCACGTTTTTGTACATTTTAATGCATTACCAGTATTTTATCTCTCAATTCAAATCAAATCCTTCTTTTAAATCCTAACTTCACATTTGCTGCACATCTGCAGCTGTAGCCCGCAATGCATGCTCTGAACACACACTTGGTTATGTTCTTGGTAACCATCCCTCGCCAAAAACCTGACCTGCACATCAAGGCATACACACAGCAGGGAGAACCCTTGTGCTGTTGACTCTGCAGCCGCAGAATGGCGTATTTGCACGCTGGGATAGGGGTGGAGTGATGAATGTGTGTGCGCACGGGGCCCCGGTCAGGCTGCGCTACTCGGGCAAGACCAAGAAAAATAGTCTCCTGGGAGCACAGACTGAGAGAGAGAGAAGCGCAGGAAAGCAGAAAAATGGTTTATGAATTGAGGGAATCTTTCTAACAGCTGGACCTTTAACGTCGGCCACGTGTTTTGAAGATCTGGATGCCCCGCAAATGCCCCAGGTTGTGTGTTTTTGAAGCTTCAAACGATAATGCACAGGTCCGCCTATAATCCTGCGTAAACCTCTGGAAAAGCACTGGAGATAGAGGAAACATCTCTGCAGAAATGGCCGTCTAAAGCTGATTGTCAAGATAAAGAGTAAAGAACAAAGGATCTGAGCATTAAAAAAAGAGTTTAAAATGTTAGAAAAAGTGTTATTTCAAATGCCATTCAGGTTTTAAATCCTTTCTTAGAGTAAGTGAACACCCCACGGAGAGCCAAACGTGATGGAGCTTTTTGGGACCCGGAGGCCCCGACAGGTCAAAGTGTCAGCCTGCGTTCAGCATTTAAACAAAGAGAGCTTTTATTCCCCTTTTCTTGTGGATAGCAGCCCTGAGGCTGTTGGGATAGAGCTGGGATTAGGGTTACGGACACGATAGTGTTCAGAATGTTTACAAGCTCTGCAGTCACTATTAAGCATGATAAACAGGTCCTGTGCTCTTAAAAATAAAGGTTCTTAAATGGTCCTTTGCAGCACTTGAACATTTATGCATAGGATTAAAAAAAAGTCTTGGTGTCACATTACAGATTGCTCAGATACTGGCTTTTTAAAGCACCAGATTTAAAATGATGTTCAAAGACCTAGAAAATAGAAAGTTCTTTGAGGAAACTCTGAAGAGGTTCTCCAATGACATCAAAAAAAAAAATTGTTCTGAAACCTTTGCTGAAGAAAATGTGAGTGTTTCTAGAGAGTAAATAGTTGAGCAGTGTTTCTGGGGAGTTATTCGGTGGTTGTTAGGATGTTATGAATGGTTTCTAGGGTTTTGCTAGATGATTGTTAGGGTGTTCTGGATGGTTTCTAGAGTGTTGCTAGACGGTAGTAAGAATGTTCTGAATGCTTGTTAGGGTGTTGTTAGGCGGTTCCTAGGACATTTTAGGATGTTTCTAGGGTGTTGCTAGGTGTTGCTAGGTTAGGGTGTTCTGGTGGTTTCTGGAGTGTTGCTATGTGATAGTTAGAATGTTCTGAATGCTTTTTGGGGTGTTCTAGGTGGTTCCTATGGTATTGTGGGTGGTTTCTAGGGTGTTGCTAGGTGGTAGTTAGGATGTTCTGTATGGTTTCTAGAGTGTTGCTAGATGGTAGTTAGAATGTTCTGAATGCTTGTTAGAGTGCTGTTAGGCGGTTCCTAGAGCATCTTTGGTGGTTTCTAGGTTTTGCTAGGTGGTTTCTGGGGCGCTTTGGGTGGTTTCTAAGGTATTGTGGGTAGTTTTTAAGGGGGTTGTTAGAATGCTCTGAATGCTTTTTGAGTGTTGCTAGGTGGTTCCTAGGGCATTTTGGGTGGTTTCAAGGGTGCTGTTATGTGATCTTCTGAATGCTTTTTGGGGTGTTGCTAGGTGGGTACTAGGGCATTTTGCATGGTTTCTAGGGTGTTGCTAGGTGGTTGTTAGGGTGTACTTGGTGGTTCCTAGAGTGTTGCTAGGTGGTTCCTAGGGTATTTTGGGTGGTTTCTAGGATGCTGCTAGGTGGTACCTAGGGCATTTTGGGTGGTTTCTAGGGTGCTGCTAGGTGGTTGTTAGAGTGTTCTGGATGGTTTCTAGAGTGTTGCTTGGTGGTTGTTAGGGTGTTCTTGGTGGTACCTAGGGTGTTGCTAGGTGGCTGTTAGGGTGTTCTGGGTGGTTCCTACAGTGTTGCTAGGTGGTTGTTAAGATGTTCTGGGTGGTTTCTAGAGTGTTGCTAGGTGGTTGTTAGAATGTTCTGAATGCTTTTTAGGGTGTTACTAGGTGGTTGTTAGGGTACTCTTGTGGTTCCTAGGATGTGGCTAGGTGGTTGTTAGGGTGTTCTTTTTGGCTTCTAGAGTGTTGCTAGGTGGTAGTTAGAAATTCTGAATGCTTTTTGGGTTGTTGTTAGGTGGTTCCTGTCACATTTTGGGTGGTTTCTAAACTGTTGCTAGGTGGCTTCTATGGTGGTTTATAGAGTGTTGCTAGGTGGTAGTTAGAAGGTCCTGAATGATCTTTACGGCTTGCTAGGTGGTTCCTAGGGCACTTTGGATGGTTTCTAGGGTGTTGCTAGGTGGTTTCTATGGTGTTATGGGTGGTTTCTATGGTGTTGCTAGGGGATTATGATCCTCTGAATGGTTTCTAGGACATTGCTAGGTGGCTAAGTAGTTTTAAATAGTATCTGGGGCATTGCTAGATCACTGTTAGCAGCCTAACAGATACTTCTGGATGGTTTCTAGAGTGTTGCTAGGTGGTAGTTAGAATGTTCAGAATGCTTTTAGGGTGTTGTCAGGTGGTTCCTAAGGCATTTTGGATGATTTCCAGAGTGTTGCTAGGTGGTTGTCAAGGTGCTCTTGGTAGTTTCTAGGGTGTTGCTAGGTGGTTGCTTAGGTGATCTGGGTGGTTCCCAGGATGTTGCTAGGTGGTTATGATCTTCTGAATAGTTTCTAAGACATTGTTAGGTGGTTAAGTAGTTTTAAATTGTTTCTGGGGTGTTGCTAGATAGTTGTTAGGGTGTTCTGGGTGCTTTCTTGTGAGTTGCTAAGTGATTTCTAAAATGTTCCAAATGGTTTCTAGGGCATTGCTATGTGGTTCTTACTGTGTTTTGAGTGGATTCAAGAGCATTGCAAGGCAGTTAAGTAATTTTAAATGATTTCTGGTTGGCAGGATGATGTTAATGTGTTATAGGAGATTTCTACGACATTACTAGGTGTATGTCAGGATGTTCTGAACCATTTCTAGTGTGTTGCTAACTGGTTGATACAATGTTCTGAATGGTTTTAATGGTGTTGCTAAATGGTTGCAAGTGTGTTCTGAGTGCATTCTATGGCATTATTGCCATAACATGCAGTACACCCTATCATTGTTCGGGTGTACTGTATGGTTTATTGGACAATGCCAGATGGTTGTTAGGGTGTTCTGAATGGTTTCTAAGGTGTTGTTAGGAGATTGCTTGCTGGCCCAAGTCAAAAGTGCTCAAGTTGCTGTAATATTTTGGTTTCTAGATATGCCTCAGGTCTTTTCTTCAGTGTCCAGGAACTTCTATACTTGTTTTCTCATCCACTAAGTGAAAGTAACAACACTCCCTTGAAGAGGCCTCAAAATCTGTGGTATCATTGAAACTGAATACTCAAGTTCTGGAAAAATAAAAATAAAACTAAAACTCAATAGCTTAATGCTGTATGCTGCGCTTGGGCTGTTGTTGCAGAGAAGCTTTGTTTGAACACAACAACTACGAGTTCAAAATTCTCTTTATAACTCTAATGTGCCAGTACAAGGCAAGCAAGGCCAGAGAAATGAGAGGATGTTGTGTATTTCGTTGTCCTCTCGCTATCGCATCTGCTACCCCTCCTCCTCCTCCTTTTTGGCTTGTATTCATCTGAGAGCAGTCGAGATTGCGCCAGTGGCTTCTTCAGGCGGCCCACATGACCGTGTTTATAGACGCGGTCTCAAGGTTGCTGCCCCTGACGCACATTCACACACATACTAGTCGTAAACGCGTCTGTGCACACACAAACCGCTCGGGGAGCGAGAATAAAACTGCACGGGCAAAAACAGAAACGAGATTTTCTTTCTCTCGTGGGATGAAAGTAGGGACGACACAAATCTTTTTAAACCGACGCAGCCCAGAAAGGTCGGGTAACATTCCAGTGGGGTAATTAGTCAGTGCGTGTGCGCGCAAGAGCATGAAATTGGAGTGTGTGCTCAGATTTGTCGATAGCCAAATGTGCTTGGACTGCGTAGTCCGAAAACACACAATGCGTAGTCTTGTGCACACGATTTTTATGCTTCAAAGATGACATGGAATCAGTCAACTCTAAATGCTTTTTTTAAGCATATTCAAAGTCTGTGAACTGTGAACAATTAATTGGTTTTTATGATAATTAAAATAAAAAAAAAATTGCAGCATTTAGTCTACATCTACTACCATTAATGCTCATCTACATGCTAATCAAAATACATTTTTAGCAGATATACACATAAAATGTATGCTCTTATTTGCTGGAAAATTAAGCAAAGGTACTGATGACATCATCCTGCACTACACAGATTTTCATCCAATCAGACGTGCTCGAAAACAAACATGTCCCTTTCTATATTACAAACTGCAAATTGTAAATAATGCTTCATGGCTGTAATGTAACTAAAGGTTACTGCCGATTTAAAATAAACAGAGATGAGGGTCTTGATTTCCTGTTTCAAAAGGAAGTACAATCAACAATCAAACAATTCATGCAGCCTCTAATTAAAAGGTCATTTTACCACAGTGAACATCTTTTCTAAACACATGCATTGATGTGTATATTATGAAGATTGTTGTGAGCATCCGTAATGACGTACAGGTGGATCTCACCGAGCGCGTGCGTGTTTGTGCGCTAGACCTGATTTATAACTGCTGCTGGAGGCGTCGCAGCGTGCAGAGAGTTTCCTGCAACCTGAGACCCGAATAGCGTGTGTTCTCTCTCACTCTCACTCTCTGTCTCTCTCTCGCTTTGGCCGAATGCCCGCGTCCTTGTTCCAGCTCGCCACCGCTCACGCCTTCAAGCCACAGCCGCTGCCAGCGTCTGACTGCATGGACAGATGGCAAGATCACAGTTACCTACTGGAGAGCACAACTCCTACACGATCTGCGAGTGTGTGTGTGAATGTGTGAGATACAGAGAGGACTAAAGGAGCGGCTCCTGACGGCGTTAGGGGCCGTTCATGCAGGACACACTCTTTCGCTATGTTTGTTTGATGGTGTATCTGGGAAGTTGACATGCAGTAACAGCACCGTCCTGTAGTGTGACATGATAAAATTATTCTGAAAATATTTTAAACTAAAATCCAGTGTAGTATATATTAACATATTAAGCATATATCTTTTCTGCTTACCAAGCCTGCAAAATCAGTAATATTGTGAAATATTTTTACTATTTAAAATAACTGCTTTGTATTTGAAAATATTTTAAAATGTAATTTATTCCTGTGATCAAAGCTAAATTTTCAGCATCATTACCGCAGTCTTCAGTATCACATGATCCTTCAGAAATCATTGTTCAAGAAACAGTTGTTCTTATTATTAGTAGTAGTATCAATATTTAAAACAGTTGAGTAAATTTTTTCAGAATTCTTTGATTAATAGAGAGATCCAAAGATCAGCATTTATCTGATAACATTTATTTGTAACATTATACACTGTACCATTTAAAAGCTTGGAGTCAGTATAATTTTCTTTTATTAGATTAATTCTAATTATAGAAATTAATACTATTATTTAGCAAGGATCATTTAAATTAATCAAACGTGATAATAAAGGCATTTATAATGTTACAAAAGATTTTTATTTCAGATAAATGCTGTTTTTCTGAACTTTCTATTCATCAAAGAAACCTGAATAAAATTCTGCTCAGCTGTTTTTAACATAATAATAATAATAATAATAATAATAATAATAATAATAAATGTTAAGGTGGTGTTAATCTATCTATCTAAATATCTATAATTATACATGCATATGAAAAGGTCATATAAATTGCGATATAAATATGAAATATTTATACTATAAATAAAAATATAATTGTCACAAAAAAAAAAAAACAACAGATGAAATTAAAGTAAACATAAATTCTTATATGTAAAATTGAATAAATCTTGACGTTGAGTAAAAAAAAAAAAAAAAAAAAAAAAAGTTTAAGGGATCATCGGATGCCGAGTTCACTTTTTCAAGTTGTTTGAACATTATTGTGTGTTGGCAGTGTATCTACAAATCTACCCTATAATGATAAAAATCCATGCAGTGGTTTTTAATTAATCTGTAAAAATAATATCCCCTTTTTCAAATCGAGCCATTCTCAGATGCCTGTCGTTGTTGTGTCACACTGACAGAGGCCGCTCCCACAATAGTTGATTGACATGAGCGTCTTACCTTAGACCAGCTGTCACAGTCCAGTAACTTTCCATGTTTTGATGCCGGAGCAGGGATGTAAGTTAGACAAGAATATTTCCGATTGAGCGGTTGAGGTGTTGTGTTGCTGGATGTAACAATGAACATAGTGGTCGTCATTTACTCCCGACATCGGAGCCGCTGAAGATGCAGTGGATTACGTTTGTTTGTGAATGGAATGCGCTTCCCGATCTACATATATCCGTCTATGTTCGCGTGAATCATTCATGATCCAGCTTCACTTACAGCAGAAGTGAGTATAAGAGTTTTTTTTATGAATCTTTGCGATCGCCTTTCCTTATAACGTGCTAGTTAGGAAGTTTAGGCTAAAGGCGGCTAATGTAAACAAGATTGTCTTTCCACAGAGAGAAGAGAGGGGCGGGGTGAGCAGAGCTCATTTGCATTTAAAGGAACAACCCCTTAGAATGACATGATTTTAGCAAAGCTCATTTTGGAAAGGTAAAAAGGGTGTTGTTTTACAAAACCACTGAGAATTTTTAATCAAAGTATATTAGAGACTTTTCATTAAGACCCTAAAGAATCATATCAACTTGTGGAAAATGGGCATCCAATGACCCCTTTAACTGACGTGCATCCTGACTAGCCTGACAAATCAACCAATGGCGCGTGTTTAGGGCGGAACTATTGTTTGTCCGCCCAATCAGGTGTATCTGAGTCAATATTTATGCTATTTAGTGTTTTTTTTTTCTTTCTTCACACTCTAAATTACTCACTTTAACCTGGAGTAAACATAACAAATGATGTGATACTCCAGTCTTTTGGACCAATTCACTAAAAAGAACCGGTTCATAAGAGTCGTTTGTTCATGAATCGGGCATCGCTGGTCACGCAGCGGGGATAATAAAATAGAAAGGTGTGTTGTCTATTTATTGTTTTTCTCTTATCGCATTCAATTCAGACTGAGAGCTAAAACATCATTTTATTTGCCGTAGCGCTGTGGATAACCGCTGGGAAAAACGTAGGCGTTCAAGAGCCGTTAACAGAACCGAATGTCATGAAAATCATTCGGTTCCACTATATTTTCTCCAATTCCGATTCCCAGCCCTACTCACACGACCAAACGCATCCAAAAATGTCAACCGTGTCTCATTCTTTGCGTATTCTCTTATCCTCATATGCGTATCCTTTGTGTATTCCCTAAAAATATCGTCATACACGCTCACCAGCCCCCACTTGCCGGCACGCACACACACTCGAGGGCAGCAATATCCTAGCAGAGATCGCGCTGAGCTATTAGAGCGCGCCGCCGAGGCCCCGAGAGACCGGCGCTCTCTGATTTCCTTTCGCAGCGCAGAATAATGCAATCCTTTCAGCCTGCCTCCCTCGCTCGCTCTCTCGCTCGCACGCTCTCTCTCTCTCTCTCTCTCTCTCTCTCTCTCTCTCTCTCTCTCTCTCTTTCTCTCTGAGAGCTGCATGCGGCGCTCTGAAAGGCCCTTCGCAGAATTAATTAGTGTAGAGGTTACCTAATCCGCCAGAGAGCGTTTTTCCTGCCTGCCCTCAAACCAGAAATGTGCGTGTCCACGCCAAACCCCTCTCAGAGATGGGCACAGCATTGACCCTTGGAACACACACACACAAAACCTTCCGACAGCTGCAATAAAGTGGATGCCCAGTCTGCCCCTGAATATAACACACCCTACCCAGCGCTGCTTGAGGACGACACCGTTTACATTTCCCTGAATATGCCTACTTATAGTATGCAAAAATTAACATTAACATTACTAGGGGACAATACTCATGACTACTGAATCAGTCGACACTACCCCACGATGCCACGAGACAGGAGCTATCATATTCATAAATGGCAGAGAACAGATGTAGTTCATACACACATGCATAGTTATACAAATGGTCTCGAAGCATGTATATCCAGTACGGAGTATACATGACTCTGGATGCCTGAGCAACGTAAATTCTTCCGGTTTTTCTGAGAGTTTGCGGTTTTCAGTGAGGACAAGTGCTGACAATGCAACAAAGTAAAGTCCAGAGGTAAAGCCTTCACTCATTTTCTCCATAGGCAAATTGACTTTTAACGATAACTAATAAACCGTTAACCTTCTGTTTGCATTATTTCAGCTTATTTTTAAAATAAACTAACTCTGCAGAAAACTACCCATGATTACCCATGATGCTGTGCAAAAAAAAAAAAAAATCCACCAATTGGATGGTTGTGGCTGGCAAATGGCATCTAAATTGTCTTAGTGAACTGTATAATAATTCTGTTCATATTTTATGATTAGAAAGCCCAATGTTGCACCTTTTTCTTCACATAAGAGTGGGCGCGGCCATTTGTAAACTTTATGGGTCTGGTTTCCGGTCAGCATCCAGCTATTTTTAGCTGTACAACAGCTGGTTTTGCTTCTTGATATTGCAAATTGGTATGTCTTACCATGATTTTTTTAATGTATTATCTTAATTATGAGCACACTGGTTTGGAGTGCAAACAGTTTTACCGTTTACTGCACATTGTTTTCATTATTTCCCTACAGCAGCTAATGAACCTTAAGTCTTACCCATAGGCTTACTTCCCCGTAAAAAAAAAAAAAAAAACGGTGGATAAAAAAGGTGGATAAAATATAATAAAAATCGAATAATATTAAACATAACAATTGCTATTATTCTCAGAGTAATAATTCAAACATAATACTTGTGAATAAAATATCAAAATATAGTGAATAAAGTATCTTGTGCTAGTGTTGACGAGGTGTGAGGCGGACGCATCTGTGTCTCTCTGCGCACTCTGATAGTCAAGTCCCGTCAATGTCACAGCTCTGACTAATAGATAAAGAGCGGATTAACCGTCGTAACACGGAACCCGGGGAAGGGGGAGGGTGTAATTACCAAGCCTAATGTAATTTAATTGTTTTTTAATTAGACGGCCACATTTCTTCCCTGCAGTCCAGCTTCCACAGCGCTTGGCCGTATGTGGCTCTGTCCGCAGTTCTCAATTACGCTACACGCAACATTTGAGCTATATTTGATACCTCAGAGAGCTAGAAATGGCCAATAAGTCAGTGACATGCTCATCCGAGCCATTTCTATTTGCATATTTATTTACAAGCACAACGTTTATCAATTCTCATAAGAGTCAATTAAGCGCAAGGTCGTTTCTCTTTTGTGATGATTCTAATATTAGTGTTTAATAGGCATTACTATTAGGGTATTTTAAGACGTAAATATTACTGCTTTTATAAAACTTTATTGAATTATTTAACATTTTTATAAAGCTGTTTGAGCCATAAGCCACTGAACCATATTGTGGTAAAATCACTGCCCATTGCATTGCGTGGTTTGTTGCGTTAAATAGCACAGATTTCCAGCTCTTAACCACAACAAATGAACAGGTCTAGTGCAGTGTAAACATGCTAACATGTTTTTAATCGCTTCATATTGTGTTTAAAAAAATTAATCGTGACCACTCAGAAACGTGGACTGTAAAAATAAAGTCCTTTGTGTGTGTTTAATAAGAGTAATTAAGACCTACACCTCTTCAGTTCAACCAGTGAACGATCCCATCTGAAAATAGACCACCAACCAGCTCATTACTGTACCGTGCCTCAGATTCAACAGTAATTCACCTTAACATTAAAACTGCCATTGTTTACTCACTCTCATGTCGTTGGAAAACAAAAAACATTTTAAATCAGCTTTACGCGCGCTTTTTCATACAATGACAGTCAGTCATAACGGCTGTGAAGATCTAAAAAATGTTCATGAGAAAATATTGGGTGGCCTACGTACAGAAGAAACAGCATATGCTAGCGACATAGTAACAAAGGTAAACAATGACAGAATTTGTTTTACTTTTGGCCAGTTTCGAGGTGTCTAGTATAAATTAACATTCAGCATGGTTATATATTCGCTGATATTTATGACCATGTCCGCGCAGATGATACCCTCGGACATCTTGAGCAATCTTTTTAATTAATGCTTCCTTAAAGGCTCTCAGGTCACAACACTTGTCAATTTAAACCGGTGAAACAAACTGTGCGGCATCATATACTACCACGACAATTATAAACCTTTATATATGAATGGAGAGCCCCATTTCAACAAACATCTACTCACCTCTGCATAAATGAAAAGCATTATTAATTTGGATTTCATCCACATCGTTTTTTTTTTTTCCTTCTTCTTCTTCTACCTGTTGTAGGTTTGATGAGGTATTAAAGGATACTGAATGCTGATTGGCTTGATTTGGTTACCTTTGATAGTGATTGGTTATATATCCAGAAGAAAGGACATGTTGAGTTACCGCCATTTTTCGCCCACTAAAAGGGATACAGCTCCAACCGGAAACTAACAATGAAATGAATTGTTCTACCTATTGGACTGTGCTTTTTTTTAACGTCTAAACCTACCCCAACCCTAAACGTAGCCCTTACTATAATACTAAAACAGTTTTATTGTTGTACAGTGTGACAAAAATAACGTTAGATTGATGGGCACATGCCCAGTAGCTAGAGCTGTATTCCTTCTAGCCTTAACCCATTTAGAAGCAAAATATCTTGAATATCCGTTTTGATTGGTCATCTTAGTGCAAGCTGGGTCTTTACATATAGGCTACATGTACTTTTGTTGTTATAGTCATTTTGAGTACACATTTGAGCCTCTCTGCATTTGGGTGAACTATTTCTTTACAAACAAGCCAGATATTCAAGTTTATAAGGCTTTAGTAGAAAGGAGTGTGACAATTACATTACAGTTAAGGAACGTAAACCAAGCCCATAATGTCCGTATTGCTATCAGACCAACAAAAGCCTCCCTCACTCCCGCCTAAGGCCTCTAATTTCCGGCGAACTCTTCATTTCCTGTTTTGTCCAGCAGCACAGGATGTGGCTGTCTCTCTCATCTGTTGTATAGGGCTGATCTGATGGCAGAAAAGTTGCTATGGAATTTAAACCTTAATCTCCGATTATAGTGATAAACATGAAGGTTTAATAATCTGTTTGTGCGTGAATTAATCAGAGCAGCCCTATAATCTCATGCTCAATTCAGCCTAACAGCATAAAATTGTATTCCCAACCCATTTTTACTTGTGTAGTGTAACATACTTTAGAGTGACGCAAACATTTTTTTGTAAAGTTGACTAATATAAGAAGACCACAAGATGTACACAATCTTTTATTGCCATTTATTTAAAGGAACTTTTTTTGGTAAAATATAAATACAAAGGATAGCGTATGTAATTACAAAGTCCGAACACTTCTCCAAAAAACAATAACACACGTCAGAAACAAGTTACTGAAATAGTCAACCCATTATTTACAAGTTCAAGCATGTCTTTGCCTAACAAAGCGTCAGATTAGTATTTTACAATTACTTTAATATTTTACAAAGAAAAGCCACGTTAAAATATCTTAATTTCTACTCATAAATAAGTGACTTAGTCAAAGCAACAGCTTGCGTACAGGGTACGAAACAGCTTTGTAGATTAGAGTTTAACACGGGAGACCCACACTGGTTACTGGTCAACACCATAAAAACGTCTACTCCAGGCGAGGAAAATCGCTGACGAAGTGCGCTAATTAACTCTTGACGAACCGAAGGGGCTTCCGGCCTCTGTAACTCCTCTAACGTTGACATCACGATTAAAACCCCATTTCAACCCGATTATGTATTTACAACATCGTAACTCCAATTATAAAATAAAGACCTGACTAAACAAGACAAAAAGGCAGCGCATATATATATATATATTTATTTATATTTATATATATATATTTATATCTATATATAATACACACAAATAAAATACAATGACTGTATATATACTTATATTCCTATTTAGAAAACATCTCTTTTAAATGAAAGAGTTCTTCTTTGCGAGCATGGCTTCATATCTCAGAGTTAGCCAGAGATAGTGGTCCAAATCTCAGGTTCGTTCTCTTTCCATATCTGCAGAATGTACACTATGTACAAGTTTGCATCGTCACCAGGAGAATTAGTATGCGAGAAGAGCGCAAGAGATGTCTAGATGTTCTAAAACCTTCTCGTAGCCAAACAGAAAGATCAGCTGCGCTGGGACCCAAATTTTGCCTTTGGCTACCAGTCCAGAAGTTCCTTGAAATGTCAAGAACCGTCTTAGAATATCCTTTTCCTTTGCTTCTAGTTCTCCACGGGTCTCCAGGGGTCCATCCGAGAGTCAGTATGAGTGTGTGTGCATGTGCAGAAGCTCATGAGCGAGGTCTGGATACTGGCTCCCAGCGGTCGTCCAAGCATTCAAGCGACGACCCCAGCAGCGCCACCAGCTCTGCGCTGATTTCCACCAGATCCAAGAGTTCCTTGCTGTCGGGCATGAATCCCTCGAGCTCCTCCGGACAAGAGAACAGCTGACTCAGAGATGCCTGCTTGTAGAATTCCGCCTCGGCTATAGTCACTACTTCAATGTGTGTGAACGTTGCACGGAACGTTCTGGCAGACATCTTCAGGCGCTTGAGGACGTCTGAAAGCAGCAACCAGTTTCTAGGTCTGAGGAAAAGAAGGAGAGAACGATTAATTTGCGCCACTTTGCAGCAAAAAAAAAAAAAAATAAATAAATAAATAAATAAACAGGTTATATTAGGCTTCGTTTTATTCATAGCATAATAGAAGTAAGATGCGCAAAGTTGGCGTGAATTAGCACCGTCCACGTGAGCACCAAGGCTAAATGTGTCAGAACATGTGCACCAAGTTAGAAACACCAAAACAAAAACGTACGTGCACATACACCGTGTCAAATGCTCGCCCCAGAACAGACGCGCATTCAGATAATTAGACAAAATTACACAAAGATTCTCAAGGCCTTCGCTCGCCCAGAAACACAATAGGCTACACACACACAAAGACCGGAGACTGAGCCTGTCAGACGCGCGCACACACATACACAGCGGGGAAAGCAGTAACAGGCAGCGCTCAATCGATGGCACTTGAGGCGGTCTGTGGCTCTTGCGGAGCGCGGAACGCTGAATGGAGTGGGAGAGGGAAAAAGAGAGAGAGAGAGAGAAGGAGAGAGGGCGAGCGAGAGGGGGGAGGAAATGTGAGGAGAGCAGAAAGCCATTAATACTGCATCAGCCAGCCGCGCCGAGCGAAAGAGAGCGAGAGGGAGAGCGAGCGAACGAGGGCGAATCAGAACGGGGGAGGGGAAGGCCAGAGACAAGCGCAGACTGAAGATTATACACAACAGTGAGCGCGGCAGCTGAGCCTGGGAGCGAGACAGCGAGCGGGCGCGCGAGGGAGGGGTGGCGAGAGAGCGGAGCGCGGTAACGGCAGAGCGAGAGCCTGTGTGGGAGGTAATTAGCTGTGTCTGTTTAGCAGCGTGTCACTAGACTGTCTCTCGCGCGCACACTTTCGCTGTCCTCGCTCTGTTTAAGTGCAACGGGCCTCACATCTTTGCTAACGCTAAACTAATGTCGGCCCTGGCTGTCAGTCTACACGCTCCGCAGTCGTGCGGTTCTTAAGGGAAACACCCGTCAAGTAGGTCAAAGCTAACTCACGTTAGTTAGACTCTTAAGTAAACCAACAATCGTCTAGTCACGATCAAATTTTGACTTGACTTAATGTCTACTGATGAATTCCAGGAAGCAGTAAAATGGCTTTGCCGATTCAACGATCATCTAGAAACATCGCAAACAACGTAGTAATGTCCTGGTTGCCAACAACTTCCAACTCTTAAGGTCTTTGCACACTGTGTCCAAAATTCTCGTCCAAAATTTTCGCACGTAAAAAAAAAAAAAAAAAAAAAAAAAAGTAATAATAGTAATAATAATAATAATAATAATAATAATAATCATCATCATCATCATCATCATCATCATCATCATCATAATAATAATACAACCTCACGTTATGTCAATCACATTTTACACCCATTTTGCGCCCAAAACTTTTGTCCATCATTAAAAAACAAACAAACATCAGATCGGGTTCAATTTTCAAGCATTTTGAGAGGTGTTTTCACAATTCTGAGCCCCCTTGATGTTCTGTGCATGACGAATTTTGACCAATACGAAAAAATGCAACTCACGAAAATTTCAGACTAAAGGTCTTTGCACTCGTCCGAAATTTTGCACGTTAAAAAATAAATATGACCTTACGTTGTGTCAATTGCGTTAAAAAAAAAAAAAACGGATCAGGTTCAATTTTCTGCATTTTCGCATCCATAGCAAGCATTACAACGCATACAAAAATTTCAGACTTAGTGTACAGTGACCTTCAGTGCGCAAGGACCCTTATTTTGAAGTTCGTAATTATTTGAATTTGTTTAGACTATAACAAAATATATCGAAACAGCTGCACAATTCCACACAATACTTTGAACTGCGCAATTCTATGCAATACTTCAAAACACGCAATTCTACACAATTCTCTAAAAATGATCAAAATTTCAACTAATGATGATCAATTTCCTACTTGTTGGAAGCTCTATGGCTAAATTTGTCAACTGCAACAATAGGTTGATGTACAAACAAATAACTTTTGCGCAGTCTTCGATCTTACAGTGACAACCGATAACTACCAAGTTACCAAGTTAATTTTTATTTACTAAATTTGTTTTGATCAGAGTAAAATGCCAATCCAATAATGATTGAACTTACTGGTGAACAATTAACACATTCTGGGAACAATCAGCATTTTAATTATTAAAATTCCCAATTACGAAAACTCCACTAGGATCAAAAACATGATACCGATAACCATCAAATCTCAACAAATGATTACGAGCATCCTTGGAATTGAAATATCTTTTACAGAATTCCACATTTACAACATTTCAGATTAATACCTTAGTCAATATGGACCGATTCGCAACAGCTTCTACCTGAAACCGATGTCTACACTGCCACATCTCAACATCTCAACCTATAAAATAACTGGTTTTGTTCAAAATAAAAGTAGTTACAGACAAATGTCAGTCAAGACTAAATATTCGACTCTTACCCCTGCGAGAGAGACACCTGGATGTTGTAGCACGGCAACAGTGGCCGGTCAGAGAATTCGAACTCGAAAACTTCTCTCTGTTCATCCTCGTCTTCACCGGGTCCAGGTGGGTTGGCTAGGATGTCGTAACCAGACGAGTCGTCGGCAGGCTCTGTTAGTCAGACAGAAAGATATCGATTAGAAACGAGAGACAAAGTGTGAATTATGGAATCACACGCACACACTCTGAGAGCTTGCAATGGATTCCGCTCCCATGATATCCCTTCAAAAATCCCTCCCTCTCTCCCTCCCTCCCTCTCCCTGTCGGATTCACGCCGAGACATGCTTTCGCAGCGCTGCTCTCACGTCGCTCTCTGAACGCGCTCTCCTATTTGCACTCTCTTCCATTAAGCGGCACTGCGGGAAGAGCTGCGTGTGAAGCCACTTCAGTCGTTCGTGCGCGCTAGCGGCACAGCGTACGCCTCGGAGCGAAACAGGCGCCTCTACCTCTTTCTGTTACGCTTTGGGTTTTTCCGAGGCGGCGCAAAGCTCCCAAAAATAGCCGCACGGCTCCCTTCCACACCTCCCCTTCTCTCCCGGCTTTGTTATTCCAGGAATCCAAGGGAAAATGTGCAGTAGCAGTGGGTTTGTTTTCGGCCAGCTGGAGACGGGCCCGCTCACACACACACACACGCACACACCGAGCGATCTGCTGATATATGGCAGCCAGGGGAACTCTCGCTACGCAGCTAGAATTCGTTTAAAAAAAGAGCAATAAAAAAATGCTGCCATCTATTTCTGGCCCCATGGTGCCGACCCCACCACCCAGCGGATGGGGGATTTTTATATAAATTCTTTCAAGCGAACATCAGAGAAGTAGAATCACACATGGATGCTTTTTTTTTTTTTTTTTTTTTTTTTTAAATCTAGATCAATGACCGTCTACAAACATTGATGATTCACACAGAGATTTACCTTTAGGTGTTTATCCGACTGTCTGTCTGTGTGATTCTTTTTTTTTTTTTTTTTTTTCACATTGTTTCTCGCATCTATTACCGTGAGTGTGTTGTGTGTTTCTGCGAATATGTGTGTGTTCGAGTGTGAAAGTGGTACTCACCGCACACTGCGCTGCCATAAAACTCCCAGTACACACCAGGGTCATCGTCCGCTCTGCCCTGCAGGTCAGCAAAGTAATCTAGAGTGAGAAGGAAAGAGAGAGATTAGACCATTAGTGATGTAAACAGGAAGCAACTAGAGATGCACTAACAGAATTTTTGGCAGTTAGCTGATTTTTTTTTCCCCATAATAGCTGAAAATCATTACATTTGCCGATAAATCGGCAAGGAAACATATTACTAATAATGACTAGTATTAAACAAAAATTGCTATTTAACAGATATTGCTCCAAATCTAAAATCCATGCTAAACAGCTTACAAATATTGTAAAATTTAAATAAAAAAAAATTATTTATTAAATAAATACATTAATATGATGATAGACAAAGGAAGATACTCCATGAATGCCAATAAATGTCAAAAAAAAAAAAAAAAAAAGTGAAAAGCGGTAATGTTTGGCAGATGCCGATTTAATGACATATATATTGCGCAAATGCTTAACAGACCACATTCTCCAAGCGACAATAAGAAAATAGTCTCCTACAGACAGCAAAGGCTTTGACGCTCTGCAAGCGTTATGTGGTTGCGCGCTCAGATGCCACTTGGCGCGGCGAAGCGAAGCCAGCGGCGACGGGAGCCGCGTTTGCCAGCGCAGCCATTAACAATTCCACCCAGAGAGAGAGAGAGAGAGAGAGAGAGCGAGAGAGAGAGAGAGAGAGAGAAGGCGGTTGATTAGAAGGCTCCCACAGAGGGAAAACAAATTTGGGGAGGGTCTTTAAATCAGCGCAGCAGACAGCAGAACGGGACAAGCCTGCTGATTTACACACACACGCACGCACGCACGCACAATATGCTGCCCTGCGCTTCCAGGCCGAGCTCTTTCCTGCCTCACGAACTCATGCATAATCAAACACACACACAGCCAGTCAGTGTGAACCTCCACCATGTGACTGAGCTGCCCTTTAACTGGCAGCCCTGAAGCTAATCCACACACGCGCGCACACACACAAGCACGTACGTATTAAGACGGCTTTGGAGGTGAAAGAACTTGCGACTGCCGTCAAGAACAAACGCCGGCTGTGTACAAATTGTTTGGCGATGCCCTCTAGTTCAGCTCGAAACTTTCAGACCATTAATCAAGCCGTGCCTCGAAAAACACGACTACTGTCACTGAAAGAGAGCGAGGGAAAAAGGGAGAGAGAGAGCACGTCTCCTTCGGACAGTCACGGCGAGGCTGTGCTCGGGCGAGAGGGGTCAGTGTTAACACAAACACAGGAAAGGCCGTCTCGGTAAATGCCACGTCTCCTGTGATGCCATCTTCACATGCACCCGGAGCACAGCTTGTCTTTTTCCATGCGAACGTCTAACCTTGAGCATTAAAACTTTGCTTTGGCACACAATGGGTGGCGAACAGCGCAATGACAAGGTCAGTGCTTCGCTAACGATAAACGGTAATGGTATAAACAACTCTTGAAAGAATATTCTGGGTTGTTTTCAATATAAAAATGCGCACCAAACCGAATTGTCAAGAAAACTCAGTCTTTGGTCTGGCAAACCATACATTTAACAGTTTTAGCATTACATTGCAGAGTTTTGAAAACAAAGCATTCGAAGCTATTTAAAAAATAATAATAAACAAATAAATCATTCTGATGGCACACTGACTTTCAATATGGCGAATGGCTTCTGTTTCTTTCTCCAGCTTCCCATAAACGTCTATTCTGGCAGTATGCACATTTAGTGTGTACGAACTGTTGTGAAAAGTGTGGATCGATTTATAAAAACCACAAATACACGTGTACAGCTAAATCACAGTAACTGTAAGGCTATCTCATGACCAATTTGTAGGTATTTAACTAGGTGGCTAATTCTACGACCTCACGAATTTGTACAGTTTCATTGACGGGTAGGTTTAGGGGCGGGGTTAGGTGTAGGTCATTCGTACAAATTCATACATATTGTGTAACTCGTAAAACACATACGTTTTCTCTGAATTCGTATGAATTTGTACGAATTGCCACAGTGACATATTTACGACAGCAAATTTTAATCACTTAACTATAGGGGGCTCCAAAGTCACAAAAATATGCAAAACTACATACAGCTTCTTTAAATATTTAGCGAATAATTTTTAGACCACTAGTGGTACCCAATGGAATTGCAGTTTCTTTTTGTTTGAGTGGACTGAAGCTCTGTTTACACTAGTGGATTAAACTACGTTTTAAAATAAAAATGATCCTCGTCTTAACTGGCGTTTTCGCTGCGTTTCAGAAACAGCCTCCGTCCACACTACACAATCGCAAACACGTCACATGACTATTTATAATGAGCATGATGTTATTGTTTACATGGTCATCAAGGATACACAGGGCGAATGTGGGCAGCCATGCCATCGTTTTCAAAAGTCTGTGTTTTGGTCCGTTTGCACTGAAACTTAACCCCAAAGTTTTCAAACTAAATTGAGGTCTGCAGCGTTTTCGAAAGTCTGCGGTTTTGACCCTCATAGTGTAAATGACAGGCGTAACTGTAGCAAAAGTTATGCATTTTAAAACGAAAACACACTAGTGTAAACCTAGCCTGACATAGCAACAATGTTGTAATGGAATAAACTGGGTGCGGGATCTGTTCAATTCTCCGACCAATGACAGATGGCCAAAAAGTGTGCCATAATAATGACTGTTTTCAAACAAGTTTTAATTCTGTTTGGTGCTGCTAAGTCATTTAAGTTAAATCAAAATTTCTAAAATCCAATTTAAATCCTTGAAACCATTCAGATGCTGCTGTTGAGGTGTAATGGGAAAACTTTCCTCCAAAAAAAAAAAAAAAAAATTACTCGCACACAATGAAAAGTCCCATCATACTACTAGGTGTTCCTGAAATGCAGTTTATACAAAGCTCCTAACTCAAGAATTCAGGCCTTTCAAGAACCGCCAGCAAAAAAAAAAACACATCAAGCTGTTTAAAATCAAGGGGTCAGAATGATGTCAAAAGCTTCCAAAACCATAAAAACAGTACCCCATTTTAGCCACAGATTAGGGCCAGATTACCGTTTCAATAATACATCCCAGCTTTTCCAAATATCGTTGCGTGCGACAAACCCGTACACCCTTCAAAACAGGCACGCCGCACAAGACCAAATAAAGACACGCACACAGACGAACACACACACATAATCTCCTTTCAGGGAAAGCTGATTTGCCGGTGCTAAAGGCTTCTCCTCCGCTCCAGCTGTTGCTTAGTAACCAGATAGCCAAGCAGAGCCGAACCTTCCGCTGCTACAGGAGGGAAATTCTGGGAATAGAGGTGGAAGAGAGGAACAGCGCACTCTTACCAGACAGAAAACACTCCATTATGTCACTGTGGGTCATCTTCAGCAAACTGCGGCCGGAGTAGGTAGCTAAAGTCGGATCGGCGCCATATGACAGCAGCAGTCGGACCACGTCTAGATGATCGTTTTCCACAGCATCATGGAGAGGCCTGTTGGAAGAGAACCCAGTATGTTTACTTCACAAAAAAAGACATTCATAATGCAGTTTATATGTATTTTATCCATCAATTTTTGATTAGATCATGAAAAGAATCCCGGAGTTCACTTCTGACTTTCACAATGCAAAAAAAACTTGGAGAATGTAGTCAATTTTTATTGGGGGGAAAAAAACAAAAAACAAAAATACAACAACAATAAAAAAATAAATAAATAAATAAACAAACATTTTTATTGGTACAAAGTAAGACCAGGAAATTTTGTCTTTTCAACATAATCCATCTGCCAATGGTATTAAATACTAAAAACTTTGTTTTTATAAATTTAACTTTCTTTGGTAATTGCAAGATTTTCTTTTTGCTTAAACAGTTCAATTACTTCACTTGTCCATAATTACCTTAATTTTATCTGCCGGCATTGCCCAATAAAACAGTCATTAAAACCTGTCACCGTCATTCATCTTTCCGACAGGAATCGGAACGCTAAACGAAATTGGATTTTTAAGTGTATAGCGAAGACAGGGATCTCACACGCCTAATCTGCTCTTCTTGCGGTAATTATCCAAGCTAAGATTCTCGGCCTCTTCTGTTGTTGTAAAGCCATTATTACCAAACATATAATTACTGACATTGAGTGTGCGCGCGTCAGCACGTGCGCGCACGTGTAATTATCCGCGCAGCGGCGGCACGCACATGCTCTCGAACGCAGTGTGACGAAAGCGCAGGAAGTCATAGAAACCAGTCCTGCATGCTATTTAGGTGATGTGATATGAATGCATGCGTGCTTACCTGGTGCCGTCCTGTGCGCTGCAGTTGATGTCGGCCCCGTGCTCCAGTAAGTGCTGTACGATGGAGAGCCAACCGCGGGAACAGGCCTCATGGAGCGCACAGTAACCCGCATTATCCCGATGATTCACGTCACACACTTTATTCTCCAGACAGTACAAAACCACCTCCTACAGCGAGCGAGAGAGAGACAGAAGACGAGCGGTTACTATGGTGCAGCGAGGAATGAAATTCATTAAACACCATTAAAGAGCGCAGAGAAAGAGAGAGAGAGAGACGGGCAGAGAGCAGACAGACAGTTCCGCCCAGAGCTGATTATTGATGTGTGAGGTATCAGGGGCTTTACAGACGAATCCTGCCCCAAGCCTGCTGTTCACTTTCTATACGAGACGCCTGAGACGGCACTGTGTGTGTGCGTGAGTCTACAAGCAGCAGCGGTGTAGGAGCGACTTGAAAGGTGGGGGAAATGTGAGCGATGTTTGCCCGTGCGAAACAGGCTGCAGCGATGATTGTGTTGGTCACAATTTTTCCATATTTTCACACCTCCAAGTTATTTTGGTGCCTAGATACGTCTGGAAGTCTCACCAGAGAGGCCTTTGAACATCAACACAAGCCAAAAGAACCCAACAAAATGCTAAAGAGGTTGCTATGTGGTTGCTAGGTTTCTGGGCGGTTGTTCGAATGTTTCAATGCGATTGCTTGAAGGAGGGTCTTAAATCATAAAATTCTAGGGTGTTTTGAATTGTGCCAGCCCAGAACACTTTAGCGACCACATATGCAAACAACCACTCAGAACACCCTAGCAACATTCCACCAATCGCTCAGAATGTTACTGTTTGTTAGTGTTCTAAATGTGAGCATGTTGCTATGTGAGTGCTAGTGTGTTCAAACAACCACTCAGAACACCCTAGCAACTGCACAGCAACATGCCAACAGTTGCTCAGTACACCTTAGCAACCACAAAGGACCATGTAAACAACCACTCAGAACAATCATTCAGAACATTGCTATGTTTGATAGAGTGTTCTGAATGTTAGCATATTGCTATGTGCATGCTAGGGTGTTCTAATAACCATTCAGAACACTGTAGCTACCACACAGCAACATGCCAACAACTGCTCAGAACACTCTAGCAACCACATAGCAACATGCCAACTATCGATCAGAACATCCAACATCCATTGGCATGTTGCTATGTGGTTGCTAAAGTGTTCTAACAACCACTTAGAACACCCTAGCAACCACAAAGGAACATGTAAACAACCACTCAGAACATCCTAGCAACCACACAGCAACATGCCAACAACCACTCAGAACACTCTAGCAACCACATAGCAACATGCCAACTATTGGTCAGAACATTCAACATCCATTGGCATGTTGTTATGTGGTTGTTAAAGTGTTCTAACAACCACTTATAACGGCCTAGCAACCACAAAGTAATATGTAAACAACCACTCAGAACAACCTAGCAACCACACAGCAACATGCCAGCAATCACTCAAAATGTTGCTATGTTTGTTAGAGTGTTTTGAACATTAGGATGTTGTTGTGCAGTTGCTAGGGTGTTCTAACAACCACTCAGAATACCCTAGCAACCACACAGCAATATGCTAACAACCACTCAAAACACTCGAGCAACCACATAGCAACATGCCAACTATCGGTCAGGACATTCAACATCCATTGGCATGGTGCTATGTGGTTGTTAGACTGTTCTAAGCATTAGCATGTTGCTGTTAGGGTGTTCTAACATCCACTTAGAACACCCTAGCGACCAAAAAGGAACATGTAAACAACAGTGCAGAAAACCCTAGCAACCACACAGCAGCATGCCAACAATCAGAATGTTGACATGTAGTTGTTAGAGTGTTCTGTGCACTAGCATGTTGCTATGTGAATGTTAGGGTGTTCTAACAAACTTTCAGAATACCCTAGCAACCACATAGCAACATGCCAACTATCGGTCATTGTTGCATGTTGCCAAGTGATTGTTAGAGTGTTCTGAGTGTTGACATATTACTATGTGGTTACTAGGTGTTCTAACAACCACTTAGAACACCCTAGCAACCACACAGCAACATGCCAATGGCAGTTCCAAAAACCCAAGAAACCAATTAGTAACATTCTAGCAACCTCTCAGAACACTCTAGCAAACATACAGAAACATTCTGAATGGTTGTTGGCATGTTGCTATGTGGTTGCTAGGGTGTTCTAAGTGGTTGTTGCAAGAGTGTTTTAACAACCACTTAGATCATCCTAGCAACCACATAGCAACATGCCAAAGAAATTCCAAGCAACTATTCTGTTGCTATTTGGTTGTTAGGGCGTCCTGAGTGCTCATTCACCTGTTGCTATGTGCTATATGTTCTTTTTTTTTAGTTTATTTTTATGCCTTTTATTGAGACAAGACAGCTGAGAGTAGACAGGAGAGAGGGGAACGGGATCGGCAAAAGACCTCGAGACGAGAATCGAACTCGGGTCACTGTGACCGCAATGTCGATGCACTAACCACAAGGCTATCGGCGCCGATGTTTTCAAAAAATTTCAAAAGAACCTAAAATTCTATGGTTTGAGAACATCCTTTAATTTTGCCAACTGTATGGTCCATCAGGCAAAAGTTGTAAGAGATTTGAAATTTGGCTTTATGGCATAGAAAGCTATCAATATGCATAATCCCATTCGCACTTCCCGTACACTGATTAAGAACAATGTCTGGAAGAGGCCAGAATTACAGAGAGCCCTTGCAAAATTAATTGGAGAGTTCTTCTGCAAGCTTGGGTTTAAAGGAACTCCCACATCCATCACCGCAAGCCGATTCCTCATGCACGGCGGCAACAAAAACAAACGCGCGAGTGCACACACACACACACACACACACACACACACACACACACACACAGATGGGCTGGAGAGGGGAGGGCCGGTGTCCGCTCGGCGCTCAGACGAATGAGGGCATTAGGATTCAGGAGGCGTAGCGCTCGCACTTCAACCCTGGCAGCGTCTCAGAGAGCGCATTCAACCCCTCCCCCGACGGAGTCGCACAGTGGTACGACCTGCCCCACGCTGCTGCCAGCAGCTCTGCCTCGCGCTTCCCGCCGGCTCCGTATCCAGGATACGGCATGCCGCCGGCACGACTGAAAAAAAAAAACCCAAGCCGTTAGCAGGGGCGCCGAGCCGTTAACGAGCCCAAACGGGAAACTCTCGCTCCAGCGCGGATGTTCGCTCCCGTCAGCCTGGAGAGGTGGACCAAAACACATGGAAGGTAAAACATACACACACACACCTACCACGCTCAATTACCGAAAGCGAGCCGCGGTTCAAGGGAGAATTTCTCTATTTCCGTTTATGTTTCCATCGCCTCATTCCCTTTCCAGTGAGGTCTCTCTCTCTCTCTCCTGCCTCAGGGAGTTCCTCAGTGGGGATGTTTGCAGGCAGGAGAGCTGAGTGTTACATTAAACAGACAATAAAGCCGTGTTACACAGCCTAGCGAGAAAAAGATTTGTCGTGATTTTCTCTTCAGAACTGCTCTTTGCTGTAGCGTTTCCTCCCCCGCTGTCCCCTGCTAAAACGACTCCCAGCTAACAACTGCAATCAATGCATCATTCAAGACACTTAACCCCTTCACAACAACAATCCCACAAAACAAGACGCAGGCCAGCTCGAGACTGAACCCAACGTGCAACCATTTTACCACAACCTCAAAACCTAGTCAACTCAACCCACATCATAAAAAATAAAAGAACAAGAACTACAGCTCGCTTGGGGAGAAAAACGCTCAGACAGGAAAAAGAAGGGGAAGCTTTACAAGGCAGACCTGAACTGAAACTAGTCTGGGTCACTGCTAGTCTGGAGTCAAATTCAGATGCTGGCAGCCCCCCTTAAAACCTGTGATTCAAGTTCAAACTCAAGTCTAGAATTTCAAGGGTTCAAGAAACAACTCTAAGGCAAGAATTCTAAGGCAATTTAAAAAGATTCCAGAACTCTAAGACCACTAATAAAATGTTCTGCTCTAAGGTAGTTTCTAATAAATTCAGAAAGTCCAATGTAGTTGAAAAAGGACTACCATTTGATCCAGTATGACAAATTTTCAAAAATCAGAGGTAGTCGAGAAACCTTTCCAGAATTCCAAGACTGCAAACTAAGAGTTCTAAAAAAAAAAAAAAATTGCAGGCAGTTGCTCAATATTTGTGGAATTCTAAACCTCTTCGTAAAGTCACAGAATTCTAAGACAGCTGACAAATAATTCTAGAGTTCACTTGCAGTTGAGTTATAGAATTCTGAAGCAGTTCAAAGTTCTAGAACTCGAAAGCAGTTGATAAAGTGTTCTGACAAACAGAGGCAATTGGTAAAGAATTTTAGAACTCCATAGTAGTTTAATTCCAGTGGAGAGATGTAGAATTCTAGGGTAGATGAAAGAATTCTGGAACTCCGAAGCAGTTTATAATAAATTCTAAAAGTCCATTTTTGTTGAAAACGGCTGGCATTTGACGCAGTACGACACATTTTCAAATTCAGAGGTCATAGACCTCTAAGACAGCTGACAAATAATTTTAGAGTTCATATGCAGTCGAGTTATAGAATTCTGAAGCAGTTCAAAGTTCTAGAACTCAAAAGTAGTTGATAAAGGGTTCTAAAATAGAAGCAATTGGAATTTTGGAACTCCAATGTAGTTTTAATGGCAACTGACAATTCTAAGAGAGATATAGAATTCTAAAGTAGTTAAAAAATTCTGGAACTCTAAAGTAGGTTATAATAAATTCAGTCAATAAAATCCATTTTTGTTGAAAAAGGCTGGCATTTGATGCAGTACATGACAAATTTTAAAATTGAGAGGTAGTTAAGAAACCATTCCAGAATGTTTTTTTATAAAGAATTCCAGAACGCTAAGACATCTAATTAAGAGTTCTAGAATTCTTAGGCTGTTGCTCAATATTTCTCAAATTCTGAAAATTCTTATAAAGAGTTACAGAATTCTAAGCAGCTGATAAAGAGTTCTAGACTTCAGAGGCAGATGAGTTGTAGGATTCTGCAGTAGTTCACAGCTCTTGAACTCGAAAGCAGTTGATAAAGAGTTTTAAAATAGAGGCAGATGGTAAGGAAATTTAGAATTCCAGTGTAGTTTTAATTCCAATCGACCCTTTTAGAATGGATTTTATAAAGAGTTCCAGCATTCTAAAACTACAAATGAAGAGTTCTGGAATTCTCAAGCAGTTTATATTGAGTCACAGAATTCCAAGTCAGCTGGTAAAGAGTTCTGGAGTTCTGAAGAGATACAGAATTATAAGACCTCTATTAGTTAATTCTGAGATCAATTCTAAAGCTTTTTGAACTCTGAGACAGAATTGAAGCAGTTTTGTGTGAATTTTGTGCGAGTCTAATGTGTAGCGGTTGCTTAATGATCCTCTGGCTACGCACAGTGCTGACGAATGTTCTAATTTTACATGCAACTCAGGAAAAAACAGCCTTCAGACTGAGCAGACGTCACGTTGCATCGGAAAGTGAGCGGCTAGGGAGAGAGACAGACAAAAAAACGGCACAAGAAAGAAAGAGCAGGATATGAGGAGGGGAGAGAGGGAGCGCCGAAACTCCCTCAGCGTGGTTTTAATTGAGAGAGCCATGGCTGGAGTGGGAGTTGTGATAACAGAGGGAAAAGGGTTGAGGTGGCCTCCACAGAAGAAGTGCATCATTAACGGATCAGGAATTTCCCTGACAGCCGGCCAGGACGGTACTGAACGTGCGGACGAGTGTGAACGCGTACGTGCGCGAACATGCGATACGTCTCACTCAGCCAGACCTTAGACTAAGTGACAGCTTGCAAACCACAGTGTGTTTTTACATGCCATTTAGGAACGGGTTTATCGTAGACTATACCTAAATAATAGACACCAAAATTCTGAATATCTGTCAAAGAACTTTAGCAAATGCAGTAATTAGTTCTTTCACAGAAAGTAATCATTACATTAACCAATTGTTCTTTGTACAGGAAGTTACATGAAGTCAGCCAATCAGTTCTGTGCTTGCCAAATCAAGAAAACACTTTACAGTTTCATGTGCAATGTGCATCACACAGTCAGCGAATGGACTTAGGGCGGTCGGGAGGCGTCTGTGGCCAAGACTGCGAGATATAACTGCCGTCGCTCTGAGAGTTGAAGGTCTGTATCCTGCTATTTGCTCAGGCTTGGCAGACAGTGACAAAACAGGGCGCGACACACATGCCTCACTGACCCTCTGTATATACACACACACACTTTCTGCTGGTTACTAAACTGCAAACATTCACACATGAACACTCCTGCTTTTAAAGGGATTGTTCACAAAAATGAAAACTCTGTCATAATTCATTGACCGTTATGTCATTCCAAACCTGTATGACTTCTTCTGTGTTCCACAGACGTATGTACCGTTCTGTTTTTGACCAGTAAATAAGGTAACGACACTGACACTGTAAATGACGAAAAAGCCTTAATTGGGGGGTAAACTATGCATTTAAATAAACTCAACCTCAAACTCTCGCCTTTTTTTTTTTTTGTTTGTTTCTAAAATATGCAGACTGCAAATAATTTGAGAGGGAATTTAGATCAGATTAAACTGCAGTCAATGCATGCGACAGGGTTATTTCAGGTCACAGACTGTTTTGCGGTCGCCATCTAGATCAAAAGATCCGCTTGCACGGAATCCTTAGTACGCGGCCTTGAACGGACAGCCTGACCAGCGGACACGCTCATGCAGTCAACTGTGGAAAACAGGCAGGTTTTTCCACTTGTGCTCGGTTAATGCCTGAAATGAAAGCCAAAATGACTCAATCACACGCGCGCGCACACAGCAAACCGCTCGAAGGCGCCCGGGAGTTTCATCAAGCCAAGAACGGTTTGTTTTGAAGGTGCGAGCCCATGAGAAAATGGAAACGAGAGCGCGCGTAAAACTACGTGCCGTTTGCATGTTTACTGCAGTTGCGCTGGGACCGAGATGGAGTGCCACGTTTAAGAGTGTGAACTCTCGTTCTCTAGCGCTCTGAGACGCACACACACACACAAACAGAGCAGCTGCCGCGGTCTGTGTTGAAAGGTTCGGCCGCGCAGTCATGTCATATTTCCGAGCTCTGGCAGCGCCGCGGAGCTGCTCGTGGCTTAACAGAGAGAGAGAGAGAGAGAGAGAGAGAGAGAGAGAGAGAGAGAGAGAGAGAGAGAGAGAGAGAGAGAGAGAGAGAGAGAGAGAGAGAGAGCGAGCGCTGGCAGCTGAGTGCGTTGCTCGCGGCTTATCTCTCACACACACACAGCGAGAGAGCGGCTTCCTGTCTGAGGCAGGAGCGCGGGAGGGGAAAGGAGGGGGGACGGAACGAGCGAAGACTAGAAAAACAAGCCGCTGTCGACTGACAGAAAAAACACACGCGGACGGAAGGTCTGTCCCCACCTGCTTTGGGCCGACGTGAGGGTGTAGAGGGGGAGGAGGACGAGCGAGCGAAACAGAGCGAGGGAGAGAGAGAGAAATGAGGAATACAGGGTGGGAAGGATTACATTTTATCTCGCTTCCTCTGACACACACACACACACGCCGCACGGATCGGCGCCGAGCGCCCTCCGCTGCGCGCTCTGCCGCTCCCTCACCGTATCTGTGGCGCACGCACAGCCCCGCGAGAACAGCCGCCTTTAACCGATGTCACCAAGCGCATTTATAAAGCCATTAGAGCAGAATTAGACCCCGAGCGCCAGCGGGGAAAATCACAAAGCCCTGAGACTCAGCGGTAACGAGAGCCCACGCTCTCAACAAGCGTTCGAGAAAATCCACCGCTAGCGGAACACTGTAGCGCTCTGCAATCTGGGGAAAAGCTCATTAGAAAAAAAGCTGTTTAGCTATTAGCAGAAAAAAATAAATAAATAAATAAAAATAACATAAAAAAAACTTGGATGTTATTAAAATACAGTTCAGCTATCCATAAACAGTTTAGCTATTAGTAAAAATATTTTAGATAAAAATATATATAGTTTATATTTAAAAAAATATATAGTTTTTTAAAAAAATAATAGTTCAACTATTCCTACAGGCAGTTTTGATATTTTAAAACAGTTTAGCTATTCGTAAACACAGTTTAGCTAGCCTATTTCTAAACACTTTAGCTATTGCTTAATTGTTGGCGTTTATACATGTTTGCTATAACCCAAAAATGTAGCTATTCGTAAACATTTTAGCTAGTAGGCTAGTAAAAAGCTAAACTATGTTAACTTAATTTAATTATAAACTGTTCAGGTATTCCTAAAAACGTCTATTTAGAAAATGTAGATTCTAGTAAAAACTATTTAGATATTAGCTTAAGATTAGTTTATCTATTAGCAAAGAACCGTTTAGCTATTCACACACAATTTAGATATTTTTAAAGTTCCACTGCATATACAACTATATATATACACAATTTACAAATGTGTCAATATGAACAGACAGTTTTGCTATTAGTTAAAAATTTAGCTATTTGTAACCATAGCTATGCATGAGCAAGGTTAAGCTATATACACTTCAGCTATTCCTAAACGATTTAGATAACAGCAATTTGTTCACATGTCCACCTTCTTTGTCTCATAAAAGTGGGCGTGATCATTTGTAAATTTTATGGGTGTGGCTTCCGGTCTCATGGGGCCCAGCTATTTTTAGCGGTACAAAACAGCTGGTTTTGCTGCTTGAATTAGTGTCTTCCAATATTATTTTAATGTATTATCTTAATTATGAGCACACTGGTTTGTACTGCAAACAGTTTTACAGTTTACTGCACATTGTTATTCTTCTTGTTATTTCCCTGGAAGTCTCACCCATAGGCTTACTTCAGCCTTGAGGAAACAGGTGGATAGTTCTCATATAGTACACAGCTCATAGTTTATCTGTTAGTAAAGAACAGTTTAGCTATTTTTAAGGGTCCACTGAAGAGCCTTGAAACGCTCAGCCTTATTCTATGTCTATGTAATTTCACACAAAATAGGAAGACAGGGCGGGGCATATCGAAAAGCTCCTCCCCTTTTAAACTTCCCCTTTCGCCGCTTCCACTTTTTCAGCACACATAAAAACTACAACCTCCAAAGTGTGATTTATTGTGCTCTTTTGTTTGGTTTACCACTAGCGCATGCTGATGACGTTTTATTCTTCTATAGTAACGTGCGTCCTAGCCTACGAGTCAATAGGTGTCACCATCCTACAGTTTACATGCATGTCCTAGCCAAGTTTACTAGATCCATGTGGCACACTGTGATCAGCAATGATCTTACAGGATTGCTAAAATCGTGCAGTGTGTAGAAGGCTGACGAGATTCCCCCTTTAGATTCAATATGAAACTGCTACTGAAGCAAAACAGTGCGGTCTAACCGTTTCTCATCTTAATCTCAGCCACATCGTGCTGCAGCCGTTCGCATGACACAACACAAAATCAGACTTTATTCGCCCCAATGGAAAGCATATTTACACTGTCTGAATCATTCCCTATCCCTTACATGCCATTCACCATAAAGAAAATACTAACTCTGTGAACAAATGACAGATTTCAGATTTCTATATATTTATAGTGTAGAGGGCGGGACGATTTGGATTCTAGAGAGCATTTGATTGGACAGAAAATCTGACGCAAAGGTGAAGTGCAGGGTGATGTCATCAAAATCATTGAAGTTTGATTTCAAGAGGACTTTAAGCAAGGTTTAGCTCCTCATAAATGGCGTTTAGCTATTCATAAACAGTTTAGCTATTAGCAACAGTTAAAGAAAAAAAAAACTGAGTTCAGAAATTACTTTTCAAAATCAAACAAAGTACAAAATGCTAATTCTTTTATGTGAGAACCATCAGCCTTTTTTGTGGTTAGAAATGAAGAAAAACCACTCTCTATTTCCGTGGGCCGTTAATGGCGGGCGTTAGTTTGGGCGACGAGAGATCGGGAGGTGCGCGGAACGGGCGGCTAATGGCTTAAAACAGCGCGTGTTTAGCACCTTCAGCCGAATGATTAATTAACGTGGAGATTACGGAGAGCACTTGTCAGATCGCTGATTGGACCTTAATGGCAAAGAGCCATTCTGCCTGAGAGCAGAATTACCGACAGAGTCTAGCAACCGCAGCAGAATCAGAGAGAGAGAGAGAGAGAGAGAGAGAGAGAGAGAGAGAGAGAGAGAGAGAGAGAGAGAGAGAGAGAGAGAGAGAGAGAGAGAGAGAGATGGATAGGGCTCTTTCACACACACACACACACACACACACACACACACACACACACACATAACGATAGGTTTCAATCAGCACACAAAAGCCAGTTTTGTCCGAGTCATAAAAGGAGGAGGCAACAACCAAACACAAGTGTAAATAAGTAGCGTCGCAACGCAAGCGAGACGTCAGCGCCGGCGGAATGTAATGAAAGAGTGTGTGTTGCAGTAAAACTCTTGGCTTGAGAGCTAAAGGGAGGTGAAGAAAGGCAAACAAGTGAACAAGAGACGTCGGGGGAAGGGAACTACAGACGTGCGTGTGTGTCAAGGCATGCGATGGCCACTTTAAGCACAAAACTTACAAAATACACAAACACACAGCAAGGAACGGAGCACAATGGAACGTGGCATCCCTAGTTGCGAAAAAACAAACCCACAGACACATGTGGATGCACGTTATAGAGAAGCGGAAAAGAGCAGATGGGAAAAACATGGGGAAAAAAAAAAAAAAAAAAATCTAAGCGTAAAACTAGCTTGATTCCGACACCACAAGAGCGTGTTCTATTCTGGAACGGCACCACTGCCTCAATGCTAAAAAATGCTCCGTAAAATGCAATAAGAAACTTTCCTTTTCAGTGGAATTCAAGGCACCGCTGCGGAGCGAGAGAGGAAGGGGGGAGGGCCGGGGAAGGAGAGAAATCATGCGCTCGCAGCAGTAATCGCTCATTTCCTGTTCTCCGTGCCAGTCCTTTCAGACGCACTGCCGGAACTAATCCAGCTCCCCATTAATCTGCACAAATTGGACACGGAACGCCGCGCCATTCCAGAACCCGCGGAACCACCATATTCCAGAACTGCGGAATACCGTCGAATTCCAGAACAACAGGGAATCTGCTAAACAACCATATCAGTGCTGATATTTAAAGACAACATGAAATCTGAATTTTAATAATAATAATATTAATAAAACAACGTTCTAAAAATAATGTTTGTTTTCAAAAAAAATTTGAAAACTTCAAAAATTTGAGATGAGAAAATTTGTCACAAGCATAATAGAGTGCTAGAACGTTGCAAGTACATTGCCGCACTCCTTCACAAAATCCAGTCAACAGAATGACCCAATCAAATTTTAATAGATAAATGCAGCGATATTTACTATAAATGTTCAGTTTCATTTATAAAACATCATAAATGTGCTGCAATTTTACATTGTCTTTAAAGGGAACCCTGAGTATTAAGACTCATATGGATTTATATAACGGAAATTATGTCTCATACTAAAATATGTAGTAGAAAACTCATGAAAGACTTTCGTTATTTTAAAAATCCACATCGTTTTAAACATATTTTGGACTATGGGGGGCGCCATTATTTTGATTACGTAGAATGGCTGCACCTGGCCAGTTAATGACACTATCTACAGCTATTTTTACCGCAACACAGCTAGGAATACACAATGGAGTTCTCTCTCCATTTTAGACCACAGCTACTGAAAGAGCTTACAAACGCAGAGACAAGAATCGCTAAATGCCATCCTGGCAGGATGTAAACATGCCGATGCTTGTCATGATGCCGCAGCCACCGAAGGCGTTTCTCAGTGCAGATTTCACTCGATATCCAGGGGTGTTTAGACTCTTTGTGGGGAAAATCTATGGTACAGAATTTGGTTTAAGCCTACGCTTATATCCATCGGCACCTGTGCACACCGTATCAGTATTTTATTTTAAAAGTTCTACGTAATCAAAATAATGGCGCCACCCATTGTTCAAAATGTGTATAAAACGATGTGATTTTTTTTAAATAATGTAAATCTTTAATGGGTTTTCTACTACATATTTCAGTAAGAGACATCATTTACGTTATATTAAGCTGTTCAAGTCTTAATACCCAGGGTGGCTGCAGCGTTACAAAGACGCTCTCCCGACATTTGTGTTAAACTCAAAAAAAAAAAAAGGACCGGCTACAAGATCAGAGACAGAGTGCAAAGGGTTAAGGTTTTCCAGTTCAGCGGAGAGAAAGAGCAAGGACGCGATGGAGAAAGCACGAAAACAGCGCGCATGTGAAAGCACGGGAATGAATGCGAGCGAGAAAGGTTTGAGTGGGAGTGCAAAAGCCGAAAGGAGAAAGAGATGAGACGGCGCGTATGTGTGTGCGAGCGAGAGGGAGGGAAAAAAAAAAAACAGCGCGTGTGTGTGCATGCGCACGCCAAGCGATCGCTCTGTGCCTGTCAGGGGCTCTCGGATGTCAGACTCAGTCTCACGCAGAAATAATGAGATGCGAAGAGAGCAGGAGAGGGCAGCCGGAGAGAGAGACGGTCGCACACACACACGGGCAAATGCGCGCTTACCTCATATCCCAGCCGCGCAGCTCGCTGCAGTAGTGTCTCGCCTGCGTTCTTGTTGACGATGAGTCGGCGCGCTTCCGGGGGCATGGGCCTGCTGACTGGCGGCTCCGCTGACACTGGAGGTGCGGGGGCGACCGGAGGTACTGGCACATCCGGAACGGCGCATGGAGGGGTCGGGGGCGCCGCGGGTTGGTAGGCAGGAGAAGGGGGACGAGGTTTGACCGGAGAAGACTCGTAATCAGAAAGAGATGCTGGCTGCTTCTGGGCGGAACGTTTCAACACCTGACGGGGGAATAAAAATGCGTTATTTTACAAAGCACTGATTTTCAAGTCAACAGGGAAAGGTGGATGTTCTTTACAAAGATAAAGACAGAGCTACGCTCGCTTGGTGCCGAGAGATGGGCCGGATGGAGCGCTAATTAATCACAGCGACAAGTTCATAGTCTGTGCTGCGGAGAGATTTGAGAAGTTTTAATGTGAAATCGTAAGCTGTTCCTATTTTTTTTTCCACAGTAGTGGAACGTCAGTGCAGGAAACGCTGTTTCCCACCATAAACCAAGAACAAAAGTGTGACTGTCAACAACGGTTCCTCACGCTCACACGCCCCGCATGGTCAGCAAGGTTATTTCTGGCCTGCGGTTAAACATCCCGAAACAGAGACTATTTGCACCAGTACAATCCGTAAACGCGTTTTTAACAGAAAAAACAACGCGCATGAGCGCTTCTCTGTTTTGGGCTCTAGGCTGCGCGCTTGTTTGCGCGCTGGATGGAAAGCTGCAGACGCCGATCCGTCAGCGAGCGTGTTCCCCGGCAGGGAAAGTTAAACAGGAAACAACGGAAGACTTTGGCTCTCTCCCACTCGCTTTATCTCTCCCGCCTTCCGTGTGCGAGTTCTCTATCTGTGGAGCGCAGTAGGGCGGGCGGATGAGAGCCGTGTGTGTATGTGTGTGTGTAGGCCGCGAGTTCATGCGAGCAGACTGAAGGTCGGGAGGGGGGGTGGGGGTGATCGGGGCGGGAACTCCACCCACCCCAGAGGAGTTCCACAGCGCAGCAGCTGTTAGAGTAAACACACACACACACACACACAGCGCACACACACAGAGAGATACGCCTGGTCCGTAATAGCGCAGAGAAAACAAGTCGCTTAAAATATGACGACTGACATTTTCTTGTTTGTCTGAATGAGGACATATAGATTATACAGCCCAAGATTAATCCGATTCTTAAAATATGTGACCCAGGACAACAAAACCAGTCATAAGTAATGCCAAAAAGTATAGATCATGTTCATGAAGCTATTTTGTAAATTTCCTACCGTAAATATATCAAAACTTAATTAATTCTTGATTAGTAATATGCATTGCTAAGAACTTTAACAACGTTAAAGGCAATTCCAGATTCCAGATTTTCCAACAGCTGTATCTCGACCAAATATTGTCCTATCCTAACAAACCATACATCAATGGAAAACCTATTTATTCAGCTTTCAGATGGTGTATAATTAAAACAAACAAAAAAAAAAAAAAAAAAACACTGACTCTTATGACTGGTTTTGTGATCCAGGGTCACATGTTTGTTTGTTTGGGGGTTTTTTTTAAATGTTAAAAAAATATTAGTTGATAATAGTTGCCAATAGCTTTGTGGGAAGTGCACTGACGTCCCGAGTTCGAATCCTGGCTAAAGGACATTTCCCGATCCGACCCCTCCCCCTCTCTCTCTTCCACTTCACTTCCTGTCATCTCTACACTGTCCTATCATAATAAAGCCAAAAATGCAAAAGAAAGAAAGAAAGAAAAAGAAAATAATAATAATAATAATAATAATAATAATAATAATAATCATCGTGTATGTATTTAGTTTATTTTTATATTAATTTATTTAGTATAACTAATAATAATAAAAAATAAAAGAAATGTGTATATAATAAAATAATAATATAAATATAAATATAAATATAAATATAAATATACATAATAATATAAATATTAGAATATAAAATGAATATACACATTATTATTATTATTATTATTAAGTACAACAACAATTATCAATATTATTTAATTATTTTGTCAAAATTATTTAATAATAGAAAATAATAATAAATATTGATAATATTAATAATAGGAAGAATGAGAAGAAATGTGTGTATTATAAGTATAATAATTAAAGAAAAATTCCAGTATTTTGGATTTGTTTAAAAAAAGAAAAGTAAAAAGATAAAACACAAAAAGGGTAAAATGATAAATATACACACTACAGCAAACCACCAGAAACACAAACTGTTATGAGTCATTTTTCCCAATTGAGGACGTCCCGTATGTCCCCAAAGGCAGGTTTCGGAAAAAGTAGTTCACTTTGCAAACCATGTAAGCCCGCACACACTGTATTGTGTAAACACCTATATAATATTGTCATAGGACAGTGTTTGTCTGCTGTAAACGCTGTGGACTCAAGGTGTGTGTGTTTTGTGTTCGGCAGCACCACGCAGGCTACGTGTGTGTGTGTGTGCTACATCTGCGTGCGAGATGGCAACGGGGAGAACGCCGGCTGTGTTATTTAAAGAATGCACAGCGAGTTCACTGGGGAATCATTTTCCTTGACGGAGAGAGAAAGAGACCAGAATTCTGACCTGGCCTTCACTCCTCCCCTCCCCCTCGGTTGCGTCTCTCCGCTGGGAGTCTGCCTTTCAGCGCGAGAGGAGGTCAAAGCAACCGCACTCTAAACACACACGCTATGACCCCCTCCCGTGTCCGTTGAGCCGTCCCAGAGAGCCGCGGTGCTTCCCTAATTGGGATGATTAACATTGTTGTGATTGGAGACACGTATTTAAACGGTTCCTCGCTGAGCCCGGGGAGAACGTTTGGGTTGCGAGCCAAAGCAAAGAGCACCGCTAGCCTCGTGCGCGCAGACAAAGAAAGGACGGATAAACGAGCGCCTCGACCTTCTGTCATCACACCCACATGTGTCGCAGCTCTTACCTTGTGTTGGTGGGCGGGGCTGAGTTCAGGACACTCCTCATTGGTCGACTGCGACAGCATCCTGCGCTCCTGTTGGCCGAGGTGCTTGGTCTTGCACTGCCGCTTGCCCTTTGGCTTTTCAGGGTCGCCGTGCCGACGCAAACGAGATGGGAAGGTGCCGTCGGGGTCTGGAGAGGGCGAGGAAGATCCTAGTGACTTGCGGTGCTCTTTTAATCGCTGCCGTTTGTCTGAGAGGTGAGATGGGATAGAGGAGGAAAACTTCCGTATGGAATCGCCACAAAAGCCGTCAGAGAGAACAGGAATACCTAGAGAGAAAGAGAAGGAAAGAGATTAATATTATGCTTAATATTATAACATCTGAAAAGCTGAATATTTCTGGCCTGTTTTTGCACTGACTGTGGTGGAGAAATGTTAAAATTCAGTAAAATGCATTAAAATTAGCTGAGAATTTTACAGTGGAAAAAAAAAAAAAAATCTATTGAATTTAGTAAAGTTTTTTTGTTTTGTTTTGTTGTGCCATTTCTGCACTGATTGTTGTGAGAAGCAAGTGAATTTTGCAAAAATATGAAAATTCAGTATAATGTATTAAAACTGGCTGAGAATTTTACAGTAAAATGAAAAGAAATTCAGCTGAACTCAGCTAAATGAAAGAAAAATAAAATATTCTAAAAGATAAATATTTAAAAAAAATATTCTTTTTCTGCACCAATTGTGGAGGAAAATCTATGTAATTCTGCAAAATGTAAAAATTCGGTATAATGTACTGAAAAGGAGCTGTGAATTTTACCGTAGAATAAAAAAAAAAAATCAGCTGAATTCAGCTAAATGAAAGAAAAATTTTATATTTTAAAAAGATAAATAAATACTTAAAAATATATTTATTTTCTGCACCAATTGTGGAGGAAAATATATATAATTCTGTATGTAAAAAAAATGGGTATATGATAAGGTTAAGTGTTTTTGTGACTTTTCTGCACTGGTTGTGGTGGAAAGTCTAATGTAAGAATTTGGTAAAATGCTAAAATTCACTGAAATATTACAGTAGAATGAAAAATTCATCCGAGTTAAAAAAATAGACAAAATATTTAATGAACATTCAAAGAATGTGAGGTACATAAAATGCTACAGTGAAAATGTGTTTTTAAAATAAAAGATAATAATAATAATAATAATAATAATAATAATAATAATAATAATAATAATAATGATAATAATAATAATAATACAGAATTTTTTTGGCAACGAATTCTATGAATATACGAATCAACTTTTAATTGTAAAGTCTGCAGTAAATCTCACAGCACATAAAACTGGAAGGAAACAACACAAGAGTAAATATCAAGAACTGAAATTCTGGATTTATTTTTTGTATTTGCGACAGATTTCATCACAGGCAACACACACACATCAAACCGACAGAAGCTCTTGTTAGGTAAATCAGACTGACAGCGGTAGAATGAACGGCAGCAGGCTGACCGCCTTATGAGGGACGGACAAAGGCCGAAAAGATTTACCAAAATTGGTGCATCCTTTCCTTCGTCTGCTTTCTATTTCGCATCACGTGACCAGAGCTCCAGCAAAAGAGGCACGTTTAAGCGATAACATCAACCGGCAGAGAAGGACGGAAGGGAAAAGAGGGAAAACATGAAAGGAAGAGCAAGATAAGAGAGGGAAATCAAATGAAAAGGGAAGCAACAGCGAACAGAAAAGGAGAAATGACGGACGGATGTAAAAAGTGGAAGAATAGAGAGAGAAATGCAGCGGCGAGGGAAAGAGACGATGAAAGGGTGAGCGCAAGGCCGAGAGAGAGGGAGAGAGAGAGAGAGAGAAACCGAGCACGCTCCACATCTGTTCCATTATTCATCATATTCCCCGTTCAGTCGCGCGCACACACACACAGCGCCAGCGAGAGCCCCACCGCGCAGAGGAAATCTCTCTCACACGCATGCAAGCAAGAACAGAGGACGCCAAAGACACAAGACCACATAGCCAACAAAAACACGCACTACCAACTATCAAAACACCAATATATATCAGCCAGGCCAAGTATCAAATTATCAAATTTGGGCAATAACTGGATTTTTGCTAACAACAGTCCTCACAGCCTCATTAGATACATTTGAAAGCTATGAAATATTGTTTTAACGGTACATATTCAAAAATTCCATTTGTTTGTTAAACTGATTCAAATTTGGCAGAATTTTTGGTAAACTAGTCATTTTTGTAACGTTTTTAGTACAATAAGAAAAATATTTTGTATACAAAATGTATATCAGTCAGTCCAGTTATCACATTTTCAAATGTGGGCAATAACCCGATTTTTGCTAATAAAAGTTGTCACAGCCTTATTAACACATACATTTGAAAGCTGAAAAATATAAAAACAAAATAAGTGTTTGTTTCAACAGTTCATATTCAAAATTTCCACTTGTTTGTTACATTGTTTCAAACTTGTTTGAATTTTTGGTAAATTATTAATTTTAGCAATGTTTTTACTCAAATTAAAATTATTTGTATACAAAAAGTATATTAGCTAGGCCAAGTATCAAATTATCAAATTTGGGCAATAACACAATTTTTGCAAACAAAAGTTCTCACAGCCTTATTAACATCAATTTGAAAGCAAAAGAATATTAAACACAAGATAATTGTTCGTTTTAACAGTACATATTCACAATTTCCAATTGTTTGTTATATTGTTTCAAATTTGGTTGAATTTTTGAAAATATTGTAAATTTTGTAATGTTTTTAATAAAATATGAAAAATAATTTGTGTACAAAATGTACATCAGCCAGGCAAAGTATCAAAATATCAAATGTGGGTGATAACCTGATTTTTGCTAAGAACAGTTCTCACAGCCTTATTAACAGATACATTTAAAAGTGGAAAAAAACCCATAAGATAAGTGTTAATTTTAACAGTACATGTTCAAAATTTCCATTCATTTGTTTTAAATTTGGTAGAATTTTTTATCTTTTTTAATTTTTGTGACGTTTTTAGTAAAATAACAAAAATTTGTATGCAAAATGTATATCAGCCAGGCCAAGTATCAAATGATCAAATCTGGTCGATAACTCAATTTTGGCTAACAAAAGTTCTCACAGCCTTATTAACAGATACATTTGAAAGCTAAAAAAAAAAAAAAAAAAAGATAAGAGTTTGTTTTAACAGTACATATTCAAAATTTCCATTCGTTTTTACATTGTTTCAAATTTGATTAAATTTTTGGTAGATTCTTAATTTTTTGTCGCTTTATTTTTAGTAAAATAAGAAAAATAATTGTATACAAAATGTACAAGTTTTGTTTACCAATTGGTGAATTTGAGTAAATACTGCATAACTTTTTACTTTCACTTAGAAAAATAAAAATAAAATAAATAAATAAATCCATTTTGTTAAATAATACTATAATAATACATTCACCCACCCTGCTATCAAGATATTGCTGGAAAAAAAACAAACAAACAAACACCATCAGTTGACCACTACTACCAATATTCACAAACACACACAAATTTACACAAGCAGTAAATCTGCAAATCATATCCTTACCACAAGATTACATCCACCACATATCAACAGTCTCTGCAGTGATTTAGTTTGGTGGAGATGAAACTGTCAGATCTAATAGATCGGCCCGAGACAAAAATCACCTTAGAGAACCTTCAACACTCAGACCACCAACTGTGCAACTGTTCGTATTTGGTGTGTGTGCGTTTGTGCACAAGAACCCATCCTCATGGGCAAACTGTTCCAGCCTGCGTAAAGTGCTCCTCTCCTTCAACAGGCTAATTAAAGTCCTACCCCGAGAACCCTTGAGACCGGATTCACCGCACCTACCCCACACGCACACACATACACGCAGAAGTGTGCGTGCTCTGCAACCTAAGTGAACCACTCAATTAGCAAAAGGGGAGCAAAGACCTTAATGCCTTTAAAAATCAACAGAACAAAAGCAGCGCGCTAAAAACGCACACACACACCCTGGGGCTTACAGCAGAGAGTCGTGCATCACTGGCATGCGCGTCTTGTCTCTCACACCTCGTCATAGACAACACAAATTAGCCCGCGTGTGCGTACGAATTCCCTCGGCTGAAGAGCAAGAGTGTGTGTGTGCGGTGGGAGACGGATTTTGACAGGGACATCTGGGGGATATTAGCCTCCCATTAGCACGCAACTGGGCACACGCGCACACACAATAATGCATTAACTAGCAAACCATCTCTCAGCTTGAGTAAAACCAAGATGCATATGTATAGGACATATTACTCGCACGCACAGAGTGAGGGATAGAACGAGATAAAGAGTCTCGTCTCTCGTCTTGCTGCTCTCTAATCCTCCTGACAGAACGCCAGCACAATATCCAGCAGCCAAGATACTGACGGGCAGCCACGCACACACACACACACACACGCACGTTGTTATTTGCACAGTTGTGGAATCTCATGGCTCATTACTCTGCGGCATGCGCTTTCTCGGCGATGCTTTTATACCAACAAGGAAGCGAGCGCCTGAGAGTGTGCGTGCGAGCGCGACTTGTCAATCAACAAGAATCATTATAGCTATCCCAAAGCCGCAGACACGGGGCGACGTGCTCTGCTTTCCTCTAATCTGCCTCTCCCTACTGCCTCGCTCTCGTCTTTCACCTCAGTTCTCCCCTCAGTGCTCCGTATCCTCTTTTCATCTCTTTCAGTCCCTCTCTTCCACCCTTTCCCTTTGCTTTCTAACAGCCGTTCGTTCCCTTTCTCTTTGTGTCTCGTTTGTTCACGCTGCTTGTGTCTCCCTGCTCAGTTCTCTCCTTCTGGGTCCTTCTCTGACCTGCATAACTAAATGAGACTTAGTCTTAGCTTAGAGCACCATTTACAAGCCGAACGAAAACAGGGCTTTGTAGGGCGTAGTATGTAGAATAGAGAAAGTATTGTGAAATGGTGTCGCTTCTATAGCATAGGAAGCTATTGCATGTAGGGCGCTTTATACATGTGTAATGTATTAACTGTAGTATATACTTAGTAAGTAGGATGTAGTGTACATGTAAAGCGTAGTGGGTAAGCCGTAAATTAAATTGGATGTGAGAAGGTTGTATGTTTTAGTAGTTTGAAGGATACAGATTGCAGATGCAGTATGTAGGAGTTGGGTGTAGTATGCAGTTTGTAGGAAACAGGGTGTAAAAGCTATTGTGCAGAGTGTAGATTGTAGTATATAGGGTGTAGGATGTAGTTTTTACCCTACAAAGATGGATACTACATAGACTGTATTATGTAGAGTGCAATACATAGGAGGTAGAGATACAGTATTGTAGGGTATAGGGCAGGGCTGCCCAAACTCGGTCCTGGAGGGCCGGTGTACTTCAGAGTTTAGCTTCAACTTGCCTCAACACATCTGCCGGGAAGTTTGCCTAGTAAGAGCTTGATTAGCTGGATCAGGTTTGTTTGATCAGGGTTGGAGCTAAACTCTGCAGGACACTGGCCATCCAGGACCAAGTTTGGACAACCCTGGTATAAGGCATAAAGTGTAGTATGTAAGCCATCTGTAGGGCGTAATATGTAGTTTGTGGTATCTCTACCTGAACCGTTTGAGACTAAACAGCTAAATGAGGACACTGATTAGTCACGCAAATCAAACAAGATAACAAACGAGACGACAAAACCAATTTACACCATTGTCCCTTGCCATCTTAAGTCCAAGGTCCTGTTGACACAAATATCTTCTAAAGATTTTCACAAACAGGCTTTTTTTTTTTTTTTTTTTTTTTTTCTTCTTCTTCTTCTTCTTCAAGCCCTGTTCTCCATTTACAACCCTGTGTTTAAATGAGAACGGGAACACGAAAACGTACCTGTTTCAGACTCTGCGTATTCCAGCTGGTCCTTAGTCCAGCCTTTCTCCACTTCGGCTTTCCTCTTCAACCCCTTCTCTTCAAATCCATTTGCTTTGACCTTTCGATCCACAGCGGGGACACCGTGGGCGACTCTTGGGATCTCTGAGGGGCAAGGGTCAAGCTTTTCCCTCCTGGTGGTTTGGAGTGGTTGAAGAGAAGCTTTGGATGTGGGAGACAAACCCATGTTGGGAGCACCGAATTGTGGCCTGTCATGGTTGAGCTGCCCCTGTCTATCCCACAGTTCCTGAAGATTATGAAGGTGGCGGGGTTTACTGAGCCGAAGACCCGTCAACTCGATACACACCTTCAGATTCTTCACCTCCTGCTCAGAGGGCTGCGGCCACACGTCTGTGGAGAGAGACAGAAGTGATCCATTTATACCTTGTATTAACATTCAGCTCGGTTGTTCTGATCTTAAGTGGTCAGCTGGGACGAATTGCTGTGTATACCTGGATTTACTACGCATCTGAAATGTGATTTGCACAAGGGTAGGTTTGATTTTGTGACAACATACTTTGCGTATACAGCTAATACTTTGCGTACTAAACTGTGTCCAAATGTGTTCAGAAGATACCAGATATTGCATCCCAACAATGTCCCAAGTAAGTCTTGCAAAAATTTTTTTACTGGATGGATTCAAAAACCCTTGTTCTGTTGGCAGCAATAGCCTTGTGGGCAAGGCGCCGACATACAGCATTGTTGCACTTAGGGTGTCCCGAGTTCAAGTCCCGGCTCGTGGTCCTTTCCCAAACCGCCCCCCTGCTCTCTCTCACTTTGCTTCCTGTCTCAATACTGTCCTGAAAAAACCTTTTGTGCATGCATTTAGGATGCATTAGGCGGTGCGCTACAAATGCTCTGTAGCCACTGACATCTCCAACCACCAGAAGTTGTTCATCAAATCACAATGCATCCCCAGAATTGGATCATAATGCATTTCCAGAATCCATTTACAGCTGAATTTAACGATGTCCACTTGTGTCAATTCAAAGTATAAACAATGTTGCACACTTAGAGCAGGAATTGTTTTTCAATTGTTAACAGAGTTGTTTCCTTCTAGAACACAAACACCCACCAGTTTGATAGCTTTTAAATGAAAGTACAGAGCTCAACAGACACCCACATTTTGCTGACAAAAACAAGCTTTCTGGGACACGTTTAAGCGATGCGAGTTTATACAAAGGTTGTTTTGATGTCTGAAAACGCCCTTTAGACTGAGCACAAAGAGAGAGTAGGGCAGAGAACGCCCGGCAGTTGTGTTTATTTGGACCATGTGACGGCAATAAACACAAATCAAGATGAATCGAAAAGGCCAGCAAAAGGATCAAAGCCGGAGCAAGCAGAGGAAAAGGGAAAAGAGCAGCGAGAGAGTGAGACGTGTCAGATAGGGAGACAGGAGGTCGGCGATAAGATGAAAGACAGAGCAGACCATCCGCGACTTGCAGTTGGCAAAGGTGGTGGAAAAGAACGGGATGAAAAGACGGAAAAAGAGGACAGACATTGAAGGACACTGGAAAGACAGACAGCCCAGATGTCTACCTGAAATCAGTCTCGCTCTCTTCGCCGCGATGCCATTATCATCCTCTCCTCTCGTCCGTCTCTCTCCATCTCTCTCTTCCGCGGTGTGCGTGCAATCAGGGTGGCCTTGGCTCTGTTCCAAACCCAATGCACGTTTCCTGCCCGTCGCCGTGCCAACAGACCCCTCCTCTTCTCCTTTCACGTCCCTCGTTCTCTTCTCCTCCACTCGGCGGGACTGCGGGACATCGGCTGGTGGGCCGCACCGCTGGAGCACGGGAACTCTGTTGTTTGCACATGTCGGTGTCACACCTGTGTAGACGCACAACACAAATGCATTAGTCAGATACATTGCGTCACCGGCTTCAAGTTCAAAAGAAGCGCGACAAACCAGTAGAGGCCGCAGACAGAGAGAGATAGAAAGGAAAAGACTACAGAAAAACAACCCCGTCCCCCCCACCCTGGACACTTGCGTGTTTGTGCTAACTACACCACACCCATCCCACACGGGGAGCTAGACGGCAAACAGGGACGCACTTGCTCGCTCTCTCTGCAAGCTTAAATTAGCCTGAAACATCCGTGCCAAGAGCGCAAGCGGCAACCCAGCTCGAGTCTCCTCTCCCTCCCCCTTGCTCTCTCTCCTCGCACTCTCCTCCCCCTCTCCTGCTTTCTCCCGTTCTGTGTGTGGCAGTGAAAAGCGCTCCTTGAGAATGTCTCCCGGCAGCTAAGAGCAGCCACGCAGATCAAAGACAGGCGCTAGGGGCTCACGCTCCATACCGCCCGCTTCTCTCTTTCACACACACACACACACACACACACACACACACACACACACACACACACACACACACACTCGCACCATATATAGCGTCACATGCACGTCCTAAAAAACATGCGCACACATTATTCAGTCTTATAAGTCACACATTTTTACAAAAATACACATTCCACAAAAATTATTAAATAGTGCGTAATCATGCATACAAAATGACTTGATTAACGTGCTCTCGATGCAGAACAGAACCACCTTTATACTGGCCTGGATAAGAATGCAGCCCACCCTGCCCCGGGCTCACAAAGACACGCACAAAGCATGTGACTAACACCACATGCATCCCATAATTCATGGCAATGTGTGCGCCATAGCAACTCTGAACCAAAACAGATCACCATGGTAACATCATTCGCGTCACCCGGAGAGAGTTAATGTGGCCATTCTGAGAGAGCGAGACGGCGATGTTGAAGGACAGATGGGGCATAAAATTCAGGAGAGGAACGAAGGACGTGAAACATCTAGAAAGGACGCACAAAATCAAATAATCGGTTTTGTTTCTTAAATCAATTACCAGAACTGTATTCGACAGATGTGATCAAGTCTACAATCAAAACTACAGTAGGAGGTTTCTTTTGTAGCATTTTCACCCTCGAAGCTTCACAGGAACTGCCGGTCTGCCGAGCGCACTCTGTTTATGTAATCCAGAGTGCTGTTAATTGTCCGTGTGGCTGACACACATGCAAGCGTTCACGCGCACACACACACACATTCTGACCCACATGCACAGGAAACGCCTCGCCTCTGTGAAAGCCACCAGGGAGAGCGAGGTCACATAGCAGCAAAGTGTTGATTTGGAAATCTGATGGCATTAGGCCATTACCAAAGCTCAAGTGGAAAAAACAAGAGCCAAAACAGCAGAGAGAGAGAGAGAGACAGAGAGACAGAGAGAGAGAGAGCCAGAGCATGTGCATGTTTATGTGAGCGCTTCCTGTTTGAGGGTGGCGGTGGCGGAAGCCATGTTTACCACGTCGTTTCCGCTGGTTTAACGCTGTAGCATGGAGCGCCACGGCACAGGGACCGTCCCTAGTGACAAGGGAAGGAAATGCGAGGGGGTTGGGGGGGGTGAAGAACGGGCAAGCGCCTGTGAATCTGGGATGTTACAGAAGATCGCAGGACAAAAGGAGAGCAGATGAGTGAAAATAGGCAGACGAAAGTTAGAGGCAGCACATACGACAGACGTTTCACGAAAGACAGAGAGCGTGGAACAAAGATAGCCAGAAATGAGAATAAAAGGGAGCGCAGGAGCGCGAGAGGGATTGCGCTTATGTGTGTGTGCGCGAGCTTCTTACCGTTGTGCTGCTCGGTGTGATCGGAGAGGGCCGAAAGGGCTGCGGAGGGCCTGGAGCTTGGCTGGCTTCGTTCCCAGTCTCCCGCTCCACGCTGGCTCTCTGCCAGCTCCCTCTCTCTCTCCCGCTCTCTCCCCGGTCCAGGCGCTGCAGACGACACACACCCCTCCTTTTCCTTCAGCTCCAGCTCCGAGAAACGCATCATCGCACGCTACACAGACACACACACACACACACACACGGCACAATCGTGAAACCAGATCCAGTGTTACGAGCACCAGCCGTAAAGCCTGTCTCTCGTGTGCTCCAGTACAACAAAAATAAAGGGGGAAAAAACAGAATAAAACTTGCATAAAATAAATCTGCAGTGAGAGTAGAATGAGAGTAATGCTAAAGCGCATTAGAGTAAATGCAGCAAAGGCATATCAATAACTTATAACAAAAGCTAACTGATATAGGTGAAATCAGGGGATACTTTTTATTCATATTTGACCATGCAATTTTCAGGGCCCCTCAGAAAGGGGGAAAAGGAAAGAAAAAAAGTCTAACTTCACAACCGCCTGTGGGCGCAAAACCAAGTGTTACTCATTTCAACTGATTAGTAATTTAAAAATAAAATGAACTGACCTCCCAAAACGCAGCTGGTTGACTTAAATTACTGTCCTCTTGTGATAATCCTTCCATCTAAGCAATCAGAATGGGGCTCAATATCTTTTTCAATGATTTGAATTGAATATTTACACAAATTTAACACATCTGCAAGCAAACATTAACTTACCCTCATACACAAAAATAGGGGGAAATTCATGATATTGTTTGAGAATGCTAAGGCTGTTTAAGTGAAACTTCCATGTAAGATATGTGGTAATGCGTAGAACATACTGGCTTACTTAAAAGAACTTTCCAAATTGTGTGGGCTATCTGAAATTAGGGCATTGTCTTCCATCAGCCTCTCCCTTCGCTGCGCGACTATGTGTGTGTGCGCTAATGACTCTGCCAGTCGGCGAGCGCTCTGCTCGCTGCTGCTGGTAAGAACTCTAATCTTCCCCATCAGGAAAGAATGGGCCGGATTTCACTTAAGCTGGGAGGGCTGCCACTACGCACATGGCTAGTGGGGGCCTAGGGGTGTGCATGTGTTTGTGTGCGCGTGTAAAGAGAGGAACGGAGTGCAAGATGGAAGCGTGTAGGAAAGGGTGTGCGATTATGTTTGGGTATGCCCCGCACACACCGGTCTCCAGGGCTCACCTGCAGGTTAACAGTTGCCTGCAGCATTATGTGCTAGCAAGGCCACGGCATGCACGCACACACACACAAACACTCAGCAGCTGAGCTTCCGCACGACTGGGCAAAGCAGCCACAGACGGCACTTTGTGTTAACCCTTTCAGTCGTTGACTGAACCACACACTCAAGCGTTTGTGTTCTTGTTCAAACACCCAAGTTCTCTCACGCTAACTGTAGAACTGCTGCCATTAAAGCCTGTTTGACAGATTCACAGCAGGGGCCCCTAAAACTGCTAGAAAGAGAGAGCAGGAGAGGGAGTGTGGGTTACGGAGATCTGTAATTAGCAAAGCGTTCAATATAGCCAAGTGTGGATGTTAGATACGAGTGCCCGTTCAAAGCCGGAACTGAGGTCAGAGCTATTTTTAAAGAGAAGCTGTAAATCTGGGGATGGCTGGGAACTTTATCTAATTCATTGACAGTTGCTAGTTGACCAGGGAACAGAAAATATAAGGTGTTCTCAAATTATAGCACTCTGACCTGATCTTAAGGTGTCTGAATGCTTCTCAAACTGAAAATGTGATAATGACATGTGACATGGTCCAAAACTGCACAAACTTCCCTATTCATCCCAACCAACATGCAAGAATTGCAGAACTCACCTGCAAGGCTCGCTGTTCCCGGCTCAGTTTGCTGGAGTCTGCGTACAGCTCAGTGGTGACGCACTTGAAGCGGTCGCCAACATAGCCTGAGGAGTTGGCTATTCTCTTGGCCAAGCTGGATCTCTTGCTTTTAGACAACCCATGTCCTTCCTCCTCATCCTCATGGGACTCTGCATCTTCTGGTACATCCTTGCCCAGCTCCGCATATTGCCGATTAGCGTGGTGCCTATCGACTTTGAATTCAGCACCATCAGCTCGAGCCCTTTCGCCGGAGGTTCTGGCACAGCGCAGTGTCTGCTCTTCCAACATGTCAGGTAGTGGGCTATGCTCAGAGGAGCTTTCCTCACTCTGGCTGTGCACAGGAGAGTCAGACTGCTTCTGTGGCCGAGGCGGACTGCATACCTCTGCCCGCCGCTCTGAATCAGTTGGCCAGGATACGGCAGGCTGGCCGGAGCGCAAAATCTGCATGAGCTCTGGCTCTTTCCCTTCAGAATTACTGCCACTCTCATTCCCCATCCCTGTCCCACTGCCGACTGGCTTAGCTGGCTCTTTGCATTTGGCATCGACGGCACTATGTTTGTCTGGCTCTGGACTGCCATCTGTGTCATCTTGGACCAGGTCGATGCAGACAATCTCCTCTTTATTCACTGTGTGAGGCTTGCTCTGAGACTTTGAGCCCAAAACTTCTTGCCTCTCTGACTCCCTCTCAGATTTGTAGCATGGGTCTGTGTCAGCGATGCTTTGGCGTTTGTACGGAGCCTCGTCGTGATGCCAAGGCTTGTCCAGGGGTCTGTGCCTCAGTTCCAGACGCTCCGTGACTTTGTGGTCCAGGGGCAGGTGGGGAGACATTAGTGGATGGACCATCTCCTGTGAGTCGTGGTAGGTCAGATATTCTCCATGACTGGGTGGGATTCCATACGGGATGCCAGGCTTGTGTGGCAAGCGGGCTGAATACAGACTGTTAGTGCCCAGCAGAACTGGATGGGGGTACACTGGCCCTTTTCCTGACAACTGCAAGTGGGAAAGGGAAAGACTCTCGGGTACTGGGTACGAGAGATATCTGCTAGAATATGCTAAGCTGGGAGAAAGATAGGTTTCACCCTGAGGCATGTAGAGGTGGCTTGGAGCATGTCCATTCTCTAAATGTGATTGCTGAGGCTTGAAGCCAATTTCAGGGGTTTCAGGTTTTTTGAGTGTCTTTGAGGGCTTTGTAGCTGTTGGGGTCTTTTCTGGTGGGGTGGGAACCGACTTCGGCCATTCACCATTAATCTTGGGAGAAGGCGAGACAGATGATGGCCGAGATGGTGTAGTTACGACAGTAGGGGCAGAACATGGGACTGAGCCATTGTTTTGGTCATCAATTCTGGGACAAGAGGAACTTCTTGACTGTGGCACCACATGTTCAAGATTCTTATTCTTGATGATGCTGGAGCCTTTGTTTTGACTAGCCTCAGAGCTGATTGTCTGGGTAGGACTCGGCACCACCCAGGAAGATGGTAAAGTGCTAATTATCTCAGGCCTTTCTGGAGTTTTAGAAGAAGTGCTAACTGTGGAGGATGATGGAGAAAGAGTTTCTTTTAAAAGCTCCCTGTTTGGGGTAAGTCCATAACGGGCGGTAGGGGAATAGCCAAGCTTGGCTAAGGCCTCTAATTTTGGGGGATACCCATTGGTAGGTCCTTCAAAGTCCATGATTTTGGCAGACAGGTCTAAAGGCTTGTCTGCTGGGTCTTTGGTAGTAGGCCCCTGTTGAGGTGGTTTCTCAGAAGACGTCTTAACAGGTGAGCTACTGCTCTTTCTTTCATTCCCCATACCTCTGTTGGACTCCATGGTTGCCTCTTTGGCTTTAGACTTCTGGCTACTGGGCCGAATTGGAGAGCGAAGCTCTTTGGACATGCTGCTGATGTAGACAGGGTGAGCAACCGATGGCGAAGATGAAGAGGATGAGGAAGGACTTCTGTACGGAGGCTTCTGGAACTCCATAGTGCTATCCACAAGAGGTGGGGGAGGGGGTGGAGGTGCCGCAGGCGGCTGAGGGGGGCGTGGTGTAGGGCGGGGTGGCTGCATTACAAGGGAAGGACATGAGTCTACTGAGACTATGGAACTGGAGCCGCTGCTAACACCAACGCTGCTACTGTTGCTGACATTACTGCTAGTGCTGCTTGTGTTTTTGCTGGATGGGGTCCGGATGGACTTGCAGTTGCTGGAACTATTTCCACTGCTGCTGTGCTGCCTATCACTGGGTGACTGGTGGTGGGACTGGGTCTGCTGATGTATGGTCTGCTGCCCAAATGCTGAGGGCTCATGGTGGATCCTTGGCCCAATACTCTGTATCGTTTTGTCCTGGTGGTGCATCATAGGTGACAGTGCAGTAGGGGCAACAGTCGCAGTGGGGATCCTGAGAGGAGCAGCAAGGGGTGAAGATATAGGTGCAGGGGGATAGGGGGGCATGTAAAACAAGCGCTCTGTACCAGCTGCACTGCCTCCTGCTCCTGCACATAGAGACTGGTAGGCCAGATGCTGGGGAAGGTAAGGTGGCGGTTGTGACAGGATCGATGCTTTATACATGTTCAAAGCAGTGTATTTACTGGAGTCTAAGAAGGGGTACATTCCAGCTTCATGATAGGGATTCATCCAGGGAACCCGCAGATAGCTGCTACCACCATTGAGACTCAATTCTGGGGGCTTATCTGCTTGTACGACCCGTCTATCCAACCCTAAAGCATCTGCGCCAGACCCAGGCACAACCAGTGGCTTTTGAATCCCAGGTGGGGAACTTTTATAAAGTCCAACGTAACTGTTTGCGGTCTTTCTGCTGTCGAGAGACACATCTGGTTTGTAAAGCAAGTCGGGGATCCTGTCACCAACATAGCCCTTTTCTGTTGGCAGGGTCCGGATTCCTGGTGGATAAACCATCCCTCCATGAACGTGGAGGCTCTCCCGCATCAGGCTGGCCCGATCGATGCCAAGTGCACTGAGAGGGTTCATTCTGCAGGTTGTACTCGCATCCACCTGGGACAAAAGAGCAGAAAGTGGTAAGGGTGGGGGAGAGGGAGTGCAGGAGCAGACAACAAACAAAGAGCAATAAGATTCAGACAACGAACAGACAAGTGAACAAAAGGCCAATACAGATTAACAGCAGGTTCAATCCATCCAATCTTTATCACCTTTCACTAAATGAGAGGGCAGATGTATCACTGAAATAAGACACTGTGATAACAACCTCAAAAATGAATCACAGCACATAAAAGGCATCACAAGTGGTCATTTTATATAAACATCAGACTTTCTTATTAAAAGGTCAGAGAAAAGCATCTCACTTTCTAATCACAAACTGATTCATACACAGCAATCTGATGATTTCCCCAACACCTTAAAGAAGCTAATAGGAAATTACAAGGACGTCACAACACATTGCACTAGTCAAGGTCAGAAGAGGCGAATCCAGAAAACGTTTTTAAATGTCAGCTGTAGTGAGGTTCTAGTGCGGGAAACGCAGCAGCTTTGATGTATGCTTTCTGGGCAGTCTGGCAGACAGCAGAGATCGGTCTTCCCATCATACGTGAGACAGACCTGGGAGTCAAATTATGCCAGTCCTGGCTTGTGAATGCATCTGTCAACAATGGAAAATTCTAATGCAAGAAAACAGGTGATTACGCTCTTTGCAAGCATGACAGCTTGATATATTTCAATGTGGGAGGGGATAGTTTGAAATCTGTCTCTCTATGAAAAAGCCTGTTCTACTAGAAGAGAATATCTGTTGTATACATGCATGTGTATTAAATTAAATCAAATCCTTACCATGCTTTGAATGAGGACTCTGTTTCTCTGTTAGTTCTCAACAGATTCCCTCGTCTTCACCATCCCATAAGGATAATTGTCTGTTGGAGAACAAAAACAAAGATCTTATACATCCCGCAACTCTTAAGGTAGAATATTTACCACATTCTATTATTTATTCATATACCGTTTTCAGTTCAGGGTAAACACAGTGGACCACAGTGAAAATGAACCTTGATCATGGAGCGGAGAAATTGGCATACTACCGCTAACATGAGCAGAGAGAGGGAAAATGAGAAACGACCTCTTCATAAGGCCTTGGCCTGCTTTTCCACCTCCACATGCCTTCCTCTCTACAAACGGTCACCAGGCCACGTGGCTTGTTATCTCAGAGCAAGTGCTCTGATAAGGAATCCCTCTGCGTTCTGCACTCATACAGAGCAACGCAAAGAGGGGAGTGAGTGGGGGGGGGGGCATCATTACAGCGGAGAAAGCAGCAATCAAAACCCGCCCCCTCCCCCCCAAATACTGCCGCCCAGCCCCGCGGCTTGGCAAGACATTACAGCGGAGCTTTGTTGAGTAGGCGAGCTGCGCCTCTGTTATTGATGGCTCTACAGACCCCAGATTTCAATAACGCAGACCCAGAGCTTATCTAGAGACATGGCCACAGTCGCTGCTATTGAAGGAGTGAGACAGTTTGCCCTCTGTCATCAATCAAACCAACCTACACACATACACACACAGATGTGCATGCATCACTTCCATAGCAACCTGTGTTGCATGACAGCTTCAATGCATAAGCAGAATGCATTAATACAATTAGAATTCATCACTAAAAGCAGTTGCGTTTATGCAAAACAGCGAAAGACCCATTCCTATTCAGGCCAAGCACATGCACATGAGTAACCCTCTTGCATTTACACGCGACGTTGAATTATTGTTCTATAACTACACCAGCATTAAGCCGCCATTAAACTTAATAAACGTAAATTCAGCCCCTGTTCCCGGAGCGTGTGCCTCCCTTCCCCCAACCTCCCCTGCTCGCAAAGACTAATCCGACCCTGCCGTGGGGAGCGCAGCAGAAACCCACTCGCCTTGGCCATTCAGTCACGTTCTCTGCGCTCTCATTTTCCGTCCCCTCTGTGACCCGCTCTTTCATTGCGCCAGCGGGGGCGAGGACATTATGCATTTGAGGGGCGCTTCGGTAAGAGGGGTACTCACCCCCCACGGAGGAAAGAAACCTCCGCTCTCAAAGACATCAATCACAAGCCAAGCTCGCCGGGCGCTTTGTCTGCCATTTAATGCAGGTGAGCCAACACTGAATCGAGCTGCATGGGCTGTTTTAACTTTGTTTCTAATCACCTTGGCTTTCAAACTAAACAAAAGACTATACAAAGGTTAAACTTTGCTATGTATTTTACGTTCTTTAGCACCGCCACTATTAAATGCTCGGAGCAGCAACGGAATTGGTTTGTGGTTCCCGTCATCGGGTGCAAGAAAAAAAAATGCTGTAATTTTGCAGCGCCTAATGGTCGGCTCACTTCAAAGCTAACAGACCGTGCAGGTAATGGGCAAAATCATAAAGTGTATAAAATTACCTATATGTATACAAATTTAAATTATGATATATAGCCTATATAGAAACAAGAATGAATTACTAAAAAAAGGAAAATATGCATATTATTTGCCATTTGGTGTACAAGAATAGGAAGGAGGACCAAAACAACAACACCACTTAGTATGTTTATAATTTACAAGTTAAACGAATTATTTTCAATGACGTTTGCGTGACGGCATGGCACGGATAAGCCAAAGGCACTACCAGGCGTGAAAGCCGCTGCATCAGGTCGTTGTTGTTGATAGAAGAACTCGAGATGATGTTATAAAGTGTGCGGAGCATGAAAGAGAGTGTTAAATGTTTAGCTCCTGAGGTGTGAGTTTTTGCAGTAAGGGCTCAAGTGTAGAGAAAGGAGGGCCGCTGAGATCTCCACCTAGGAGCCCCAGAGGCCCCGCCATCAGCTCTCCAGCTGTGGCAGATCGCCAAGCCTATCGTCCGCCGCGCCGACACTCTCTACTGCTCTTAAAGTGGCAGTAAAATGTTTTATAATATCCGTAAGCGGGAGATAAAAACAAAGCCGAATGAAGGGGGAAATACAAGGACAAAAGCTTTTCGAAATGTAGGCCTACTAAAACGTATCGCATGCCTCCGTGACTTATGAAAAGAAGGTATGTGATGCGGCCCTTATGCGAAGAAGATATTTTCATTAAAGCGCGCCGTTTCAAAGAGAACTGCTTTGCTGTGAAAGGCATGAGCTTATCTTTATTACCTTAAGGCCCAAAGCGTCCAATGTCTAACTGAAAACGAACGTGTCAGACTCCAAGGTGCTCCGGGTGAAATATCTGTCCACATCACTGACACTCGTACATAAATTAACCTAGATTATCACATATTAGCACAGGCCGAACCCAGACTTAGTGTGTGAACTATTTTGATACTTTCTCTGGTGATTTGGGGTATTTCTGCGACATTTTTTTTTTTTTTTAAAAAACTACTTTAAACTGAGCGCAAATGCAATTTTGCAGCAGCTTTTCTGACTTTTAGAAAACAAACATTTATTATTAGAAAATAAACACTGAGTTTTAGGGGAGAATTTTTTTTTATAAAGACTTCCACTGCAACGTCATTTACGCCACATATCAAATTGTTGTGTTTATTAACAGCAAAGTGCTGTTTAACAGCATTCCGTGATAGAAATGACGTTAAACATTTTTCAAGTCCTTTGCTGCTAATTTCATACACTGAATAACAAGTTTTTAGATTTATACATCATCTGAATAAATAAGCTTTCCATTGATGTATGCTTTCTTAGGATATGACAATGTTTGGCTAAGATACAACTATTCGAAAATGTGAAATCTGAGGGAGCACAGAAAGAAAGAAAGAAAGAAAAATATTGAGAAAACCGCCTTTAAATTTGTCCAAATGAAGTTATTAGCAATGGACATTACTTATCAAAAATAGTTTTGATATACAAAATATCTTCATGGAACATGATCTTTGCTTACTATCCTAATGATTTTTCGTATAAAAGAAAAATGGATCATATTAACTCATACAATGTATTGTTGTCTATTGCTACAAATATACCCGTGCTACTTATGACTGGTTATGTGGTCCAGATTCACGTATGTAGAATTTTCTTCAATACACATATTTAAATAATATGTTCACACTTGACAAAGTTATCTATATCTTTTAGTTATGTATCAGTCAACATGCATGTTTTGCATCCCTGTACGACACAAGACAAAAACTTATGCGCTCTTGCATTGGCTGGTCCATTATGGAAAAAACAGGAAAGGAAAAAAAAAAAAAACATTCCGCAGGCAGGGCGCGGATATTTAAGACGCAACGTGTACAAAAGTGATTATTTGCCTGCAGACATTCAGCTGCGAGAAGCGATACGAATTGCTGCGAGCCCCACGCGCTGGCAGCGCACACATTCCGCGTGCGGCCCCCGCAGCCATTCCTTTCTCTCTCACACCTCCCCGTCTGCCTCGTGCGCTCTGCGCTGCTTTGAAATGGTGGGTTGCGTGCGGTGGACTCTAGAGACTACAGCGCTGGCTCTCGCTAACCCTCTCTCTCTCTGTCTTTTCCCTTCTTGCTTGCGAATACAAATCGATACGAATTGGGTTCTCTGAGACTTGCAGCTCTAAGGTTGGACCCGAGAACCGTTATTCGGAACTGGCTCCGTTTTAAAACCCGAGTCGCGTTGGATTCCGTTAAGGGTTCTTGAACTTGCATCCTCCTGCACTAAAACGCTTTAACGGTGTCTACTGCGCTAATATTCAGAATATCAGAACATCCCTACTGAATTTGTAGCGCGTAACATTCAGCGGTTATAGAACGATTCACTATCGAATGACTCTTTCCACAACCTGTTCTCAGTACGAACTACTCTCATAAGCCGGATCTTTTTAGTGAATCAGATGCACTAATGATTCAAATGGACTGAATTAATCTGATTCAGTTACAATGAGTCATGTTCCAACTTCAACTCCAACTAAGAAATGTTGTTCAAGAGGTTCATTAGGTGACAACATGTAAATAAGAACAGCAATTATTTTTTCCCAAATATTTCAGAAGTGCTAAGGACGCAAAACAGGTAGCCTACATCGATTCTCGTACCCTATTTAATCCCAAACACCCCGACCAAGGCCTTTTTAAGATCCTGCACAAGATAATGAGCAAAAAGCGTATTAGATTATATACCTCGTTACGTTTTATTCATTAATATATTCTTGCTATCAGACGTGTTAGGTGACACATTTTGTTCCGCTGTTATTAAAAAAGACCATGTGTAAATGCATACAAATTATTTAAACGTCTAATATGGAGAGCTAAATGTGTGGATGAAGCCACAAAGGATTTCATATATCTCTTATTACTTTTAAAGCATGGCTCTGTTTTAATTGAGAGCGGTTTTATCATGTTTCTTTCTTATGATGACTTTGCAGCTCATTGCGTTGCAATCGTTTAACTCTACCATTCTCCACCATAATAAGGACAGACAAGGAGTAGTAGCTGTTTATTAAAGCAGTAGGTTTCCTAGATGTTTGGTAAAGGACTATGAGGGGAAAACACACACACACACACACACACACACATTGTATTGTGGAAGTTGCGGTTCTCCTTTCCGGTTCTAACTGGAATCTAAAGTGACGATGGCATTTTCAAAATATATGTTTATAATCTATTATCTCCAATACAGTGTATTTATATAAATATCCCAGGTTTTAACGTGTGGGGAAAAAAGAAACACAGCGCAAAGAAAAGAAAACAATGTATCCATGGGTAGGCGTCGCTCCGGGAGCGCGCAGCGATCCGTGCACGCCGGGGCTCCTGCTGCGGCACAAAAGCTCGGTGAAGCGAAGAGAAGAGCTCTCCCGTTTCAGCGCTCGCCGTCCCGCGGGACCGCTCGGACCGAGAAGAAACTTCAATCAAACCGTGACGTCTCCAGCGGGAGCCAAACTCCGAAACCTGATCCGAGCGCATCTCTCCACCCTCACACGAACTAAAACGCTGGCGAATAAAACCAAACGGGCTGCCAAGACAAAAGCAAACTCTGGCAATAGGATTCAGTAAAGAAAGCAACTCTGTGAGGACGTCTGCTCGCTGATACTTAGGTGTTAAATAGAAAATATTTAATATTTAGCCCAAATGTTTGGCAGATTGTTTTTATAAGATGAGGATGAATGGATTTGTTTTGAAGGGTGAGCAAAGGGTCCATTTTTTATCGACTTCTTCAAATTCGTTTTTAAAATGCAAACTGAAATTCGAAGAGCAAAATTATAGTTGTTGTAAAATACACACGATATTATAAAGCGCCACAAAGATGAAAGTCTTTTGTCCCAAAGTACTTTATCTTTTATTCACATTATTCTCTGAGACCAGAGCACACTTGAAGCACATTATAAACAGACTAAAATATTTATTCTTCATATAGCGTTAACCAGCAAATGTTGACCGCAGTGGGCTGGCCTCTAATGTCCTGTCATAGGATATCTCCTTAACCTCTGATGCAGCCGAACTCTCTGATGTGGCTCATTTTGGTGGTCTGATTTCTGCCAGATTCATGGCCAACATCAATCACTTAAAATATTCTGTGAACTGCGGCACCGGTTTAACTCAGGCCATGACTTGTCGGTCTAAATTCCACCCGCGGGTATATGTATAGAGTATTACAATACGGGGCAGACATGTCACACTTTCTCTCTTGCAAATCTGACGCTGACATCGGAATATAGGCTGGTCTGTCTCCAGCAGACAGGCTCCGTGGGTGAGGAGACCATGCAGGCGTGAGCTCACACTGAGCTGACGGGCTATAAATAAACAAACCCGGAGAGCTGGGGGTCTCGGCAGGGCGAGTCGGGGGAGTGGACGAAATAAACGGTGGAAAACAACCAGTATTCGTGCCAGCTCGTATACAAACACTGTGTAATCTTTAATGGCATCAACAAAAACGGAGATTGAGAAAAAAATAAATGCGTGTGCAGAAATATAGTGGGGGTCTAAAAAGTCTTAAAAGTCTCAAAAGTAGGGGTCATTTAAGACAACCAAAAACTGAACCGTATGCAGAGGCTTCGATTAGGTTGTTGAACAGATTGTAACAAATAATGAGCAGATTGTCAGCTTTTATGTAACATTAAATCAGTCATTAGTTCCACTCTATAAAGTTTGCAATGTTTGATTTGCTACGAAGTAAAAAGTCTTATTCAGTTGAACGCTTCATTGTGTGTGTATATATACGCACTCAGACGAATTAAGGTTCCAATTAGAAGCAAAAAGGCTTTTATGATTTCAATTTTTTCACATTTAAGGCCAACAAAGAACACTGTCTAGTTCTTTAGAAAAAATATCTAGGCCTACACGAAATAACCCAAAAAGTAATAGCCTACATTGATCTAAAGAACCTATAAATATATTATCAAGCGCTCTTTTAATCTACAAAGAACCAATGGGCCAACTCAAAAACTTACACAGCCCAATGGGTCTTATTGGGAGAACAACGTAAGAACATATTAAAAAGTGTGCAGCAATACGCGTCAGATTGAAATGCACTTTTAAAATTGACAGTGTGATTGAATCAGGCTTGAAAGACTGGATGCCAAAATTCTGCGGTAGCCGTTTAGGCAAGCCTATGAAAATATGGATGGATCCAGGGCTTTCTTTCCACCACGTTTCATACGGATACGCTCTGACATGTTTGATTAATAGCGTCCACAGCGCTTTAATTATGCAGAATAGCACGTCGCAAGCATTTAGAAACGAGACTCCTGTGAAAAATTAACCCACGGATTTGACTACAAAAAGCAGGCCAGTAACTAGGGGCCTAAGTTTGCCTCAGAAAGCGTAACTAACAACAGTTGCCAGCAATGTGTCTTCGCTTTAGAGAAACGTTTTATGTCTGTTTCCACTAAATACCAATTATTAATTTATAGCTTTTATCAAGAATGACTTAAACAACACTCATCAACCTGGGGTTAGGTGTCCTATTTAAGGTACAGTGATAATGGTCCATTGATCAGCCCTTGTGGGATTTAAACCTACAAACTTTCGGATACCATCACAGCTCTTTAACAACTTGGATACAGCCCTAAGATTTTCCTACAAAGAATGCATCAGGGTGCGACAACACAGCACTGTCTGTTATTAGGGAATGGCACGACAGTCTGCGTGACACAGTGGGTGAAATATTTGAAGTGGAGAAAAATAGCGTCAATATGGATCTTAATGTCCAAACGGCCGCGCCTGTCGAGGACAAAGAGGTTTCTCAAACTTCAAAGCTCTATAATACATTATACACATAACTGTCAATGTCTTCACTTAGTAGGAACTGGCCAAGTCATTTCCTCCCGTCCCGGACACAACCCGACAGCGAATAACTTTCAGCGCAAGAAGGTCGCGAAGTGTCTCGTCAACATTCGTGCCTATTAACAAAAGGAGGACTTACAGCGTCTCCACAAAGCGATCATACTGAGGAATATTTCGCTTCAATGTCTAGCACAGGCTCCATAAGAAGTCTTTCATTCATTTTTATATGAATTCATAGGCTTCTTTTTATCCGTAATGCTTCCGTTCAGTCCACTCACAAAGCTCACTGGAAAAAAAAAAAAAAAAAAAAAAAAAGAAAGAAAGAAATGGAGGTGACCTCCAAACGTGTATATATATATATATACTTGTTCGGAGGTCACATCCAGTTCTTCTTTTCTAGGAGCTTTGAAAGGGACCGAAAGGAATCAATTATCAAAATTTTCATAAGACTGGCAACCGTCATATAAAAGGGCGAGGCTCGCGAAATCAATAGCGTTCGCGGTGTATCCCGATCGGAAAAAGAAAGTCCACGAGCTACCGCGAGCGCGCGCTGCCGTCTTATTACTCAATCCGAGAACATTAACACACGTGAATTTCACAGAAACCAACAGTTCCACAAATCTACGATTTGATTTCGCTATGAATAGACCGTGATGCACAGTGAAAAAGGTCAGCTACTAAAAAGGAAAGTCCCGTAACATGGGAAACGGTTCGTTAGCTCGCGAAGAAAGATCTTGGACTGACAGAAACATTAGATTATTTAAATTTATAAAATTAAAGCAATGCTCAATATACACACACAAACAACCAACAAGAAATGTCAACAACATCGCCGCGATCCCGACACCATGCAGTCAGCTAGGAGACAATGTGTTGAAAACTTATCAACAAACACAAGTTTCACACCGAAATGTCAAAACAGAAGTCTACATATAGGGATTTGTGGTTTAAAATAGTTTTAGGTATCAAAAACAAACCCATCTTTGGCTTTGCCAAAGGTCCGCACGAAACTGATCGGACGCATTTGCCTACACTGGACAATGTAACGGAACAAACATAAGCAGATAAGGCATGGAAAACATCGATAGTAAAGCTTAAAGTGTTCTTACCTGAATGTAGTGATGCTTGTTGTTCATGGAGTCACGGAAAGTATGGGCTTTCCTCGTTAAATGCACGTTTTCACTCTTTTAGTTTTTAAGATATGCAAAGATTCCCGTTAAAACAAAGAGGATCAGATGCTCCTATTAAACGCTGCATTACTATGTAGCCTATATATAACTCAGGTCAATCTGCTAAGCCTAGTTTTCTCTTTGTTTTCAAAGCAAGTCCTTCAGAAGTTCAAAGTATCTCCGGACTTGCCGAATATGAATATCCACTCCTGGAAAAGCTGTGAACACGCAGAGAAGATCCATATACATCCATGCAGAAGCAGTCCAACGTAATTCCTTTGATTCACAGGAGGAGGACAGCTTCGACACGAATCGCGTGAATGCACAGGTGGCGAAAAATCCCCGGGGCTCTGGTTGAACTGAACTCAGTCTGCTATATGACGCCTCGCAGCGCCATGTTGGGCTCGGGCGAGACAACGAGCGATCGAAAGCCACGCCGCGAGAACGGCAGCAGTGTGTTTGCTCGTGTGTGCACGGGCCGGTCCTCACACGCACATTTACGGACCACTGACCAACAAAACCGCCACACGAACTCCCCTCTCTCTCTGTAACCTGACAAACCGATCGCGGTAAAAAATTTTCCGTCTCTTTGTCCCGGTTCCGATACGCGATATCCCTGGCGCGCTGAATGCTTGCGCGACTGCTGCTTGTGTGTGCGTGTCTCTCCGTAGCGCGTGCAGCGGGGAATGAAAGCTGAGCGCAAGACGCCTGTCTCTCCCTCTCTCGCTCGCTCGCTCTCTCTCTTACCCAGAAGGCCAGTCGGGGGAACAACCGCAATTACCATAAACCCAGTAGGCTGCGCTCCCTCTGTACGACTCGATGCGCCCGTGTAGAATACAGCGAGAGGGGGGTGTTTCGCACAGCGTACGGGCTCCGTAAACAAAATTAATCGGCAGTGCTGCTGAGAGGCTTCTGGAAAACCACAAAATGGTATTTTTGGCTTATATTATAAAGAGGGAAGGAGGTGGTAGGTGGATTTATAGGGTGCTTTAAACCTTATAGATGGCTCATATAGATATAAATGTAACTTTTTTTAAGCAGGACAAATTTGTATTTCATATTTTCAATGCAAGCATTAAAATCCCAACAGAACGCTTCAAACACTTGGAAACCATTAAACCCCCTTTTCTGAGCACAAAAGACGTACTCAGAATAAAATGGCTGCAGTTCTTGACATTTTTATTGTATAGCATGTATAATTGTGGTTGTACTTTTGTCGTCAAAAAGTCAGAATAAAAGTCATAAATTAGTTAATGGAATGTGATCACAAATGCACTTGCATAAAATAAATAAATAAATAAAAACAGATAAAATGACAGACCTCGCTGGGGCCTAGAAATATAAAGCTAAATCCAAAGTTTTGTGGGAAAAAAGACCATGTCCATGACCAAAAAGGCTAAAAGGACAAATAAACTCTCCTAAAATATGCTTAATTAAAGTTTTCACAAGAAAACATAATGCAACACTGTTTAAATGTCATTTGTAAAGATGATGAAATTCCCAGGATGTTTTAAGTGCTAAGAAATTTTTGTAAACCTGGGAACAAATTGCTCTGAACGTTCAAATAATATGAACTATTCTTCCTATTCAACAAAATGACTTAATACTGCAATGATTAGTCAATGTTCCAAGCAAGTACCCACAACTAAATTTGAATGTTTGGAAAACATTCCATATTTAGGGCTTTAGAATGTTTTAGAACATTGATATGTGTAGCTAGGATGAAGTATATTACATTTAAATGAGAACTAGTTTAAGCAGAATATTCGTAAATATGACTCATGCTTGTGGCCGCTCTGAGCCAGAGGCTGTTTTTGTCGCGCCGAGAAGAGGAGCAGGATAATCGCGCTAGCTGCGTGTGTAACAGGATTGCTCGGGGCTTTGACGGAGGATGTATTGGCCACCGCCTGACGGCCAAACCCTTCCCCCACACGCAAGCATCATCCCCGGGGGAGGCGACCTGGAGGTCACAGCGCTGGGGAACGCGCTTAAAGAGCTCGGGAACGTGCTCAGAGTCCTATATTCACAAGCGAATGATTGGTGTTTTAACAAAATTGGGGAATGTAGTTAGTGTAATGTAGAAGCTGTAAGGGGATGTTGGAAAACAGACTTTAATTTTACTTGTGTGTACCATTTGATAGTAAATGTTACTAACATTATTTAAAATGAACATATTCAATTCGGTATCCACAGAGATCCAGAAATGTTTTACACTCTGACGCAATTTAAAATCTTTTTAAGGTATTTGATTCCGTCTGATATTTTGATCAAACTACATTGGAGTTTGATTAAAAGTAACAAAAGTCTCACTGGTATGGTATGTTTTAGATGGCCAATTTAGAAACCCTTAAAATAATGTACGTTAATTCTTTATAATCTTATTGATCTAAAATATTGTATTGAGAAATCCTAGTGTTAACCAGTAGCAAACGAGTCACAAATTCAATCAAAACAGACACTATTTGAAGACTATAAAATGTACAATTCTGAAGAGATAATAAAAGACAACGATAATGTTATCTACTGATAAGAAAGAGACATTACATCTTTCAGAGCAATGGTCAAATATGTGACAGTAAGAATGTAGCTTAGATTATGATATGTTCCGTCTGACATACATGTTTAAACCGTAACTCCTAAAATAAATCCCGAAATAAACAGGCCATTAGGCCTAATTTAACACGGCAAGGGCTTTATAGGATATTAGAATTCTTCAGCTGACACAAACGCTCCCCATTCATTAAAATCTAAATAAATAAGAGGCGAGTGTGGTGGGCTTTTGTATTGTTGTTTAATCTGATCTCTTCAAGGCCGCCCCTACCTTCCCCCATGCAGCCTTCATTTATACATGCATGGGGTCTCTCTCTCTCTCTCTCTCTCTCTCTCTCTCCCCCCCGTCCCACCCTCTCCAGCTCTCCATTGTGTTCAGTGCCCGAGGCTCTGTGCTTCGCGTTTTCTCGCGGAATAAAGAGACAGAGGAAGGGGAAGAAACGAGTGAGTGGCCATCAGCGCCGGTGTTAATGTCCGCTCATCGAGACATTGTCACTTGCAGGCGTGATCTGTCATTCAAACCCGTCAGACCAGCAGTCACCGTCTGCACTTGTGAAAACGGTAGAAGTGCTCTAGAAATACGTAATATCTATCTATCTATTATATCTATCATGCAGATTTATAGCTTTGACATAGTACAAAAATAAATAAATAAATAAATAAAAACAAACAAACTTATAAATAACAAATACAAACAATAATACAAAAAAAAAACTTTCATTAAAAGGCAGAAATTTTTGAAATCAAGTGTTGGCATAGATAGATAGATAACTGTTTGCTTTTATTATCATGATAATGATGATAAACACATAAAAATAAAAAAATCTAAAAATATGTTTAAATAATGCAAAACCACAATTGATTAGCTTGGTATAATTGACTTAATTATTCTAACTTTAAATAAATAAATAGATAAATAAATGTCTCCTTATGTGATAATAATAATAATAATAATAATAATAATAATGATAATAATGATACAAAAACAGTTCATTAAAGAACTCATTAAAAGGCTGATAGATAGATAGATTAGATAGATAGATAGATAGATAGATAGATAGATAGATAGATAGATAGATAGATAGATAGATAGATAGGTAGATAGATAGATAAAAATAATGCATAACCCAAACTGATTAGCTTGGCAGAAATTTTTGAATGGCATAGATAGATAGATAGATAGATAGATAGATAGATAGATAGATAGATAGATAGATAGATAGATAGATAGATAGATAGATAACTGTTTGCTTTTATTATCATGATAATGATGATAAACACATAAAAATAAAAAAATCTAAAAATATTTTTAAATAATGCAAAACCACAATTGATTAGCTTGGTATAATTGGCTTAATTATAATAACTTAAATAAATAAATAAATGTCTATAATGTTAGAATAATAATAATAATTAAAATTATACAAAAACACAGTTCATTAAAGAATTCATTAAAAGGCTGAAAATGTTGAAAACAATGTTTTATTATGAGGTACAATGTTGTATTATAGAACAAATAAATATAAATAAATATTCAAATTTTTGTTTTTTTATAATAATAATAATAATAATAATAATAATAATAATAAACTATTATTAAGGGACAACTAATAATGGCCTCTTTTAAATTAAATAAATAAATAAATAAATATGTTTATTAAGAGATGTCACATAGGGTAACTATTAATAAGATTCAAAATATATTTATGATTAATAAATATCTCTAAAATATGTTTGACTTTTTAAAATAATAATAATTACTTACCTAACTTACACTTCTCATAACTGTAATTAATAATTTACATGCTCAGATGGATGACACGGAACTCCAGGCAGACGTTCTGCAGCGTTGCCCTATCAGGGTCATTGTGTCGGCAGTGTCCCGTTGGGTGGGCCGATGGCTGGGTCAGTCTAATTGTCTGCTATTGAATTACCTAATGGAATGTGAAAATCAGAGGAGGCGTGTCACGGGGTCGCGCTCAGCAGTCAGAGCGGCGGCGCGCTCCAGTCCCGCTGCTCAGGGCGAGAACGAACCTCAAACAAGACACTGTTCGGGACAAACTCTCCTCCGCGGGCGAGAGACGGGAAACGGATCGCTTTTGAAACGATCGTGTTAAATGGATTAGTTTCTGATGTTTGTTACTGACTGAAATCGCAAAGCAAATTATGGTGTCGTAATTTAGAAGGTTAATTACACGCTAAACATCGTAAACTAGCATTTTTACTAGTGCTTTTACAAGTATAGTAAGACAAAATCTATTTTTATAGGTATATATTTATGCATGCGGTCTTTACGTCATTGAAGCATATGCACTCAAAATATACACTTTCAATTTCAATGTTTTTGATGTAAATAATAATAAAAAAGTTGTGCATTAACTCTCCATAGCCTATTTTCTAAAAGTAGAATATCATTAATTTAATTAACAAACGCCTGATTCTTCATTAGTAGAATCTGATGATTAGCCCACTGCTCGCCAATATATGAACATTTTTATATAAATATCTATCATGCATGCAGCCTTTTTACTTCAGTTTCAACCCAGACTTTACTTTCAAGATATTACTCTTTGACTTATTGATTTATTTTGAAATATCATGAGTCATATTAGGCTTCTCGGCCGAACATATTGTGATGGTCTGCGTTAGAAGACACGTGAAAATAATCTCATAGGCGCTGGGAAGTGATCGTTGGTTTGCGGAGATAAACGTGGTCGATACGAGCGGTTAGTAACGGAACAAGAGCTCCTCCAAGTGGATACCGATGATATTACAAGAACACCAGCAAGGTTGAAGAGGACGATCAACGATGTGGGGCTTGGGAAAGTAAGATCATGTTCCTCAGATTGTATTCATATAGCTAATAATATACACTACCAGTCAAAAGTTTTTGAACAGTAAGACTTTTTAATGTTTTTTGAGGAAGTCTCTTTTGCTCACCAAGCCTGCATTTATTTGATCTAAAGTACAGCAAAAACAGTAAAAATGTTAAATATTTGTACTATTTAAAATAACTGTTTTCTATCTGAATATATTTTAAAATGTAATTTATTTCTGTAATTTCAAAGCTGATTTTTTAGCATCACTACTCCAGTCACATGATCCTTCAGATGTCATTTTAATATTCTGATTTGCTGCTCAAAACATTTATTATTATTATTATTATTATTATTATTATTATTATTATTATTATTATTATGTTGACTGAGTAGAATTTAGAGTAGAACTGAGTAGTGAGTAGAATTTTTCAAGTTTCTTTAAAGAATAGAAAGTTCAGAAGAACAGTATTTATCTGAAATAGAAATCTTTTGTAACATTATAAATGTCTTTATCATCACATTTGGATCTTTCTATTCATGAAAAAAACATGAAAAAATGTACTCAACTGTTTTAAATATTGATAATAATAATAAAAATGTGTCTTGAACGTCCAATCAGCATATTAGAATGATTTCTGAAGGGTCATGCGACATATATATATATATATATATATGTATGTATGTATGTAATTCTGATGTAATTCTCTTCTGCTCACTTAGCCTGCATTTATTTGATCCACATAAAGATCTACAAATTGCTAGTAACTTCAGTAGTGTTTTATATTCTGGCTGTTGATTTGTAGCAGTAGATAGAATCAAATCAAAGTGTCACTAAATCAATAATCACTCTAATTATACATAATTGTTATACAGTAGCCTATCATTTAAGTATTTCATCATAAAATAGACCTTAGGCAGGTTAGATGCCATACTGAATTTAACGAGGATGAAAACGAGGCTGTGAGGTGGCTATCTTTACAATGTAACGCACTGAACAAAGGTCCGAGATCACATAATTTCACAACCCACAACTTTCCAAACAGTTTTATTACATTTTTGTCTAATTTTAGTCTACTTTTCATTAGTACAGTCCATTGAACATAGTCTACTTCAATCCCTCACAGCCTCGTTTTCATTCCTGTCAGGAATTAAATAAGGTGCTACAAACTGTAAAAGTGATGTAAAAAATATGAGTAAAACTTAGGCTATAAAAGGTTGTTAAATCATATTTAATTTTACAAGAACGGTCAAAATGAAGTCACTGAGACATGTGAAATGCTTAGGACTAACCAGTGGCTCATGATGACTAAAATCCTTGAAGACAATTGCAGACATACTGCAAGTCACATGTCCTGCGGGGCTGAAGGTCACCAACCTACATATAGATAGATAGATAGATAGATAGATAGATAGATAGATAGATAGATAGATAGATAGAACAGGTTCACTTCACTGTTGCTTACTTTTTTCCCTCAAAAGGTCTTGTTTGGTCTTAATAATTGTACTTAATAAACTATTTTTAGCTAGCTAATTTACATTAGCGAACATTCGCTTTAATTAAGATTACATGGAGATTGATTAAATGAAGTTTAAAAGTCCCTCAGTGAAAGCCGAAGCGCTTCACGAACATCAGCGACGTCACGACGCACGACGTCGACGTCACGCGGTAGGCCCGTGTCATGTGACCGGTATTGCAAGGAAGCCAGTCCATCAGAAAAATCCTCCCAAGATGAATCGAACAATTATGAACACCGTGTTTGCGCTTTTAGGCGTTTTATCAGGTAAATTGACGCTATACTTTGTCTTTTAGATGTACGTGGTTGTATTTCGCCGGGTCGGTTTGTTTTTTAGCGTATGTTTACTGAAATAATGGCGACTGCAGTGAGATGCCATAATCCGCAGTCATGTAACGTTAAATCGATCCAGTATCTCTCGTTTATGCAATTAAATGAATCAAATTCAATTAATTTATGAAGATTTACTACGATGCTGTGTTTATATTGCTTTATGCAGTTAAATAAATCGGTTTTGCTATTAAATGTTGACAGTGAATGAGGAAGCCCTAGCAGGTCATGTGACAGTCATGGTTCATTTAACAAATCCGACATTGTGGATCAATATTATGATTGTGATAGTATTATGATTTTTAAACGGTCACTATGTTCGGAAATGACTTTGCAATCTTTTAGATGCCCAAATATGATAATTGTGCGACCTAAAATTTGAACGGCAGTTATGTATATATTTTTATGTAGAAATGCATAGTGGAAAAAGAAAAGAAAAAAAAAACATTATAAATATGTGTGTTATATGATTTGGAAAATATTTAATTTCTGTTATGTTAAATTATTTAGCCTTTTCTGCTCACTACACGACAGTAATGTTGGATGTTGGATGAATATATCCCTATTTTATGTTTATTTTAATTAAATATATGCATTAAGTTATTTGAATATATTTTATTATTATTTATTTGACATGTCTTATACAGTTTTTCTGTAAGCTCTTTCACAGAACTCAAAATGTCTGGATTTCATTGCATTAGACTTGAAACAAGTGGCATTTATTGCCAAGGAAGATGTGAAATATATCAGCATTGTTTTCTGTACTTCCATCAGGTGTTTTGGGCGACAGTTTGACTGTTTTGCGCAGCCCGCAGTATGTCACCTTCCGCGATGGACAATGGCCCATATCGGGAGAAAAGGTCCCTGATTTAGTTGCCCTGACCATGGGCTTCTCCATCCGTGAGGTATAACATCTGTTTAATAGTGTAATGGCATGTGTGATGTCTTCTTGTAAACACTGCATTAAGCTTGTGGTTTTGCTTGCAGGATCTTGATTGGCCAGGTCTGGCCGCCGGCTCGCTGTTCCAACGCCCGCGTGCAAACGCTCTGATCGTCGTGCGCGGTTTGGACAGTCTTGACTTTCCGAAAAACATTTCCTCTTACCCTGTCGAAAATGTGAGTGATGCATTCTCACGTGCATGAGTTATTTTTAATTTCTGTGGTTCGTGAATGCAAAAGCATGTCTTTGTCTCTCGCTCTTCCTTGCGTTTATGTTTTTGATTCAACATGTAGGTTGTCAGTTAAATAAATGAGCGAAGTTAAATAACTCCCCTTAGACCCTGAAAACAGAAAAAATGTTCCACAGCTAATTGAGGATGTTCCAAAATTGAGTAGCCATGTAGTTTCCCTGTTAGACTTCCCCTTTTCTATATCATAAGACTGCTGTCACTTCTTTGTCTATCTATCCATCTCTCTGTCTGGTTTCAGCCGGTTCCCTTCACCCTGGACAGTGTGGCAAACACAGTACACACTCTGTTTGCTGACAGCACCCCTGTGGTCTTGCAGCTCGCCCCTAGTGAGGAGGTAAGACCTCAGCGAATCTCTCGTCCATTATGACTCAAACACTAACCACATTAGTGATGCTTGCAAACACACAAAGTGTTCTGCAGATAAAAATGCATGCGAGATGCTTAAAAAGTTGAAATGAGACCTACTTCAGAGAATATTTATTTGGACTGACCTGTTTTTAAAATGGCAAGGTAGCAGAAAAATTGTACATTTTATCAATTGTTAAGTTAAAACATTGTAGTTTTTAATTATTAAATTGTTGTTCTTATTTAAAAGTATTGTTCTTTTATGTTATTATTTGTCTTATGTCTTTTTTTATTTAATTGTCTTATGTGCTGATAAGACACTAAAAATAAAAAGATGACTTGCTGACGTGTCTGATGTGCTTATGTTAATTCCAAAATAGTTTACATTTATTATAAATTGTTTATGATTAGTGAAGTAAATACTTTTTTCTTTAACAAACTGAGAGGCAAGTCTAAGTTGTTTTTTTTTTTTGTGTGAAAACAAACCCAGAACATTTATTTAATAATCATCTAATATTAAGTAATGTCTTGATTGTGTATGTCAGAGGCTGTATATGATGGGAATGGCCAACACTGTTTTTGAGGACCTGCCTGTGACTCTGCAACAGATCCGTGGACGTCTCTCCCAGGACGGATCCGTCCTCACGTCCCTTCCTCTCATCTCTCTCAGCCGTAATAACGAGGTGAAGACATTGTCATGTAACACTCACGGTGTTGAGATCTGATTTGTCCATAGATCTGTCTACAGGGTTTGTGCAAGGTGCTTAATGTGCTTGAAGTACTTGAATTTTTTTAATTTAAGGCCTGGAAAACACTTGAAAATAGCAATATTACTGAAGAGGTAATTGAAAAGTGCTTGAATTATTTAAAGACAAATGAGCACATAAGCATAATATCTTTTTTCGCTTTCAGTTAATGTCTAGCGAGCTAAGCCAGTAGTAGTACTGACAATGTCGAGTAAACATGATTGAAGAAACAAAAAGAGGAAAAGAAGAGCCAAATCGAGTCATTTATGCTGGAATCGCTTGGATTGATTCAAACTTGTGACTTCGATCATTTATTTCAAGGAATTCATTAGCAAAAACCAGATAAAATTAAGTGTGCTATTTCTTTTTGAATTTCGACATTGCTTGTGCTGATTTTAAAAAGCTTGTAGTGATGGGTGAAACAGAGCTTTTCGAAACTCAGCATCAGTTAAACCATTGTGTCGCAAAATGATTCACTGTTTCGAAGTGCTCCATTCAGAACTTCAAATCGCGTATCGCGAATCATTCGCTTTTGACCGGAACTTTGCGTATTGTGAATCATTTTATTCATATCGGGACTTCGGAGCATCAAAGTCAAATAATTTGCAGTCCACGCTCTGAGTCCTGATCTGAAATGATGGTTTGTGAATCAAAGCGTGGATCACAAATCATTTGATTTAGATCGGAACTTTGGAGCTGATCGTTTCAGATCATGATTTTAAAAATGGGTGAAATGGAGCTTTTTGAAATTCAGAATTAGTTAAACCATTGCGTTGCAGAATGATTGACGGTTTCAAAGCTCTCCGATCAGATCATGTATCGCAAATCATTTGTTTGAGATCAGAATTTCAAATCGCGTGTTGTAAATCATTTGCTTTGGATTGGAACTTTGCGCATTGCGAATCATTTCATTCATATTGGGACTTTGGAGCACGTATCACAAATCATTTGATTTAGAAAGGAAGGGGTTTGTGAATCATTCTGCGAATTGAATGATTTAAATCGAATGATTTGCGATATGCGAAGTTCCGATCTAAGTCAAATGATTTGCGCTTCATGCTCCGAATCCTGATCTGAAATGATGGTTCGCGAATCATTATTCAGATCGGGACTTCAGAGCGTGGATCACAAATCATTTGATTTAGATCAGAACTATGAAGCTGATCATTTCAGATCATGATTTTAAAAATAGGTGAAGTTGAGCTTTTCAAAACTCAGAATTAGTTAAACCATTGCATTGCAAAATGATTGACTGTTTCAAAGCTCTCCGATCGGATTGCTTATCGCAAATCATTTGTTTGAGAATAGAATTTCAAATCGCGTGTTGTAAATCATTTGCTTTGGATTAGAACTTTGTACATTGCGAATCATTTGATTCATATCGGGAATTTGGAGCACGTATCACGAATAATTTGATTTAGAAAGGAAGGGGTTTGTGACTGATTCCGCGAATTGAATGATTCAAATCAAATGATTCACGATGCATGATTTGAAGTCCAGGGGTGCTTCTCAATATCCCTCCTCGTCTCCTCGCTCCTCCGTCCTCCATCCTATGACCCGGAAACCGATCGAGCTCAGCCATCTCGTAGGACATCTCAATTCTCTAATTGCACCGCGAGGAGGCGAGGATCGAGGAGTGAGGAGGCTGCCTGAGGAGTCATGAGCGAGGATACACAGGTCTATCCTTTGCGGAAGTGTTTTATCAACTAAACGTGACGCATGTATAAATTCTCCTCCCCCTTCACATCTGTCCTAATAATTTACATTTGTATTTTACCTTTGCAGTTTAAATAATGTAATATATTTAAACTCGGCGTCTTGCTTTATTCATATTTGTTATGAATGCCTTAAATAACGAACTTTAACAACATATGGGCAGATCCCTTTAGCGCAGCTGATGACGCTTTGAAGTGACGCTTGAGTGGTCAGGAATATTCCAATGTTCATCCTTTGATTCCTCCATCCTCGCGTCTTTTCCTTGCATCCTTCCGTCGTATCCTGAAGGGGTGGAGCTAAGACGGGAGGAAAGGAAGCAAGGAAAGGAAACGAGGATGCACAAATAAGAAATGAGAAGCACCCCAGATCCAAAACAAATGATTCGCGATATACGAAGTTCCAATCTAACTCAAATGATTTGCGCTTCATGCTCTGAATCTTGATCTGAAATGATGGTTTGCGAATCATTATTCAGATCAGGACTTCAGAGTGAGTACACAAATCATTTGCTTTAGATTGGAACTTTGCGTATCGTGATTCATTTGATTCATATTGGGACTTCGGAGCACGTATCGTGAATCAATTGATTTAGATCGGAACAGGTTTGTGAAACATTTTGCAAATTTAATGATTCAAATCAATTTTGAAGTCCCAATCCAAATCAAATGATTTGCAGTAAACAAAGTTCTAATCTAAGTCAAATGAATTGCACTCAGAGTACTGATCTGAAATGATGGTTCACAAGTCATTATTCAGATCAGGACTTCAGAGCGTGGATCGCGAATCATTTGATTCAGATCGTGACTTCAGGGCAAGTTCGCAAATCTTTTGCTTTAGATCTGAATTTTGCGTATCGCAAATAATTTGGTTAATATTGGTACTTCGGAGCACGTATTGCGAATCATTTGATTTAGATCGGAACCGGTTCGTGAATCATTTTGCGTATTGAATGATTCCAATGAAATGGCAATGCATTGAAAGTCCGATCTAAATCAAATATTTAGTGAAACGCAAAGTTCTGATCTAAGTCAAATGATTCATGGTCTGTGCTCTGAGTCATGATTTGTAATGATCATTTCACAAATCACTTGATTTAGACTGAAATGGGTTTATGACTTGCAACATGTAATTTGAAATCCCAATCTAAATCAAATGATTTACGGTCTGTGCTGATCTGAAATCATTATTCAGATGGGGACTAGAGCATAGATCCCAAATAATTCGATTTAGATCGCAACTTCAAAGTAGGTTTGCAAATCTTTTACTATAGATCAGAACTTTGCCTACCGCAAATTTCAGAGCGTGGATCGCAAATCGTTTGATTCACTTCGGGACTTCAGCACATGTATTGCAAATCATTTCGTAAATTTTTTTTTTTTTTTTTGCTTAAACAGTAGAATCATCAAACCATTAAGGCAGTACAGTTATCAAAACAAAACAAAAAGAAGAGAAAGTATACACAAATACAAATCCCTTCACTTTATTATTGCCATTTTTATTAGTATGTTTTTATTTATCTATCTATCTATCTATCTATCTATCTATCATTTATTTATTAGTCTATACGGTATTTACACACTTTATACAGACATTGACTGTAACAGTTTCAGAAGCGTTTTTCGGTCTAGTAGGAAGTGGCTTCTGCCTTACCGAAATGATCGACGTGTGAAAGTAGTTGCTGCAGATAGAAACCATTGTTCAGTAGATGCATGTTGGCTTTTGTTTCCAACCCTAAACTAGGCGTTTGTCTAAATATATCGGTTTTAATGTGTTTATGTGGTGGTCTGTGTGTTTCAGGCTGATCTTTTGTTTCTGTCTGAGGTTCAGGTGCTCTATGACATCTCAACTCTGGTGAGTTTCTCTGTCTGCTCAGAGTTGATACACTTTATGACAGTTTGCCCCATATAAATCAGCCGTGCAAGAGTGTATAGGTTGATTTTAATTTAAAATCTTTTTATTTTTTATTTTTAATCTAGCTTTAATGTTTGCATCTGCTTCATTGTCTCATGTAGTTCATAAATATATAAAATAAAATAAAAAAAATTAGTTTTTTCTACTTAATTATACAGATTAAATTTCTTTGACTTTCAAAACACAAAGAGAATGGTCCTTTTTTCACTGATAATTTAAACTGTATTTTTCTTGTTCTTTGCTACAGTTGCAGAAACACAAGCATCTGGCTAAAGACCCAGCTCCTGACCTGTACTCTCTAGAGCTTGCTGGGTTGGAGGAAATCGCCCGCCGCTATGGCACAGACTCTCCTCAGTTCACCGACGCTACCAGAATCCTAACGTCTGCTCTGCAGAAGGTATTGAGCCTAAAACATGAAATTTTTCTATTAGAAATGAGATTTTTCTGTGATGATGTGGCTGAAATATGTTAAAATACAGTAAATAAAACTAAATTATATTATAAAAGCCAAAAACACTTCACATTTACACACCAATATGACAACGTTTAGATTATTAAGATATCGGCACATTTATCCTTGTCATGTCATAAACAGTCATTATTGTTCATTATTGTTCATTATATTTTCATATACATTTTTCTACTTAGTTTCAGCTACAAAATGTTTTTGCGCCAATAATACTAAATAAAATATAAATAGTACTGCTCTTATCCTAAAATCTGTTTGTTTGTGCATGTACAAAGTTCGCAGACGATGTCGCCAGCGTCTATACAAACAACGCGGTTGTTGAAGTTGTGACGGTGAAGACGTTTGAAACCCCTCTGACCAGGAAGTCACGCTCCATCCTCGAGTCCAAGCAGATCGTAAGTTAACTGCAGTAAGCTTCTCTATAAGCAAACATTTCCATAGAATAAACTTGATATTGGATCGGGTCCACATTTTCAGCATTATTCTTATTCGTCAGGGTACGAGAAGAAAGAATCGAATCAAGACCACTTCTGTAAGATGTTTAACGTTAACTGCGTAGGCAGTAGTGCTGTCAAACGATTAATCGTGATTAATCGCATCCAAAATAAAAGTTGTTTATATATGTGTGTATACTGTGTATATTTATTATGTATAGAAATACACACACATACACCTTATATTTTGAAAATATTTACATGTATATATTTATATTCATATAATTGTTATTGTATATAAATATTTTTAATATATAATAATGTGTGTGTATTTATATACATAAACACAGTACACACGCATATATAAATAAGCTTTTATGTTGGATGTGATTAATCGCGATTAATCGTTTGACAGCACTAGTAGGCAAAAGTAGTTAGTTTTATTCATTTTTAGAAATGGTAGCATGTAGTTTTATCTTAGTCACCTTTCACCTTTTCAACCCTTAACCTGTTTGTTTTGTTCCAAAACAAAAAGATGGCTACGGTACAGTAGAAACCCCCCTTCACTGACCTACATTTGAACATTGACCTAAATGTAACACTAGCATGTGATTGTTTCAGAGTAACCCAGGCAGCCCCTACAACCTGGCATACAAGTACGACTACGATTATGCCGTGATCTTTAACATTGTCCTGTGGCTGATGATCGTGTTAGCTTTAGCCGTCATCGTGATCTCGTACAACCTCTGGAACATGGATCCCGGATATGACAGCATCATCTACAGGATGACCAACCAGAAGATCCGGATGGACTGATGTCATCCGCCGCATCCCAGTCCATTTTGTGTTTTGTATTCAAGTGCATTTGAATGTGTTTTATTTTTTTTGTTGTGTGCGCACCACAGAATTGCTTGTGTAAATGCTTCGTCTTTATGACACAATCAAACACAGATATAAAGATTATTTATTGATGCCTGTTGATAAGTGGAGAAATAAAATTGTTTGTGACGTTTCTTAATCGTCGTATCTTGTAGATTTACATAATGTGAATCTACAGAAGAGAAAAATCTGATGTTGGGATGTAAAGAATTGAAATTTAACTATTTATTGTTTGTTGTTCACATCATTGTGCTGTTTTCCTTCCTGAACACTGGATATGGTGTAATTCCTCCATTCCCTTGTACATTTGTTTAATAAAATAAATGTCGTTTTCATTTAATATAAGTGTGAAGTAGATAATAAGAGATTCTGAGTGTGACTGTTTGTTGTGTACAAGGCCGTAACCTGTTCTTGAACATTGCGTGACCATTTTGAATAAAGGATATAGAAATAAAACGGTGAAGGAAATGTTAGCTCTGATTCTAGAAGGGAAGTAATCGTTTTTAACTATTTGCAAGTAATATTTTAAAATATTCACACATTCTCTACTTTGCATCACAGTATACTACCGTCGGTCGTTAAACTTTTCTATCGGTAAAAAGCTGTAATGTTTCGCTACTTCAATCTTACCTCTCTCTTTTTCACCGTTAAAAACTGAAGTGCCGCTTGAATTCGCCCCTGCTTCTATGACGAGTAAACCCCGCCTACTTTGATTTGATTGGTCAAGACTCGTTAATCTCGTCAAATGACACTGACAAGCGCGTGTAGACCGCTGAGCATTGTTGCCAAGTCCGCGGTTTTCCGCAAAATTGGGCTACTGTTGCTGCTGGTTGTTTTTCATGTCTGCGGGTTGAAGTGATCACAATAAGGCAATATGGCATGCTGATTTTACCAGGGGAATCCAGCTAAAACACGCTAAAAAAAAAAAAAAAAAAAAAAAAAAAACGTGTATTTTAACCTGGCAACCCTCCTGCTGAGGTAAACTAGCGTAAACATCCTAACGGACATGTTTCCCTCAATGTCTATGTTGGTTACGGCCCTTGTTGTGTATAGATGCTGTTATGCTTGTGTCATCATAAAAATGTACAAATGTAATTGTAACGTAAATGAATAAATAAATAAAAACTCCATCCGTCTGTTAAAACAAGTTTTAATGTCTTTATGAGTCATAAGTGGATGTTACAACACTTTACTGAGGAAAACAATGTACAGGAAGTTAAAACACTTCAGATGAATTGCATCGCAACAATCTTGAACCTAGACCTTTAATCTAGATTTTGATCTTAATGCATGTAGACATTTCATGTTCTCAGGCTGTTTGTTCAGAAACCGGAAGTAACACTTTTGCTAATCTGTTCACATGAGAAAAACGTGGTAAAACTTAAGTCAGTGCTGCACAACACGTCTAGACCATGTATTTTTCTGGTCATCTAACTGATTAATGTTTTTTGCGCTTTCCACAGGGGAAAAGTGGTTTTCTGATTTAGTTTGCAGGGTTTTGGGTACTTGTCAGCTGGTTACATATCTGGGGACTATCTAGATTATACTAAACCAACGTGGTTAACCACGTAAAATAAATTGCAATCATTGCATTCAAACTTAAATAACATACTTCATAACAATAGTTCTGTTTGTTAACATGAATTGACATTAGCCAGGATTAATAAGTATTTTCAGTATAATTTAATGTTAATGTATTGAATCTTACTGTAAACTGTAAGCACATCAATCACAATTGATCTGTTAACATGTCTAAGGTACTCGGTAACAACACACAACCAAATTATGTATGTTATAAATAATAAACAACATGGTTTCATTCAAACAGTGACGGAAACACATTGACCTTTATAAAACACAACAAAAAATGAATACACCCACAGAAAGTTTCAAACTACCTCATTAACGACTTTGTAGTCTGCAAGATGTGTTGATTTCTGCTTGTGTTGATCTAGGATTTGGCTTTGGCTTCTGAAGAAGTACGTAAGCGCCGTTTGTCTGAACGGGATTTTCTTCTCTGGAATATGGCTCGATTTCAGAATACTATGAGAACAATAACAACGCAATTAGCCACTTTATAAACCTCTTCACCACACATGTGAATACGTTTGGTTGATAACATTTGTGAATTTGTAGAACACCTATTAGAGTTATTTTAGCTAACTGTATGTTTTCACAGTGTTTTGCAAATGGTCATGAGTTGCCACCATCATTTCACAACTAACAAGTTTCTTAACACATTCAAGCTACGAGAAAAACACTAGAATAACTTGAGACATTTTAGCTGTTGCCTGGAAATTTTTGGAAACATTTTGTACTGCTAACTAAAATGGTGATTAAACCATTCAGCAATAAGCTTATAAGTCTTACCTGTGCGGCGCTTAAGTCCTCAAGCAGCACTGTTTCGACATTCTGGGGTTGTTGTTGACTTTTTCTTAGCTTCTTAAGTTTGAGCATTAAAAGACCTAAAGTAGCACATTAAATTATGGTTACTTTATATAACCATGGAATGTATGTGATGCAGCAAAACATGCAACAATAACATAAAACTCTTTATAAATGAATGCTCTAAACAATTCAAATTACACTGAGGAGATTAATTTGCACATATCATTATGTTTTTTCATACTTTTTGTACTCACCTATTATGGCAATAATTAGCACAGTGTTCAATAGTAAGGATGTAAAAGTCAGGATATTCTGAATCTCAGGTGTTTTTTCACATTGTGATTGTTTATGATTGTATTCTGTTTGATTTTGATCTTGGACAGATTCTGTTTTAATAGAAAAAAAATGTTTAAGTTTTTAATGCCAATAATGATTAAACATCTCTGATAAAAGCATATATTGCAGTAACACAGATAATAATTTGTTGTTATCATTTATAATATAATTAGTATATACATATCACAGCACATTTGATGTATTAATCGCAGTTGATTTAGAAATGACTTACCAGTGGTGTAAAGTATGGTGCCATTGGTCAGCTGTAAAAGTGCGCCTGTTTTTGCACAATAATATATTCCTAATTCATTGAGCAGTTACATTACTAATAACTAAACGGCTCAGAATTATTAAAGAATATTTGTCTTTGAAGTCTTTCGTCTTGTATAAGAGGTGATGTAGAATCTGATGTGAAAGTACGCAGAATCACCACTGGAGAATCTGTCACTTCTTGGAAAATCCAATAAACCTCTTTTACATCCAACGGGCAGTCTAAAGTCACGTTTTGCCCTAATTTCACCTGTTTATCATTTAAACACTCTGTAGTTTGACACCACACCAGCAAAACTGTGGAGATAAAACACATATAGATTAGTAAAACACTTAACTCCTTTAACCTGAAAAACTATTCAGTCATGTGAAGATCAAACTGAAATTACACAGAGTAACTTACAGAAGAGTAAAAGCTGCGCCGTCCTCATTCTGTGGCTGTTTTGCTCATATGCAGTAAGATGGTTAACTTAACTACGAATCTGAGCGGAAGTGCCACCACAGATGTGCAGAAAAAAAATTAGAAGGAAACCACCACACACCCTTGAAAAGAGGATGTTGAACTTGCACTGACCAGACTGTTTACTGCTATTAAAGCATTTAAGAAGGTTAAAGTCCATGAGCGAAAATGTTTATTTGAAGAGGTAGGCTTATTTTAGCTAACAGTAGGTTTTACTTTCAATTAATTAAATGGCTATATTGGTACCAAAACTAAATCTAATTTTGAAGCGAATTATTTTCGAATGAAACTATTGTCTAATGTGTCTGGGTGTTTTTGTTTTTTTTTTTTTTTTTGGTTTTGCTGACCTAGTTTCACGTTAGCAAGTGTAGGTTTCGGACATGTTTGTATGTACAAGTGTAATTATGCCATAGTCTTTTGCTATTCTATACGGCCTCTGGAACATCTATACAGATAAGTTACAGAATAGCAGAGAAACTTCTCTGTTCTCTTAAAGTTGTCAACAAACATTCTTCCATTAATGGAGTGTTCATTAAAAGTTATCTGATCTTTAATAATCTCAAAACGTTAGTATAAAAAAGTATAGTTATAGTTAGTATAAAATAGTAATAGTATAAAGTTTTAGTTGGAGGTTTGTCTAATGTTTTTATTTATTTATTTATTTATTTATTTATTTTATGTTACTACTTGCTTCAGGGAGTTCAGAGAACATTCAACACTTCAAAAAATGTTGTCAAAATCATAAAGTGAAATAATCCCTAAAATTTCGTATAACCAAAAAAAAAAAAAAAAAAAAAACATTTTTAAAACACTGGATATTTTTAATGTTCAGAGAAAATTGAGAAATAAAGTTTTTGCAACTTAATGGGAATGTTAGCAAAACATTGTCAAATTATTGTTCAGGCTACACTCTTAAAAATAAAGGTGCTTTAAAAGGTTCTTTATAGCAATGCCATAGAAGAACCATTATTGGTGCCACAAAGAACCATTCAGTCAAAGGTTCTTTAAAGAACCATCTCTTTCTTAACTTGAAGAACCTTTTTTGAAACAGAATCGTGAAGCACCTTTTTTGTATGAGTGTAGGCCAAGTATGGTGACCCATATTTAATCCATCTAAGTAGTGAACAAACACACACACACCGTGAACACCCAGCCGTATTGCTATCACTGCAGCACCCGGGGAGCAGTTGGGGGCTCAGAGAGCGCTGGTTATTCGCTCCCCCCACCTTCGATCCCTGCCAGACTTGGGACTCAAACCTGCAACCTTTCGACTCCCTAACCATTAGGCCATGACTGCCCCCATAAGATTGTATCTGACTGAACGAATCCTACAAAATGTTGGTAAAAATGTAATTACATGAATTTTTCTTCTATAGGTTATGGGTTAAGTTTGCTTGCAAGTTAAACCCATCTGGAATTACAGGATGATCAATCAGAAGATTCGAAGGAACCTTAAAAACATAGACTACTACACAAAATCGATGGTCACAAAATAATAGCTTAGCTATAGGCCTACACAAAATATCAGAACCGAACTTGTGTAATTCGAAATAAAACTTGTATTACATCCCAAATACATTAGATGATTTTAACACGTTTATTTAAAATATTTATGTAGTTTAAACTATTTTACTGATAAATCTCCAGATATCTCTGAGCTTACCTCAGCGAGGCTCATCAAACTGTGCTACTAAAATCCGCTGGTAGAGGGCGCTGTCACCATTTAAAGGCAATTTGGTGCTAAAATACTTTCTCGCCGCTTAACATGCAGAGATAAAAGATTGCTCTGTTTTGTATACATATAAACAAACGTATATAGAAAATATCCGAGTCGAAAAACATGAAGGTAGTCTGCCTTTCAGAAACGTTTTCACAACTTAACAGGAACGTTAGCAAACCGTTGTCAAATAATAGCCTATGCAAGATTGTATCCCTCAGAATCTTATCCTGGACCTGTGATCTTTTTGACTGAGCGAATCCTACAAAATGTTGGTAAGTTTGTAATTACAACAATAAATCATTGAATATTTCTGTAGGCTATGTTATTGCTTGCAAGTTAAGCCCATCCGGATGATCAGTGAGAAGATTCGAAAGAACCGTTTGACGTCACCTCAAATTAGGCTACATTTAATTTCTAAAACCCACATCTAGCTTTACCAGATTTGACCAAAGAAATAATACAAATGTATATACTGGCACAGAAATATACACAAAATAGATGGCCACAAAATAATATCTTAAAGGGGCATTACACAGAACCAAACTTGTAATTCGATTTAAAATTTGGTGTATTTCCTCTCAAACAAATGAGATGATTTTAACACATTTATTAAAAATTCAGTGCAGTCTAAACTATTTTATTGATAAATCTCCGGATCATTTTGAGTATGAAGTTTACCTAAGCGAGACTCATCAACTGTGCTACTAAAGTCAGCTGGTAGAGGGCGCTGTCACCATTTAAAGGCAATTTGGTGCCAAAATACTTTATCGCCGCTTAACATGCAGAGATAAAACATTGCTCTGTTTGGATACATGAAAACAAACGTATAGCGAAGATATCCGAGTCGAAAAACATGAACGTAGTCTATTTTTCCGTTATTAAACAGACCGCGATCAAAGGAGTATGAGCACCTCTCATCATGTATGAACTGAAGGCAGACTGCAGGTGCTTAAGTCAGGTCGGGTAAAAAAAAAATCACTTTGCCTGTGTATAATAAATGATTTATTCTGTGAAAAACAAGAACACACACATTGTGGGCAGAATGACATTCTCAGTCACCATTCAGTTTTGTAAATTAATGGCTGTCAGTTGCTAACAGCTTAGGCTAACTTATCTTTTTTAATTGTGTTCAACGGAAGAAAGTTAAATGTGTTTGTAACAGCACAAGGATGAATCAGTGAATGCTGACAGAATTATTTATTTTTGGGTGAACTAATCTTTAGATGTATACTCATTTATCTATAATAATAATAATAATAATAATAATAATAATAATAATATTGACACTACTAAAAACAACTTGTATTAACATTTAATTCTTAAGAATTTACTTATCAAGACAAGAACAAAGAGAAGCCATGCTGGAAAGAGCTTGAGAATTTTGCATTAGCCTACATACAACTCTAAAAACACCAGTCAAACTGAAAAAAGCAACAGGCAAGCCAAGAATATTTTATTTTTATTATTTAACACTATATATTTCTATTAGACAGTGTGATTTATTCTTGATCATATTTTTCTAGGTTTTGATTTGGGGTTTTTGAAATGGAACAAATATGTTGTTGGTCGGGCAGGAGGGACGAAACTTCACTTCAGAAAACTACAGTCAGAAAACAACAAAACATGAAATTAGTTGCTAAGTGGAAATATATTTATATATATAAAATATATAATGTGTATATATATATATATATATATATATATATATATATATATGTATGAAGAGTTCAGATGCAAAAGCCTCTAAATCCATCTGATGTACACTACCGTTCAAAAGTTTGGGGTCAGTACATTTTATTGTTTCTTTTTTTTTTTTTAAGAAATTAATACTTTTATTCACCAAGGATGTATTAAGTTAATAAGTAAAAGTTTATTAAAGGTTAATAATAAATAATTTACATTGTTATAAAATATTTATATTTTGAATAAACACTGTACTTTTTAAACTTGTTATTCATGAAAGAATCCTGAAAAAAAAATTACAGGTTCATAAAATATTTGGCAGCACAACTGTTGATATTATCCAACATTGATCATTCTAATAATAAATCCGCATATTAGAATGATTTCTGAAGGATCATGTGACACTTAAGACTGGAGTAACAGCTGATAAAAATTCAGCTTTTATCACGGAATAAATTCTATTTTAAAGTATGTTAAAATAAAAACATTATTTTATATTGTAAAAACATTTTTCAATATTACTGTTTTTTTTTTTCTATATTTTTAATCAAATAAATGCATCCTTGATGAGCATAAGAGACTACTTTAAAGACTATTACAAGTCTTACTGACCCCAAACTTTTGAACAGTAGTGTATTTCTTAAAATTAGCATAGCATAGGTTTCTGTGTAAGTACTGGTAATTCTGATTGGGCTGAGGCTGGAATTTAGCGAGTTTGAAGTAAAAGTATTTGACGGAAATACACAATGTGTCTGGAGCATTCACTCATTCAGTTCATTTATGTAAGTGAGGATGGCAAAATAAAGTAAACTGTGACAAATACCCAAAACATTTTCATACAGTGGACTACCAGTACAATTGATTAAAAGCAAAAAAATGGAACCAAAAATTACTCAGACACTTTAACCAGACCATGTTTCGCTTAAGTGTTTTTTTTTTTTCTTCTTCTTCTTTAATTGCTAATGCAACATTTTTACACCACAGACTGAACAAAACTAAACAATGCTTGACGAAGCATTGCTAAGCAATGCTAAACAAAGTATTGAGTTCTTTATGACATTATCAAGATGAATTTGTTCTGACAGTTTACCATTTTCTGAACTATAGTGAATAAACTGTGTCTGAAGATGTCTGTGAAGATGTCTGAATACATTTTGGTTTGATTGTAAATATATATATATATATATATATATATGTATGTGTGTGTGTGTGTGTGTGTGTGTGTGTGTGTGTGTGTGTGTGTGTCATACCTCTTCACCATTTGTGATGTAAAGCTGTGAAGTTCTTCATCTTGACATTGTTGGTGTCTTTTCTTACATGCTCTAAGTTTAATCTTCAATAGGCCTAAAATAGCAACAACACTTTTGATTAAACATTCTTTTTCAATTGAAAACTAACAGAAATACATTATAATATATTATTTTAGATTTTACATGTAGAAGCCTGAAGTCTCACCTATTATTGCAAAAACATCACAATGTTCGGTATGAAGTACAAAACTGTCAGTGATTGCTGTGCATTCGGACATTGCAGGTTCGGTCTGACTGTGATCTCGAACATCTTCTGTTAAAAACAGAAAATATAAGGGTTTTGTGTTTAGAAATTTAAAACATGCATCAATAGATCATAGATCTCTAGCAGAAATAAAGGATAAATAGAAATTTCATGCTTTATGTGCAACTGCTTGATAACTGCTTTTAGATCATTAATAGAAATACCAGCAGATCTAACTGATTTGTCAAGATAAATTTATACACACTTACCAGTGATGTGAAGTCTGGTGCCATTGCTGAGCTGTAGAAATGAGCCTGTTTTTGCACAATAATATATTCCTAATTCATCAATAGTCACATTACTAATAAATAAATGGCTGAAATTAAGTAATGATTATTTGTCTTTCAAATAACTCAGTAACTTACCAAAGAGTAAAAGCTGCACCGTCCTAATTCTGAGGTTGTTTAAATGATGTACATTATAATAATGCAGACCAATCTGAGGAGAAACGCTACTGCAGAATAAAAGAGGAAACCCGCAAACACTTAATAGCGATGAAATGGAACAGATATGAAGACGAAGATATCAGAGGCTCATGCGCTGGTATTTTCCACAGTGTGTGACTTTACATGAACTTGACATGAACCAGGCCAGAGTTGAAGCCAAATAACCCACAGCTGTGAGAAAATACTCACAGAGCACACAACTGCAGCAAGACAATGAAAAACATTGCATTAAAACATTAAACATGCAGAGAAAACAGAAGACTCACTACAGCACAAAGCATTACCAAAGTTTAATTAGTCAAACATGCATACAGTGGGCATATTTATTGACACTGAAAAATGAAATAAACCCATACATTCATGAATTTAAAATATGGATAACAGCAGCACCACATGCACAAATTTTAGAGCACACAGATTAGCATTCATTTATGCTCATTGATAATGTGCACATTTTATTACATTTCTAAAACAACACGATTTACATATTTCTAAAATTTGTTACATTTTATATATACATTTTAGAAATATATATATTTTTTAATTACATTTTTTTTAAATTACAGTAGAAAACCATTTATTTATTTATTTATTGCCTTTTGAAAACATGAAAAACTTCTAAATGGTAATAAATGTACACATATGTTGCTTTTTTTGCAATTTTACATCATCATGTGTTTATATTACAGAATCAAAGAATGAAACCACTCAAAATAAATACATGAAATTTGTATTAATTATTTTTTAGAATTCATTTTATTTATAAGACTTTATAGTAGTAGTAGTAGTAGTAGTTATGTATTTTTATTGGCATGTCAATATCCAAGGCCATCCTCATGGCAAAAGCCAAATTGGAACAACACAAGAGTTACAAACACAAAATAAATCCAAACAAACACAAAAACACAGTAAATAAAATTATACACGATTTTTTAATTAACATAAGAAAAAGAAAATCTAAAATGTTTTCAGGTAAAATCTTACTAAACAAGTCCCTGAGTGAGCGTACTTTATAAGACTTTATAACGACAAAAAAAGCTCAGTAATTCATTACATACATGTTTAGGTAAAGAACATCAGTCAATCTGGAACAAGCAACAAGCAAGCTAACAATATTATTACTGTGATTGTTTAACAAAGTATATTTTAATAGACTGTATGAGACTCTTGATTATGTTTGTCTAGGGTTTGTCTTTGGCTTTTGAAAATCAACAAAAGCGTTATTGGATGGGCGGGACAGGCGAAACTCAACTTCAGAAAACTACAAAACAAAAGATAAATTAGCTTCTAATGTCCACTGAGAGATATTTCTTCACGTTAACACATTCACTTGATAAGATATGTGTCAAACCTCTTCATCGTTTGTGCTGTAAAGCTGCTCCAGTTCCACATTTTGACATTGTTGGTGTCTTTTCTTACACGCTTGAAGTTTGAGCTGTAATAGTCCTAAAACAGCACCATAATTTCTCATTAAACATTGTACATTTAATCACAAATATAACATGAAACATTTAAATGAAAGACATATTATGCACAGAGAACCCTGAAATCTCACCTATTATTGCCAAAAACATCACAATGTTCGGTATGAAGTACAAAACTATCAGAGACTGCTGTGTATTTGGACATTGCAGGTTATTCTTCAGTTCTGTCTGATTGTGATCTTGAGCAGCTTCTGTTTTTTGTTTAGAAATTTCAAACATGCATCAATGTCACATAGAAATTTGATAGAAATAAAGAATAAATACAAATTGAATGTATGTGCATGGTAACTGCTTTTAGATCATTCACAGATATAACAACAGATCAAACTGATTTTTCAAGACGATTTTATACACACTTACCAGAAGTGTGAAGTCTGGTGCCATTGCTGAGCTGTAGAAATTAGCATATTTTTGCACAATAATATATTCCTAATTCTTCAGTAGTTACATTACTAATAAATAAACAGCTGAAAGTTAGTGATGAATATTTGTCTTTCAGTCTTTCGTCATATAACTGAGTTGTTGTAGAATCTAAGTTCGCAGTATCAGCACCAGAGAATCTGTCAGCTTCTGGAAAACCCAATAAGTGTCTCTTACACCAATCTGACAGTCTAAAGTCACATTTTCTCCCAAATTCACATTCATTTAAACTCTCTATAGTTTGACACACCAGTAGACCTGCACAGAAACACATAGAATATTCAGTTTATTCTGAAAGTTAACACTGTAAACAGATTCACCTGTTAAACTACCCAATTATGTCAAAATCATTAAAATTATAAAACTGTGTAATTTACCAAAGAGTAAAAGCTGCACCGTCCTCATTCTGTGGTTGTTTAAATGATATACAGTAAATAGTTCAAAACAATTTGAGCAGTAATGCTTTGGCAGAATAAAAGAGGAAATAGACAGCGGAATAGACATGAGGCGAAGATATCAGAGGCCCATGCGCTGGTGTTTTCCACAATGTGTGACTTTACACGAACTTGACGTATGAACCAGGCCAGAGTTGAAGCCAAATAACCCACAACTGTGAAAAAAAAAAAAAAACAGACTCAGAACGGGCGACTGCAGCAAGTCAGTGAAGATACATTAAACACACATAGTAACCAAAAGACTCAAATCCATCAAATGTGCAACACAGACTATTGACTGACAATAAAATAGGTTAATAAATCAATTTCACACTTTATAAACATACAATCCGCATATTAACACCACACACAACATACAAACGTTTTTATATACAGCACAGAAAACCTTCAATATTTTTGCAGTTGTTAAAATACTTAAACTACTTTGTTTTAAACCACTTTTACAGTATATGATTTAAGGAGGTGTTGTGAGGTTTTCTTAAGATTTAGCTCACTTATAGGTGCAAAATTGTCTCCAAAATATGATTAAGTATAGTTGTACACATACACATACACACAAATGAGCATTTGTGACTTGAATGTGCCAAGTTTCCAGTTATTTAGCCTGTATAAAGCCAGTGTGCCTCACACATCCTGAGAAGTGAAGCCAAAACATTTCCATCGCCATCTGGTGGCTGGCTGCAGTAGAGGTCATAAATTCAGCCCTCTTCGTGGAAAAGAATAAGAGACCAAGTAAAATATCAAATTACACTAAATGATTTTTTCCAGAGTTGAAATGCACAACCATTCTAGCCAATCGGGGCACAGGAAACATTATATCACCTCCAACCTGATCTCATGATGAAAATGTACCTGTGGGAACCGGTATGTACGTTTAGTGACACATTTGATGTGAAATTTCCACTGAGTGGCGCTAAAACAATGTTCGATTGTTTTTCCTGGAACAGATTAAAGGAGAAGTCCACTTCCAAAACAACAATTTACAAATAATGTACTCACCCCCTTGTCATCCAAGATGTTCATGTCTTTCTGTCTTCAGTCGTAAAGAAATTATGGTTTTTGAGGAAAGCATTTCAGGATTTTTCTTCATATAATGGACTTCAATTGTGCCCCCGATTTTGAACTTCCGAAATGTAGTTTAAATGCAACTTCAAAGGGTTCCAAACGATCCCAGACGAGGAAGAAGGTCTTTCTAGCGAAACAATCGGTCATTTTTTTTTTTTTTTTTTTTCAAAAAATTAAAATTTGTATACTTTTTAAGCACAAAAGCTTGTGTAGCACAGGTTCTTGCATGCACGTTTACGACATACTATTGAATCATGTCAAAAGGTCACGCGGAATGTAGGCGGAACTACAGACCCAGTGTTTTCAAAGCGAACCGCAAAGACTAAGAAAGTACAAGTCAAACACTATTTACAAACAAAAAGGTACAACGTGTCGGATGATTCTGAAGTTGTAGGAGAAAATAAGATGGAGTTTTTCGCCATACTCTACCTTTACACAGACGATGAACTTAGACGTGATTCGTAGTAGCGATGGGAAGTTCGGATCGTTTTACCGACTCTTACCTTTGAGTCTCATTCAGCAATATGAACGAATCTTTTTTCGAGTCATTTCGTTAATTTTAGCTAAATCAGCGTCACGTGACAGCCCCACAAGATGAATGAACGACTCGAAAAACCCGAAGACTCGACACAGGTAAACTAATGCTGCATTCACGCCATATCGTAATTTTGAGATGACAACACGTGATGTTCTACTGGGAGCTGTTCATACCCTTTGACTCAGACACGGAACTATCGCACTAAATGCATAAACATAGCGAGTAATAATTCTGAGGTGGTCAGATGGTTACAAGTCGTAGCTCTCAGAAACCTCCCGGTTCACAAGTTGTAATTACGAGTTCTACGAGGACGTGAGCGCTTTTTACAAGTTGGTATGTCGTAATCACGGTAATCACGATATGGCATGAACGCACCTTAATTCCAGTACAGAACCTAATAGGATGTTGCGCATGCGCGACTGAACGAATCACTCCCCGAGACGACTCGTTCTTCGTGAGTCACATTAAAGATTCATTCAAAATGAACAAATCGTTCAAGAACGACCCATGGAGGCACATCCGAGAGCCTGTGCTACGCCAGATTTTGTGCTTAAAAAGTATGCAAATTTTTATTTTTCAAAAAAAAAAAAAAAAAATGCTCTAAATGATCTCGGCTGAGATCATTTAGAGCCCTTTGAAGCTGCATTTAAACTACATTTTGGTGCTACAAGTTCAAAATTGGGGCACCAATGAAGTCCATTATATGGAGAAAAATCCTGAAATGCTTTCCTTAAAAATCATAATTTCTTTACGACTGAAGACAGAAAGACATAAACATCTTGGATGACAAGGGGGTGAGTAAATTATGTGTGTATTGTTGTTTTTGGAGTGGACTTCTCCTTTAATGTACAAAAGGTTTGGATCCAGGATGTTCATGTCTTTTTTTCTTCAGTCGTAAAGAAATGATATTTTTTTGAGGAAAACATTTCAGCATTTTTCTCCATATAATGGACTGCAATGGTGCCCCGATATTGAACTTCCAAAAGGCAGCTTAAATGCAGCTTCAAATGATCCCAAATGTGGTTGTAAACGATCCCAGCCGAGAAAGAAGGGTCTTATCTAGCGTAACGATTGGTTATTTTTATTAAAAAATACAATTTAAATACTTTTTAATCTCAAACGCTTTCTCTCCCTGAACTCTGTGTATTCTGGCTCAAGACAGTTAGGGTATGTCGAAAAACTCCGACCGTATTTTCTCCCTCAACTTCAAAAATCATTTCAAAATCATCCTATATCACTGCAGAAGTACCGACACAGTCTTTGCAAAATGAACCTGCAAAGAAGATCAAACACCCTTAACAAACAAGGTAAAACAGTGAAATAGGACGATTTTGAAGTTGAGTGAGAACATGAGATGGGAGTTTTTCGACAGGAACCGGAAAAAAACAGTACTGGCAGAGTAAGACAAGACGAGCGTTTGGCATTAAAAAGTATATAAATTGTATTATTTTTATGAAAATAACCGATTTTTACGCTAGATAAGACCCTTCTTCCTCAGCTGGGATCGTTTACAACCGCATTTGGGATCGTTTGAAGCCGCATTTAAACTGCATTTTGGAAGTTCAAAATCGGGGCACCATATCAGTCCACTATATGGAGAAAAATCTTGAAATGTTTTTCTCAAAAAACATAATTTCTTTATGACTGAAGAAAGAAAGACATGAACATCTTGGATAACAAGGGGGTGAGTACATTATATGTCAATCTTTGTTTTGGAAGTGGACTTCTCCTTTAATTTACCCTAAACAGCTGTGTAACCTCCAGATGTGGACACCCAATTTTCACTTCCTGTTTTGTGTCCAGACCATATTTTATCAAATATCAAAATGTGCATGTCAGCATATTTTGGTTTCTTTCCTTGAAAGCTGCTCACAGTCATAAAATAAACACTTTTCAAAGATCCCACAGGTACGTTTTCATCGTACGATTATGTGAGTCACCTTACTTGAATATATTGCTATTGAAAGGTAAAGAGAAGTAATGCTGAAAAATATTGATAATATTTCATTACATGTTCAGGCAATACACTTAAACAACAATCAAGCTAACACTATGTTTTTCTGTGATTATTTATCAAAATATGCTTGTGTTAGACTATATGAGATAGACTATATTAATAACTTTTAATTATATTTCTCTAAGTTTTGTCTTTGGCTTTTGAAAAGGTACAAAAGTGTGTTGGTTGGGTGGAACAGACGAAACTCCACTTCAGAAAACTACAAAACAAAACAAAAATAAGCTTCTAATGTCCATGTAGAAAGATTATATTCACTAAACACATTGAATGATGAATAAGAGTGTCGTACCTCTTCACCATTTGTGCTGTAAAGCTGCTCCAGTTCCTCATCTTGACATTGTTGGTGTGTTTTCTTACATGCTTTAAGTCTGAGCTGCAATAGACCTAAATAGCACCATCAATTCTCATTAATAAAATTATACATTTGATCACTAAAAGAATATGGCATGAAACATTTAAAACAAAGATATACATTCAGAACCCTGAAATCTTACCAATTATTGCCAAAAACATGAAAATGTTTGGTATAAAGCACAAAACTATCAGAGATTGCTGTGTATTCGGACATTGCAAGTTACTTTTTAGTTCTGTCTGCACTGTAAAAAACATTTGTTGAGTCAACTTAAAATAATTTGTAACCTGGCTGCCTTAAAATTTTAAGTTCAGTCAACTGAAAAAAAGTTTATTCAACTTGAAGTGTTAAATTATACGAAGTGATAACTTAGATATTTGAATTGAATCAACTTAAAATTTTAAGGCAGCTGGGTTACTTACCCATCTGTTAAGTTTAGCAAACACAAATATCTAAGTTGTTCCTTAGTACAACTTAACATTTCAAGTTGACTAAACTTATTTTAGTTGACTGAACTTAAAATTTTAAGGCAGCGGGGTAACGAATTATTTTAAGCTGACTCAACAAACAGTGTTTTTTTTTTTTTTTTTTTTTTTTTTTTTTTACAGTGTGATTGTGATCTTAAGCAGCTTCTGTCAAGAACAGAAAATACAAGTGTTTTGTGTTTAGAAATTTCAAACATGCATTAATATTACACAGAAATCTGGCAGAAATAAAGGATATATATGGTAACATTGTAACTGCTTTTAGATCATTCATAACAACAGATCAAACTGATTTGTCAAGATGATTACACACTTACCAGTGATATAAAGTCTAATACCATCACTGAGCTGTAGAGTCTTGCCTGTTTTTGCACAATAATATATTCCTAAATCATCAGTAGTTACATTAATAATAAATAAACGGCTATACGTTTCTAATAAATATTTGTCTTTGAATCTTTCTTTATATAACTGAGGTATTGTAGAGTCTGATGCGAAAGTTCGCATTATCAGCACCTGAGAATCTGTCAGCTTCTGGAAAACCCAATAAATGTCTCTTACACCCATCAGACAGTCTAAAGTCACATTTTGCCCTAATTTCACTCGTTTATCGATTAAACTCTCTGTAGCTTGACACATCAGTAGCAGATCTGTACAGAAACACACAGATCATTCAGAATATTTTTGTTACACAACAATTAAACACATGCCGATCATAGTAGAAACAGAACAAAGTCTTTAAACTTAAACTTACAGAAGATTAATAGCTGCACCGTCGTCATTGTCTGGTTGTTGAATTCATATGCAGTAAGATGGCTAACTTTACTATGAGTCTAAGCGGAAGTGTTGCAGAACTGCAGTACAGAAAGGAAACCACTCTCTTGAATAGAAGATGTGGTTGAACTTTGACTGGACAACAATAAAAAAAAAAAAAGCTAACTTTGAATACAGAAACACTAGTTCTTATAGTCATGTGGATGATCATATGATGTCATATGTTTTTGACAGGTTGACAGTAAACATAATTTTAGCAACATCCAAAACATATAGCAACTAATGGTGCTGTAAACCCTAAAATAAAATCTAAATGAGTTAGTGGATACAAGTGGTACATTAGTGACCTCCATGGCCCTAAAGGCATATAACATTTGATTATATAATGATTTAGGTGAATTATTACAAAACAAATACAGTACTGTGCAAAAGTCTTAGGCCACTAGTATTTTCACCAACAAAAAAAATGTTTTTAAGTCAGTTATTTCTATCTTTTGCTGTAGTGTGTCAGTAGGAAATATCAGTTTACATTTCTAAACATTCATTTTGCCATTAATTGTAATAATCCAGTGAGATTTTTGTTAGCACAAGGAGTCTGACAACAGCCAGTGCTCCACACAGAGATCTGATCTGACCATCATCCAGTCTGTCTGGAATGACATGAAGAAACAGAAAAACTGAGACAGACTAAATCCAGAAGAACTGTGGCAACATCACCAAGATGTTTTTAAGTAACCTACCTGCAAAGTACTGTTAAATGTTTTAGGCACTTGTGTAAAAATGCTGTAAAATGAGGATGCTGTCAAAAATAATGCCATAAATCATTTTTGTGTTTTTTTGTGTAAACCATATTTGTGTTTAAAACAGCTTTTGCCCTAGGTACATTTGCGCATACGTTTTCAGGTAGCTTTGCAGGTAGGTTACTTGAAACATCTTGGAGATGTTGCCACAGTTCTTCTGGATTTAGTCTGTCTCAGTTTGTTCTGTGTCTTCATGTCATTCCAGACAGACTGGATGATGGTGAGATCAGATCTCTGTGTGGAGCTCTGGCTGTTCTCAGACTCCTTGTGCAAACAAAAATCTCACTGGATTATTACAATTAATGGAAAAATGAATGTTTAGAAATGTAAACTGATATTTTCTACTGACACACTACAGCAAAAGATAGAAATAACTGACATAAAACCATTTTTTTTGTTGGTGAAAATACTAGTGGCCTAAGACTTTTGCACAGTATTGTACATATTTATTTTCTGGAAGCCAGGCTGAATGAGTAACCTCTGTTACTGCATTTCCGGCACAAGTCATGCTATCAGATACCAAATACAGGCATTGCCATAACATTAATACCAGAATAGATACATAGTTTTAGGAAAACTATGATAATGTTTTCATTATAGTGTAAAAGAAGAGGGGAAATACACAACTTCAGGCAGTGTTGCCAGGTCTGCAGTTTTCCCATGGAATCGGGCTACTTTCACACTGTTGCCGCAGGTTGTTTTTCATGTCCACGGGTTTAAGCAACCCAATAACATGATATTTATCCCCTGAAATGTGAATTTTACCAGGGGAACCCCACCAAAAAACACGTATTATAAAACGGATAGTTCTGGTCCTTGATTCTGATTGGTTGAGCCGTGTTTGAAGCTGTTGTAAATTACTCTACAAACACACACCTTTGTTTACGTCTGTGTGTTGCTCGGCAACCACCTTGTTGCAACCACAACCGTTTCTGAGGAACTACATTGTTTGGGGGAAGAATAATGTTCGTACTAATATCATTACACTTTTTGTTCACTTTTGCCTGAGCAACACTATTTGTTCTGTTTTATTTTGAAATCTTTATTTCTGAAACCTTACTAAGTATATGGAGTAACCGTTTTATAAAAGCAATAAGCCCCATCAAGCCGTGGTTTACTATAAATTTATAACAGCTTTGTGTCATGCCTAACAACGCCCCTTAGCTGTTATAAATTTACTGTAAACCACAGCTTCCCGGGGCTTATTGCTTTATTTTACCCCCTGAAAAGCAATTTTTACCAGGGACACCCACTGAAATGCAATTGGGATAGTTTTGGTTTTCTTGTGGGGTCTTTAAGTATGTAAGATCCACTTAGGTGAAACTGCATTTGGAAAGTGGCTCCACAAATGCAAAAATACTCAGATCAGCTGGTTAATAAACACTCAACTCTGACAAAAAGTTATGTTTGTTACATCCAGATATGATTATCATTGTCATATGATCAATCACAAAAGTAAATAATACTGTTACTGCACCCCATTTGTCACACCTTATGAACTTTTAGTTTGTTTTCTTTCCTCGTGTTCCTTAACCTAGTTTCTGTGTCTCCTTGATTATGTCAGTTCACCTGTGTCTAGGTAATTTAGTCCCTCATTGGTCTGTCTACTTGAGTTCTAGTCTATTCAGTTTGTCTTTGTCCAGTGTTAACGTTGTTGTATATGCGTGTTTTCTGCCTGATTACCTTCATGTGGAGTTATTAAAGACTGTTTACTCTCATTTTCATCTTCTTTGTGCATGTTTTTTTATACACCGTATTGTGACTCCATTACATTCAATTACTAGCTAGAAACTCAGAAAGAGACAAAACATCCTGTCAAAAGCATTACAAAGTTGATTTATTCCACAAAAAAAAAAAAAAAAAAGTTATTTTAAAACTTATAGAACATTTTTATTTTTAGGCAGATTTCAGTCATTTCTATTTTGAACAGATAAGAGCAAATCATGATTTAAAGACCTTGAGAATCATTATTTCAATACATGTTCGAGCAGTTCTGATAATTTGATGCAAACAACAATAAATCAACACTTCATTATGAAGCTGTTTCATATACAGCGTTTAACTGAACTTCTAGCTATTCAGGATCTGTCAGCGGGATCTGGGGAGGAACAACATTGCTACTGGCCTGAATGGATGTTATTCCTCAAGCTCACCAAATTTCTGTCAGACTTCTAAACAAATGATAAAAAACATTTAACAAACTTACAAACTAAACAGTTTTTCTATAATCGTTTACTAAAAAAAATAAAATTTTCCAATAATATAAAAATAATAATGATAATATCCCAATAATAAATATATAAATCTCAGATGTATTACCAGTGATGTGCAGGCTTTTATGATCGTTGTCCTCTTCAGACAATTCTTTTAGAAAAGCACAGGTAAAGTAACATATTTAATGTATTGCTTAAACTTGCCATTTATTCTTGCCATTAAATTGCAATGTGGCATAAATAATAATATTATTAATTTGTTGCCATTTCTCACTTTCCAGCGGTGTGCAGTCTGATACCATCACTGATCTGTAGAGCAAACCCTGGTTTTATACAGTAATAAATTCCTAAATCGTCATCACTGACATTATTGATCACTAATTGGCTTCTGTCTCCTTAAAAATCCTATGAGGTTTTAGGTAACTAAGTGCTAATGATAACAACAGGGGCGGTTTCCCGAACAGAGTTTAAATTAAGCCAGGAGTAGGCTTAATCTAAAATAGTTAATCATGGTTTAAAAATGTCTTTCTGAAACACAGATTAAGTCCAACAAGACCAAATTCCCTTTATCATCCATAACAATGAAGAATAAAAATAAATAAATAAATAGAATATTGTTCTGTTGTGCAGCAACAGTTTGTTGAGCCTTACAAATTATGAAGTCAAGAAAATAGACAAACAAACAAAAAGCTAAAGCATTAAACATTTTCATTTCTACCATTAGGACAATGATCAAGGAGTTCCAATCAACAGGAAATGCCTACACAATATTGTCTGTGTCTATATTGTCTTAATGCAATGTGATTCTCCAAGATCCTCCAAGGATCACAGCTGGAGAACTGCAAAATATAGTAAAGTCTTGGGGTCAGAAAGCCTTACAATGGGCCGAAGTTGGAGCTTCCAACAGAACATTGATCCAAAAAGACCTTCAAAATCAACACAAAAATGGGTCACTGAGCACAAAATGAAGGTTCTACCAGCTGTCCCAGTTCCCTGACCTGAACTCTACAGAACATAGAGAGAGTATCAACATGGAGCTGGCAATCTAAAGGGTCTGAAGTGAATCTGGAAGAAGGAATGGTCTTTGATCTCTTGTCAAGTGTTCTCCAAAGTCAGGAATTATAGGACAGACTTATAAGCCCTATTTAGATGGTAATTGTTTCTCAGGGGGACACAAGTTATTTTCATCATTTACAGGGGGTGGTCTGTGATTTTATTGCCGTCCCTATACAGAAAGTCTTTGTTTATCTCTCACAATCTGCGTAAAAAAAAAACTACCGTTTTTTGACAAACACCAAGGTTGTGTGGTAGTTCTCTGAATTTACGAGAAGAAATTGATTCAAAATTCAGTGTTTAATACCATTTTGACCACTGAAGAGCACTGTATGGTAACTGTTGTACTGTAATTTGCATGCATATTTATTTCTGAAATGCTGGAAAGTATTTAAAAGAACAGTACTTCGTAACTGCTCCACCGGCGAGTGGGAGCAGAAAGAAAAGCACGTAAACGTTCGAAATGCATCTTTATTATGACAGCAGCAGGTATGCAATACAATAAATTAAAAAAAAAGTGTAGCCTATTATATACAGATACATAACTATATTGTGTATAAATATATCGTATCTATTTTCATATTTTTAAACAGGAGATTTAAATAATCTAACAATAAATAGGATTATATATTATAAAATATGCTTGGAATAATAAGAATACATTTTACATAATAATAAGTATTTTTAAATACATTTTAAACAATAATAAGAATGCATTTATAGCAGACAATCATGTGACTGGCCACGTGAGCAGTGCGGTCTCGGGTTCGTAGGATCACAGAACTCGCTCCTTCACTGTGACAAAATCACGATCCGAATTCATGAGTTTTATAACTGAGGTGATATGTATATTTATTTTTACAGACATCCAAATAAGAAACAATTACAGTCCGAATGGGGTTAAAGCTGTTAAATTGTAGTATGCATGTAGTAACCATGTTTTATAGCATACTGACTACCATTTGTATAACCATATTTCTATTTCTGTCCCCAGGAAATAACATGTTTAAATGTGCATAAAATTCACTATAAGATACATTTTATTATTAACCCTGTCCTGCATATTAATCTAACCGCAAATTTAAAATATTTAATTTTAAAAAGTATTATAAAAACTGTAAATATAAAAACAACGAAAATATAGCATTTATGCATGTCCCCGGTGTCTAACGCTACATTTTAAAATGTCTCAGTCCTGTCACCCTAACACATTCCCCCCTCTAAAAAACTGGGGAAATTCCACAAGACACATTTTCAACATAATATTGCAACATCTGGATCTTCTGAAGGCAATGAAATGATCGAAAGCATGTGGTCTTGTTTTCTTTTCTTTATATTTGATGATATTGTAGCTGTGGCAGGGAGCAACATTATAAATATACTGTCCTGTCCATAGCTTCACTACAAATACCATTATAAATGATGGTTCATGTAGCAAAACCATGGTTAATTTGTGGTTACCATGGTTTAACTAACCATGTTTTTATGTTTTTTGTTTGTTTGTTTTTTATAGTAAAGCCATGGTTCATTTTTTTATACGGGAAATCATTCTAATGCTTGATGAATGATCATGTATTGAACATGTATTGTTTTGAAAGATATTTATGTACATTTCTATGTATTTCAAATTTAATAACACAAAAAAAGGAGGCGAAAGTTGTGTCTCAATTTCAAATCAAGCTCATCTGGAGGTTGCACAGCTGTTCACACAATTGTGAATCATCCAGATCCTTTATTTTCAGACACAGGGTGATGGAAATGAATTGCGTCACTTTTCCTAAAAGGACTGAATCATTCAAACTGTAACGTGGGGTTGAAACGTCTGTTTCAAGCCAAGTCTGTTCATGCCAAGTCTGTCAAGTTGTTGTTGGATTGTTTGTTTGGATTCACGTTTTCTTCAATAAACTGCACTTGGGTTCATCTCAGCTCACCGCCTCAGTTGGACAATCATTACACAAACTAAATATCTCATAAATGTGTTCTTTTAAGCTTCTGGTTTATTTACAAAGTGCCTCAAGAAGGGGGTAATATTGATTGATTTTCTGTATTAATCAGAAAAGCTAATTACCACTTCCATTTTGTATACAAACCTATAAATAATTGCTGTTATTGATCAGTTTTGTCTATCATGTGTCTGTTTCTTTGGTCTGGAATGAGTAAAGACAGCAACCTTTACCAGAATGTTATTTTTTTTTAATGTTATTTTGATTAATCTGCAGGATAACAAGATATACACCCATTTCTAAAAGAACATGTATATTTTGTAAGCCTTTTTGTATTACATTGTTTGATGCATATTTGGGCCTTACATATATATATATATATATATATATATATATATATATATATATATATATATATATATATACTTTTTTTAACTTTAAAGTGGTTTTAGGGCAGAATGTGACTTTAGCCTGTGAGTTTAAATGTAACGCAGCTATTTGGTTTTTGCTGAAACTACGTCTGGCTGCAGACATGCACCAGCACTCTCAGACCTCCACTCTCAGACAACTGCACTTTCGGAAGTGACGTCACTTGCAGTCTATTTTATTTTTACTTTATTTATTTATTTATTTATTAAATCTCTCAACATTTCACAACAGTAGCTAGGTGGTGAAGACAAAAAAAAAAAAAAAAAAAAAAAGAAAAAGAAACTAAATTACAATGCCACTCCCAATCGCCACTTGCACTCTCTGCTACCTGCGACGTCACTTGTAATCCACACAAGTGGTGCGTGTTGCCAATAGAGACAAGACGCTGTGGTTGTTAAACCATTAAAACTAATTTAATAGCATAATGTACAGGGTCCTGCAAGTCATCTGTAGGAGATAAAAACCCGCAAATCCGTGGCCACAGAACAGCAGAATATGAACGCAATGCGCAAAGTCTCTCATTAAGCTTTTTCCTCCCGTAGAAAACCATTAACACTTGATATGGCTTAATGTATTAGGATACATTAAGTGCCATTAAACGATCAAATTTTTAATATAGTTTATTATTTTATTGTACTTCAAGGCAAGCATATGGCCATGAACACAATGCGCAAACTTTCACTTTGCCACATTAAGCAAACGCAAAACGGACTAAGATGTTAAAGACCAAATTCAATATAACCTTTACTGTTGTCAAACGGTATACCAGCAGATATGAACGCGCCATAATAAAGGCATTATGTGATATTAAAAGGACCAACTCTGTATAGGCAAGCGGACGAGCCCAGAACGCAATGCGCTAAATAGACGTTTTCCTCCCATAGAAAATCAATATAAACAAAAACAGCGATATAAAACAGCTGCAGAGATTATTCTTTATGGGAAAATGCGAATGTACGCGGCGTTGCGTTTATTCTGGGCTCACCTAGTTGTTTTAATAATGAATAAGAGCATATTGAGTTTAGTCTTTATCATCTTAATCCGTTATGCCACATTATGGCACGTTTTGCGGAAGAAAACACTATATAGCCTACATATACATTATATTAATAAACTGTATATCGAATTTGATCTTTTAATTGCATCTTAATACATTAAGCCATATTAAGTGTTCAGGGTTGTCTACGGGAGGAAAACGCTTAACGAGAGACTTCATATTCTCTCGTTCATATTCTGCTTCATATTCATATTCGTTCATATTCTGCTTCATATTCATATTCGTTCATATTCTGCTGTTCTGTGGCCACGGATTTGCGGGTCTTGTTTTTAATCTCCTACAGATGACTTGCAGGACCCTGTACGTTATGCTAAATTAGTTTTAATCGTTTAACCACCACAGCGTCTTGTCTCCACTGGCAACACGCACGATTTGTGTGGACTGCAAGTGACGTGCAGGTAGCAGAGAGTGCAAGTGATGATTGCGAGTGACATTGTAATTTAGTTTATTTTTTCTTGTCTTCACCACCTGGTTACTGTTGTAAAATGTTAGGAGATTCAATTAAAAAAAAAAAAAAAATTATATATATATATATATATATATATATATATATATATATATATATATATATAATAAAGTAAAAAATAAAATAGACTGCAAATGACGTCACTTGCGGAAGTGCAGGAGTCTGAGAGTGCAGGTGCATGTCTGCAGCCAGACCCTATTGGGAAACTACCAGCTCGTCCAATGATGATACTGCGAACATTTGCGTCTAATGATGATACTGAGACTGATTATTATGGCGATAATTTCCGCAACAAATATTTAGTGGGAAACAGGAGCGAAATAGTAATCAACAATGTCGCTGATGATGATTTAGGATTTTATTACTGTATAAAAGCAGGCTGGGCTCTAAAGATCAGTGACGGCATCAGACTGAAACACCACTGGTGAGTGATAAACTGTGACATTTATACAAATATTATTCATAAATGTGAATAAGCAGCTAATGTATGTATTTTTTATTTATTTATTTATTTTATTTTATTTTATTTATTTATTTATTTATTTTTACATTCATTCAGAACTCTGATGTGAAGTTCGGTGAGCGTGATGAGGAATAACATCCATTCAGACCAGCGGCACTGTTGTTCCTCCTCAGATCCCACGGACTGATCCTGAATATCTACAAGTTCAGACCACTTCATACTGAGAGATTGTGTTGATTTATTGCTTCAAATGATGAGTTTTGAGCTGCATGAATATGTAATGAAATTATGACTCTCAAAGACTTTAAAACATGATTTGTTTTTGACTGTTCAAAATAAAACATGACTGGATGCCAATCAAGTTTTATAATAAGATTTAATTTTCAAATAAATCAACTTTGTAATGTTTTTGATTGTTTAAGTCTCTTTCTGAATCATCAAGCAGTTAATTTGAGTATTTGTGGGTTCACTTTCCAAATGCAGTTTCACCTTCATGGATCTTAAATACTTAAAGGCCCCTAAAATGCTTTAATGACACTACATAATGTACGTAATGTTACGTAAACGTAACAATTGCTCACATCACCTCAGATTACATTTCTAAAACTTATATCAAGTTTTAGCATATTTTAAGTATTTTAATTTGTGTAAATGAAAATTTTCTCACCAAGATTTATAGATTTATGTAGACACATAATAATACAAGTACAAGTCTGTTGCATTGGGATGTTTTCTAACAGTATTACTGCCAACTTATTTAGGACTTTAATGTTGTATTAATATGTCTTTTGTAAGACTTGTTTTTTTAAGACAAGAGCAGAGAAGTGTGCAGAAAACAAATATTGACTATTTTGCATTGCACCATACGTTTAGGAAGCAAACAACAGTCAAACTAACAGTATTTTATTCTCATTATTTAACCAAATATATTTTTATATTTCTGTATTCTTGAATTTATACTTGTCTAGGTTTTTATACTTTTCTAGGTCTTTGGATTATGAAAAGCCCTTTGATAGAAATTAAGGATAAATACAAATTAGTTATACAGACAACTTACTGTCATTAAAGCATTTAAGGAGTCTTTGTGAACTTACAAATGGACAAATAAACAATTAAAACCATCTGATTTATTTTTAAAAACAAACATTATACAGTTTTCTGGCATTTTAACTGCAGACAGCAAATCATGTTTTAAAGTCCTTGACAATCATTATTTCATGACATGTTCAAGCTGATCATCTGAAGCAAATAGAAATAAATCTCTCAGTGTGAAGCTGTTTCAATACAGAGTTTGGCTGAACTTAGATATTCAGGATCAGTCAGCGTTATCCGGTCTGAAAGGATGTTACTCCTCTGTCCTGCTCACCAAACCTCCTGTCAGACTTCTAAACAAACAATGAAAACATTTAATAAATTTACAAACAAAACAGTTTTTATATGAATGTTTACTAAAAAAATCAAATCTAATAATAGAAAAATAATGATGGTAATATTGCTTAAACTTGGCCTTTTTTCTTGCAAGTTAGATTGAAATTTTGCAATTTTGCATAAATAATAATATTATTAATTTGTTACCATTTCTCACTTACCAGCGGTGTGCAGTCTGATACCATCACTGATCTGTAGAGCAAAGCCTGGTTTTATACAGTAGTAAACTCCTAAATCATCATCGCTAACATTATTGATCACTAACTGGCTTCTGTCTCCTTCTGAATATTTCTCGCGGAATTTTTCATCGTAATATTCAACCTCTTCCTTTGATCCAAATGTTCGCAGTATCATCTCTGGACGAGCTGGCAGTTTCATCACAAACCAAATAACGCCTTTTAATCTGTACTCACAGGCTAAAGTCACACTCTGCCCTAAAACCACCTGTTGATCAGTTAAAGCTTCTGTGGTTTGACTCCACACAAACAGACCTGAACAAACAGAAAACAGATCATTCAGATCATCTGATCATGACAGAATCACACTGAATCACACTGAAATAAACTTACAGAGCAGTGAAAGCAGCAGCGTCTTCATCTTGTGAGCTTGTTGAACGTTTGTTCAGATTGAACTTGTGTTCAGGTTGATGTTTATAGTGTCTCTTAGAGGAAGTGCTACTGCTGAGCTGCAGAAAATATAAAATTAACCAAATGACTCACTGAAATGAAGCAAGTTCAGCCCAGTTTGTTTACTGTAAGTGATGCCTCATTTTAAGGGGGGGGAGGGGTAAACACTTTACAATACGTGTGCACAAATATGCATTAATTAATGCACAGATAATCATGAGTTAATGTATAATTCATGATTACCACATCAGCAACTAATGAACATTCTGTATGATTCATAGATTAAGTAATCAATACATTGTTATTAGTTAAATGTCTCATAATGTATTAATTCCCTAATAACTTATTTTATTAACTAATGATGTAAATTCATATGTTAATTACCACAGTGCTCAAAGCTATGTACTTCAACTTCCAGTTGTCTGCTTTAATTAATCATTACCTAATGATTTGCAAATATATCATTATGTTATGACTTTACTTTTTGAGGCACAGAACTATTAACCAATGCTAAATCCATAACCACAATGACATATTACTTAAATAGTTCTGTGCCTCAACAAGTAAAGTCATAACATAATGATATCTTTGCATATCATTAGTTATGGATTAATTAAAGCAGACAACTGAAAGATGAAATGTGTGGCTTCAACCCATTTTGGTAATTAACACATGAATTTACACTATTAGTTAATAAAATAAGTTATTAGGGAATTAATACATCATGACACTTTTAACTAATAACAATTTGTTGATTACTTTATCTATGAATCATACAGAATGTTCATTTGTTGCTGATGAAGTAATTATTAATAAATGGTTGAGATAAATATTAACTCATGATTATCTCTGCATTAGTTAAGCATGAATCAATGCATATTTGTGCACCCGTATTGTAAAGTGTTACCAAAAAAAAAAAAAAAACATTATGCCTTTCCTACCTTCGCTGCTTAAAAGATGCATGTGACTTTTTGTTGTTGTTGTTGTATGAGGTTTTAATTGAGTGTTAATGATGTGTTTAGTTCTGTCCAAGACAAATTTAGATTTAATTTTATGAGAAAGTGATGCATTATGTAGTGTCAGCAAATAAAGGTTTTGGATGATAAATTTACCCTAAGCAGTTGTGTAACCTTTAGATGTGGACACCCAGTTTTCACTTCCTTGTTTGTGTCCAGACCATATTTCATCATATTTTAAAATGAGCATGTCAGCATATTTTGGTTTCTTTCCTTGAAAGCTGTTAACAGTCATAAAATTTCAGTTTTCATGACTAAAATAATCCATCTTCATTTCTACAGGATGATATTGCAAATATTGACACCAGTGTTGGGCAAAGATACATTTAAATGTAATGCATTATAAGATTGCGTTACTCCATAAAAAAATAACTAATTGTGTTACCTAGCTAGGACAGGAGAGATGTCAGTAAATAAATGGGAAAGTAACTAGCTTTACTTACACTATATTGCCAAAAGTATTCGCTCACCTGCCTTGACTCGCATATGAACTTAAGTGACATCCCATTCCTAATCCATAGGGTTCAATATGACGTCGGTCCACCCTTTGCAGCTATAACAGCCTCAACTCTTCTGGGAAGGCTGTCCACAAGGTTTAGGAGTGTGTTTATGGGAATTTTTGACCATTCTTTCAGAAGCGCATTTGTGAGGTCACACACTGATGTTGGACGAGAAGGCCTGGCTCTCAGTCTCCGCTCTAATTCATCCCAAAGGTGTTCTGTCGGGTTGAGGTCAGGACTCTGTGCAGGCCAGTCAAGTTCATCCACACCAGACTCTGTCATCCATGTCTTTATGGACCTTGCTTTGTGCACTGGTGCACAGTCATGTTGGTGGAGGAAGGGGCCAGCTCCAAACTGTTCCCACAAAGTTGGGAGCATGGAATTGTCCAAAATGTCTTGGTATGCTGAAGCATTCAGAGCTCCTTTCACTGGAACTAAGGGGCCAAGCCCAGCTCCTGAAAAACAACCCCACACCATAATCCCCCCTCCACCAAACTTTACACTTGGCACAATGCAGTCAGACAAGTACCTTTCTCCTGGCAACCGCCAAACCCAGACTCGTCCATCAGATTGCCAGATGGAGAAGCGTGATTCGTCACTCCAGAGAACACGTCTCCACTGCTCTAGACTCCAGTGGCGGCGTGCTTTACACCACTACATCCGACGCTTTGCATTGCACTTGGTGATGTATGGCTTGGATGCAGCTGCTTGGCCATGGAAACCCATTCCATGAAGCTCTGCGCACTGTTCTTGAGCTAATCTGAAAGCCACATGAAGTTTGGAGGTCTGTACTGAATGACTCTGCAGAAAGTTGGCGACCTCTTCACACTATGCGCTGACCCCGCTCCGTAAGTTCACGCGGCCTACCACTTCGTGGCTGAGTTGCTGTTGCTCCCAAATGCTTCCACGTTCTTATAATACAGCTGACAGTGGAATGTTTAGGAGAGAGGAAATTTCACGACTGGACTTGTTGCACAGGTGGCATCCTATCACAGTTCCACGCTGGAATTCACTGAGCTCCTGAGAGCGACCCATTCTTTCACAAATGTTTGTAAAAACAGTCTGCATGCCTAGGTGCTTGATTTTATACACCTGTGGCCATGGAAGTGATTGGAACACCTGATTCTGATTATTTGGATGGGTGAGCGAATACTTTTGGCAATATAGTGTATTTAAAAAAAAAAATAACTCAGATACTTTCTTGTAAATCAAAAAGTAATGCATTACTTTACAAGTTATTTGAAAAGTAAGCTGTTACCCCCAAGGACATATAATTGTTACGGATCTGGTCGGTGAGCTGCGGACCGCTCACCACCAGACGTCGCTCTTACTCTGTTTGTACACACGGACTGTTGCACCACACCCCGGACTACATTCCCCATCAGCCATTGCACTTCACCCGCGTCCAATCAGAGACCATATTTATACCCCGATCTTCCTGTCACTCACTGCCAGTATTGAATTGTGTTATCGTTCATACAAAGCGTTTCTCTGTGTTTCCCTGTGTCTTGTTTTCTAGTTTTGCCTTATTGTTTTGTTTTGTCTGTCTATCGGAACTCTCGCCTGTCTGACCATTCTCCTGCCTTGCCCATACGGATTACGTTCGCCGCTGGATTGACCCTCGCCTGTATTAAGGATTACTCTTTGTTTGCTGTCCATATACCTGTCTGCCGTTGTTCGACCCTGCCTGCCTTTCGACCATGTCTTTGCCTCGTCCCTTTAATAAAAGTTTGCATTTGGATCCGCTCGTCTCCTGTCCCTCTGTTACAATAATATACAGGGACAAAACCCTCATGAGAAATGAACACGTATGGTTAGAAAAAAAAACATAAGATTCTCATGAAATAAATAAATATTACATATAGATATAATAAATGTCACTAAATATTACAAGCACAAGATGAGTCATGTCTTCCCGCCTGCTTTCTAGCTGGCGAAGCAACAAACAAAAAAAAAAAAAAAGAGGCAAAGCTTCCACAAAGAAGAACAGTTCCTAGCAAGCTCGTATATTAACGCAGCTTTTCAACACATAAATAATGACGAGGATGTGAAATAATTAATAGTAACTGAGTAATAGTAACAGGAATGAGTGTTTTATTGATGTAAATATTAGGCTACATCCATAATCTAGATAAATTTGAAAATGCACCTTTTTCTCAACATTTGACCTTTTATCCACACTAAGACAATGTTTTTGCCCAGAGAAAACTTATGGTTGTTCCAGCATTGTTGTAGTATATTGTGACAGAAAATGTATTTGCAATTATTTATTAGACCCAAGCATGTCAGCATATTTTGGTTTCTTTCCTTGAAAGCTGTTAACAGTCATAAAGTTTTGATGACTAAAATAATCCATCTTCATTTCTACAGGATGATATTGCAAATATTGACACCAGTGTTGTTCAAAGATACATTTAAATGTAATGCATTATAATATTGCGTTACTCCATAAAAAAATAACTAATTGTGTTACCTAGCTAGGACAGGAGAGATGTCAGTAAATAAATGGGAAAGTAACTAGCTTTACTTATTTGAAAAAAAAAAAAATAACTCAGACACTTTCTTGTAAATTTAAAAGTAATGCATTACTTTACAAGTTATTTGAAAAGTAAGCTGTTACCCCCAAGGACATATAATATACAGGGACAAAACCCTCATGAGAAATGAACACGTATGGTTAGAAAAAAAAAAACATAAGATTCTCATGAAATAAATAAATATTACATATAGATATCATAAATGTCACTAAATATTACAAGCACAAGATGAGTCATGTCTTCCCATCTGCTTTCTACCTGGCAAAAAAAAAAAAAAAAAAAAAAAAAAGCCAAAGCTTCCGCAAAGAACAGTTCCTAGCAAGCTTTTTCCCCCCTCAAAAATACAGACATTAAAGAAATAATGTACAGTCGTATATTAATGCAGCTTTTCAACAGATAAATAATGACGAGGATGTGAAATAATTATTAAAAACCCCGTTCCGAAATCGTACTTGTTTACTGTCTTAGAATTTAGTACAGTGTACAAAACAATCGTTCTAGCAACAAGGCGAACACTTTACCGATAATATCGTAGGCTTACTCTTAATACTGAAGACGTTTCATTTTTAGTAAATACAGTAGATAACTGAGGCGCAAGATGGCGGAAGCTGCGTGTGAAAGGAAAAATCCTGAAATGTTTTCCTCAAAAAACATAATTTCTTTATGACTGAAGAAAAAAAGACATAAACATCTTGGATGACAAGGGGGTGAGTAAATTACATGTGAATCTTTGTTTTGGAAGTGGACTTCTCCTTTAATTTACCCTAAACAGTTGTGTAACCTCCAGATGTGGACACCCCATTTTCACTTCCTGTTTTGTGTCCAGACCATATTTCATCAAATAACAAAATGAGCATATCAGCATATTTTGGTTTCTTTCCTTGAAAGCTGTTCACAGTCATAAAATGAACACTTTTCAGTTTTGATGACTAAAATAATCTATCTTCATTTCTACAGGATGATATTGCAAATATGGACACCAGTGTCAGGGAAAGTTACATTTAAAAAGAATGCATTATAAGATTGCGTTACTGCATAAAAAAATAACTAATTGCGTTACCTAGCTAGCTAGATATTTTCTTGTAAATTAAAAAGTAATGCATTACTTTACTAGTTACTTGAAAAGTAAACAGATTACATAACTCACATTACTTGTAAAGCCTTACCCCCAACACTGAGGACACACTATAATACACAGGGACAAAACCCTCGTGAGAAATGAACTCCTATGGTTATAAATAAAACATAAGATGCTCATGAAATAATATATAAATAAATATTACATATAGATATCACAAATGTCGCTAAATATTACGAGCACAGTAAGAAGACACAGTCATGTGTCATCCCGCCTGCATTCTTCTAGCTGACGAAGACAAAAAAAAAAAAAAAAAAAAAAAGCAAAGCTTCCGCAAAGAAAAACTTCCTAGCAAGCTTTTTTTATCTCTCAAAAATACAGACATTAAGGAAATAATGTACAGTCGTATATTGATGCAGCTTTTTACCACGTAAATAATGACGAGGAAGTGAAATAATGATTAAAATCCCCGTTTCGAAATCGTACTTTATTGTATTATAATCTAGTACAGTGTACAAAACAATCGTTCTAGAAACAAGGCGAACACTTTACCGATAATATCGTAGGCTCACTCTTCTTAATACTGAAGACGTTTCATTTTTAGTAAATACAGTCGATAACTGAGGCGCAAGATGGCGGAAGCTGCGTGTGAAAGAAGCGTGAGAGCGCGCGTCCGCGGTGAGTTACCAGAAACATGAAAGACGCGCCGAAATTATTACAATTTAACTCTTTCTGTTTCAATATACTTTAAACAAAAAGTTATTTCTGTGATGGCAAAGCTTAATTTTCAGCAGCCAATACTTAAGTCTTCAGTGTCACATCCTTCAGAAATCATTCTAACGCTTAAGGATCTTGTTAGTCATCTAAACCGGAAAGAGCATAAAAATTTACTATGCTTTTATTGTGGTATGTATTAACCATGTTTTTTTGGCATATTGACTACCATTTGTATAACTATAGCAGCCATTCCACCGAATGGGTGCCGTTTCTGTCCCCAGGACATAACATGTTCAAATATAGCCTAAAATTAACTATAAAATACATTTTATTATTAAGCAAAGTGTCCTGCAAATTAATCTAACTGCAAATAGACAGTTATTAAAAATATTATTAAAAACTACCTAAAACACTGAAAATATAGCATTTATGCATGTCCCCAGTGTCTAAAGCTACATTTTAAAATGAAATATGTTTAAAGTCCTTCAGAAATCATTTTTATTTTGTATTTTTGTGTACCTCCATATCCCATCTGTGATTTAAATACATTTATTTCAAAATAAATGTATAGATAAAATACACATTATAGTCGTGTCCCCAGGTTTTCACTCAGTCCTGTCACCCTAACACATCCCTCCCTCTAAAAAACTGGGGAAATTCCACAAGACACATTTTCAACATAATATTGCAACATCTGGATCTTCTGAAGGCAATGACCGAAAGCATGTGGTCTTGTTTTCTTTTATATATATATATATATATATATATATATATATACAGTATATATATATATATATTTGATGATATTGTAACTGTGGCAGGGAGCGACATTATAAATATACTGTCCTGTTACCTAATTAATTCTTAGATGTTACTTGTTTATTTTAAAAATACAAATCTTTGATGAATCACTATAATTTGCTGAGCATCTTCATAATATTAGTGTGTACTCTATGTGGCTATATTTTATGTATTTGCTAATTTTATCCTAAAATCTCAATCCTGTTACTTTCAGTCCTTTTACTCATATACTCATCCTATACTCATCTATAGTAACTGAGTAATAGTAACAGGAATGAGTGTTTTATTGATGTAAATATTAGGCTACATCCATATTAATCTAGATAAATTTGAAAATGCATCTTTTTCTGAACATTTGACCTTTTATCCACACTAAGACACACTATGTTTTTGCCCAGAGAAAAGGTATGGTTGTTCCACATTGTTGTTTTATATTATAACAGAAAATGTACTTGCAACTATGTATTAGACCCAAACATGGAATGGCGTTTGAGTGTGACCTGCACTGTAAGAAAACAGTATCCACAGAAAAAATGAAAACCCATTATTTGTTAAGTTTATTATTTTTAATATAATTTTTAATGTAATATTTTATATTTATTATTTTGCGTTATTTATATCTTATTTCATAACTCATCCTCTACCCCTAAACATAGAGGCCAGCTCACTAGTCATTGTTTAACACTCTTTACTGTATCAGTGCAAGCATTAATACCTCACATGTGCAGTCAAACCTATATATTAATATAATGGATATTCATTCCTGTTATCCAGTTTCATTCCTGTTACTAAATAGTTTTGTTTGTTTGTTTGTTTAAACCACTTTTTTTTTTTTTTTTTTTTTTAAGTTTGGTCCATCTTTTGTCCCATTGTTTAATAAATTGCATCACAAAAATATTGATAAGCTTGAGATTTGGTCACCTTTAAAATGAAAAAATGGGTTTTTCTAAAGTTACTTTAGAAAAATACACCCTGTGTAGACAAATAGTGATTTTTTTATGAAATAGTGATTTTGTTATTCATTTAAACTAAAAAGAACATGTATTGTTTTGAAAGATATTGTCTATGTACATTTATATGTATTTCATATTTAATAACACAAAAAAAGGAAGCGAAAGTTGTGTCTCAATTTCAAAACAAGCTCATCTGGAGGTTGCACAGCTGTTCACACGATTGTGAATCATCCAGATCCTTTATTTTTAGACACTGGGTGATGGATCTGAATTGCATCACTTTGCCTAAAAGGACTGAATCATTAAAACGAAATATTTCATAATAAATGTGTTCTTTTAACCCTTTAACTGTCAACACCATTTTTGAACACAGACATAAAAATGCACTATCCAGACTTAATTTTTTATAATTCATGAATGAAAACATTTTGTAATATGATTTTGATGTACGTTTTCTGTGGTAATGCAATGTCTAGTAAAGATTTGTTTTTATTAACATAATTACTTACAAGATGTAAATAGACTGTACAAAGGATCTACAGTTTGTTACATTACTTACATCCTAAGTACAAAGAATTAACATTTTCAAATTTTGAACATCAGAAAAAAATAAATAAATAAATAAATAAATAAATAAAATCAGTACTAAACAAAAACAAATATTACACAAAACATTTCCCATCCCACCCCCCACCCTCTTCCCACGTATGGTTGTCAGTTTCTTTTCATTTCTATATCTAAGTAGTCTATACAGTTTATACATATATCCATCTGTATACTCACATACTTAAATCTACACATTATTCACAATAAATGCATCAATGAGGAAGTTATACAAGATAGATCTGCAGAGGGCTAATTTGAAGTCGATCCAGGAGGGCTCATACTAACATGGACAGTCAAGTCTAGAGAGGGCAAAATGTCCATGAAAGGGCCCCAGATTTCTCTAAGGTAATGCAATGTCTGATTTTAAAATGCCTTTCAAAGGATGAATTTTGAGATTTTAAGTTTTGAACTGATATATAACTTCCTATGATTTCTGAAGTGTGATAGGAAAAAAAGGCAATAAAGAATAAAGTAATAAAGTCTTTTGTGACAAAGGTCAGAACTCATGTTATGATATAGATTTTTTAAGTTGCACTCTTGACATATATTAATCTATTACTTTTCCTACATAATGTGTAACACAAAAATATTGTAAAATATCTATTTAGGAGTCTTTTCCAACGATGTATAGTTTGTCATGATTAGATTAGGATTTATTTGTAATATGGTGAAGTAAACTTAGGTGTCCCACAGAGTGGACGGTGACAGTTAAAGGGTTAAACTTTAAAGTGCTTTAAAGTGCTTCAAGAAGGGGGTAAAATGATTAATTTTCTGTATGAATTAGAAAAACTAATTACCACTTCCATTTGGTCTTACTAACCTATAGATGATTGCTGTTATTGTTCAGTTTTGTCTCTCATGTGTCTGTTTATTTGATCAGGAATGAGTAAAGACAGCAACCTATTCCAGAATGTTATTTTTTTTAATGTTATTTTGATTAATCTGCAGGATATAGACAATTTTTTATGCATATTTGGGCCTTTTTTTAAATTAAGGCATCACTTACAGTAAACAAATTGGGTTGAACTTGCTTCATTTCTGAGTCATTTGGTTAAATTTATGTTTTCTGCAGCTCAGCAGTAGCACTTCCTCTAAGAAACACTATAAACTTCAACCTGAACACACGTTCAACATAACCACAAGTTTAACAAGCTCACAGAATGAAGACGCTGCTGCTGCTTTCACTGCTCTGTAAGTTTCTTTCTGTGTGATTCAGTGTAATTCTGTCATGATCAGATGATCTGAATGATCTGTTTTCTGTTTGTTTAGGTCTGTTCATGTGGAATCAAACCACAGAAGCTTTAATTGATCAACAGGTGGTTTTAGGGCAGAATGTGACTTTAGCCTGTGAGTTTAAATGTAATGCAGCTATTTGGTTTTTGCTGAAACTACCAGCTCGTCCAACGATGATACTTCGAACATTTGCTTCCAATGATGATACTGAGACTGATTATTATGACGAAAAATTCCGCGACAAATATTTAGTGGGAAACAGGAGCGAAATAGTAATCAACAATGTCACTGATGATGATTTAGGAATTTATTTCTGTATAAAAGCAGGCTGGGCTCTAAAGATCAGTGACGGCATCAGACTGAAAGGCCCTGTAAGTGATAAACTGTGACATTAACACAAATATTATTTATAAATGTGAATATGCAGCTAATGTATGCTTTTTTTTTTTTTTTTTTTTGCATTCATTCAGAACTCTGATGTGAAGTTCGGTGAGCGTGATGAGGAATAACATCCATTCAGACCAGCGGCACTGTTGTTTCTCCTCAGATCCCACGGACTGATCCTGAATATCTACAAGTTCAGACCGCTTCATACTGAGAGATTGTGTTGATTTATTGCTTCAAATGATAAGAATTTTAAGCTGCTTGAATATGTAATGAAATTCTGACTCTCAAAGACTTTAAAACATGATTTGTTTTTGTCTGTTCAAAATAAAACATGACTGGATGCCAATCAAGTTTTATAATAACATTTAATTTTCAAATAAATCAACTTTGTTTTTGATTGTTTGTTTAAGTCTCTTTCTGAGTCATTAACCAGTTAATTTGAGTATTTGTGCATTTGTGGGTTCACTTTCCAAATGTAGTTTCACCTTCATGGATCTTAAATACTTAAAGGCCCCTAAAATGCTTTAATGACACTAAGTTGTCTGGTCAGTTCAAGTTCAACCACATCTTCTTTTCAAGGGACTGGTTTCCTTTTATTTCGTAAGTTTTGCAGCACTTCTGCTCAGATACAAAGTGAATTTAACAGCCACAGAATGAGGACAGTGCGGCTTTTACTCTTCTGTAAGTTTAAGCTCATGCTAAATTTTACTGTGATTATTTCATGAGCAGATACTGTTTAATTGTTGTCTAGCAGAAATAATCTGAATGATCTGTGTGTTTCTGTACAGATCTGCTGCTGGTGTGTCAAACTACAGAGAGTTTAATTGGTAACCGGTTAAATTTAGGGTGATTATGTGTGATCTCGATGTTAAAGTCATTTATTGGGTTTTCCAGAAACCAACAGATTCTCCAGTGCTGATTCTGCGAACTTTCTCGTCAGAATCCACATCATCTCATTTATACGATCAAAGATTCAAAGATAAATATTCATCACTATCTTTCAGTGGTTTATTGATTAGTAACATAGCCACTGATGAATTAGGAATATACTACTGTGCAAAAACAGGCAAAATCTTTACAGCTCAGTGATGGTTTCAGAATTTACACCACTGGTAAGTGTGTATAATATCATGACAGACCTGTCTGATCTGTTGTTATATCTGTGACTAAGCATTAAATTGGCATTTCCACCTTTATTTCTGTCAGATATCTACATAATTGATGCATATTTGACATTCTAAACAAATCTCAACAGAAGCTGCTCAGAATGAGACAGAACTGAATCAGTCGAAACATCAGACGACACAGCAGGCTCTGATCGTTTTTTACATCATACTGAACATTGTGATATTTTCTGCAGTAATAGGTGCGATTTCAGGGTTTTGAATGTACAATATATAAAAACATATGTTTTTTATTAGGGGTGGAACGATAAATCGTTGCAACGCGAATCGAGAAATGATTCTGCATCTATTCGAGATTTTCCGAACACATCGCGATTCATTCTCAAATCGATTCGGAGCTTAGTTTTGAACAGCAGATGGCACTGCTTGCTTTAGAAACAGCTGTGCTCTGCTTGTTTCCAAATCCTTACACGCACTTGAACCTAAAATAATCATTTATACAATTCGAAAAGGTTGAAGCGAATTACAAGTGGCTGTGGGCTGTGTTTACAATAATCTCGCGTCATAAAAGCATTCTGAGCCGAGGTGAAATTACATGACTCAGCCAAACGCACAAGTGCTCTTCAGCACTCTTCTTCATGAGCATTTGAGTGTGCGGATAAAAACTAGATTAGAGCTCCATCTGCTGTTAAAATCTAAGCTCATCGATTCCAAAGAGAATGGCGATGCATTCGGAAGTTCTCAGAATCGATCCACGAAACGATTTATTGTCCCATCAATATTATTTATAATATAAAAGACATCCATTACGTGTTTGTGCATTACTTTCTGTATTACTTGTGTATTAATATATGCTACATATTTTAGTGATGAACATTTAATCATAAATGTTGGTGCTATAGGCGTATTCCAGATCAAACTTCAAACTTGTAAGAAAAGACACCAACAATGTCAAGATGAAGAACTGAAGCAGTTTTTCTGCAGAAATGGTGAAGAGCACACATCTCTTTTTCAATCAACTGAGCATGCTAACCTGAAGAAAAATCTTTCTACGTGGACATTAGAAGCTAATTTACCTACTTTCTTTCTTTTGTAGTTTACAGAAGTGGAGTTTCGTCTGTTCCACCAGACCAATGACATTTGTTTCCCTTTTCAAAATCTGAAGAAAAACCTTGACAAACATAATAAGAGTAAATCATCACATTTAGTCCAATAGTACATAGTATAAGTATATTGTGTTAAATAATTAGTCAAATGTGACCCTGGACCACAAAACCAGTCATAAGTAGAACAGGTATATTTGTCGCAATAACCAACATTATTTATTATTATTTATTCAGCCTTAAGATGATGTATCAATCTCAATTTAAAAAAAACCGATCATTATGACTGGTTTTGTGCAGGGTCACAAATATTGTTAAATTGACTTGTTTAAGCTTGGCTAATGTTGGTTACCTAAACATGCATGTAATGCAAAATTCTCAACATTTTTTCTTAATGACGTTTCCATTTTGTCTCAACGATAACCAAATCTTATAAATAAAATCTTAATATCATAAGTCATATGCTGTTTTTGTGTGGCTTCATTCTTTGACTCTGGGGTTTCATATAAACAGACTGATGTAAAATGGCAAAAAGCAGTACATTTATATACAACTGTTCAAAAGTTTAAGGTCGTTACATTTTTTGAATGTTGTCTCTTATGCTCATGAAGGCTGCATTTCTTTGATTAAACAAACAGTAAAAGCACTAATATTGTGAGATATTATTTCAATTTTAAATTGCACTTTTTTAAAAAATATATTTTAAAATGTAATTTATTCCCGTGATGCAAAGCTGAATCTTCAGCAGTCATTACACCAAACCTCAGTGTCAGAAATCATTCTAATACGCTGATTTAGTGCTCAAAAAATAAGTTTGTTTTAGCAATTTTACTGACAAGCTTCCGCTTGTTTACCTCAGTGAGGCTCATCAAATGGTACTTGTACCAGGAGAGAGATGGCGCCCTTTGCACATAAAGGTGACGAGTGCCCGGTCAAATGTCAACTTGTCTCATTGTTCCGTTGACCATTATTTAAGAGGAACCGCAACTCCACCACAGCATATAGGAAAGTCTGCTGTTTACAAGAAATCTCTCCTGGCTTAAAGGAACACTCCACTTTTTTTGCTAATGGCTTAGCATAGATCATTGAATCAGATTAGACCGTCTAACCATTCAGTTTTCTTTTCGTGTTTAACGGAAGAAAGTCTGGATGCGGTTTTGTTAGAGGGTGAGTGGTTTATGTTTATTTATTTATTTCAGTTTAACATCATCTTACATCATTATTCACGTGATAACCAGGGTCAAGCAAGCTGAATAGGCTCATTTATTAGACTTCATCATGACAAAAACAAAGAGAAACCATGCTGAAAGAAAAAAATATATATATTGGGAATTTGCATTACATACATGTTTAGGTAACAAACATTAATCTATCTAAAACAAACAACATCTAAGCTAACACTATTTTACGCTCATTAACAAAGTATAATTCTCTTAGACCGTATGAGATTATTTACTCTTGATTAAATTTGTCCAAGTTTTGTCTTTGGCTTTTAAACAGGAACAAATGCGTTGTTGGTCCAGTGAAACAGACGAAACTCCACTTCGGAAAACTACAAAACAAAAATGTAATTAGCTTCTAATGTTCATGTAGAAAGATATTCACTAAACACACTGAATGCTGAATAAGAGTTGCGAACCACTTCACCATTTGCACTGTAAAGCTGCTCTAGTCTCTCATCTTGACATTGTTGTTGTCTTTTCTTACACACTTGAAGTTTAATCTGGAATAGGCCTAAAAGAGCACCAACATTTATGATTAAATATAATATAAAATTGTATCATGTATGAAGTAATACAGAATTTAAAGGAAGTCTTTTATATAATTTATTAGTATAATACATGCAGAATCCTGAAATCTCACCTATCACTGCAGAAAACATCACAATGTTCAGTATGATGTATAAAACAATCAGAGCCTGCTGTGTCGTCTGATGTTTTGACTGATTCAGTTCTGTCTGATTCTGAGCAGCTTCTGTTGAGATTTGTTTAGAATATCAAAGATGCATCAATTATGTAGATATCTGACAGAAATAAAGGTGGAAATGCCAATTTAATGCTTAGTCACAGATGTAACAACAGATCAGACAGGTCTGTCATGATATTATACACACTTACCAGTGGTGTAAATTCTGAAACCATGAGCTGTAAAGATGAGCTTGTTTTTGCACAGTAATATATTCCTAATTCATCAGTGGTTATGTTACTAATCAATAAACCACTGAAAGATAGTGATGAATATTTATCTTTGAATCTTTGATCGTATAAATGAGATGATGTGCCAAAGAAATACCAAATATGAATCAACATTTTGTAGATCTCTGAAAAAAAAATTAAAATTAAAATACCAATTTAACACAGCTGTAACTGCACTGCAATTGTTTTAGATCATTCAGTGATCACTTTACTGATTCAGTAAGTACTTGTAATAATTGTACTTGTTGATGATCACTACAAAATCATGCATGAACTTAAATTTACCAAAGAGTAAAAGCTGCACCGTCCTCATTCTCTAGTTGTTTAATTTATATGCAATAAGGTGGTTAACTTTACTATGAATCTAAGCAGAAGTTCTGCAGAACTTCAGAAGAGAAAGGAAACTACTGCCTTGAAAAAAGATGTGGTTGAACTTGAAATGACCAGACAACTTTATCATTAAAGGAATAGTTCCCGGGAAAGGGCGATCTGTCACATGTTCTTTGTGTTTTGAGTTGTCTTCGTTGCATTTTTCCCCTGACCTACTTTCCCTGTGTTGCTTTATTAGTTCATTCTGTGCACCTGTGTCTTGTTAATTATACTCATTAGTCCTTTGTTTGGTTAGTATTTATAGCACTGCCTTTCCCCAGTTTCTTTGTCCTGTCTAACGTCGTGTTTAGAGGTTGTTTTCTTTTTGTTTCTCAATGTGGATTTATTAAAGTCTGTTTGTGTTGACTTCCTGGCTCCTTTGTGATCCTTCGTTTTTCTAACCTGTGACAGTATTATGATCGTGCCTTTTTTTTACCCACCTATTACTGTAGCAAACAGCACAACAGTCAACAGACTGAACATGAATCTGAAGTGTTGTCTGATCTTGTGTAATTTATTTATTTATTTATTGCTCTAGTTCTTTGTGACTTCTGGGGGATTTTGTGTTTTTGAGGAAAAATACCAAGTTTTATGTGCTTCTGTAATTGTATTGGTAATGATAATTTATAATGGTAATTTTTTTTAACGTAATAATAATAATAAATGTTTTTGAACAGCAGAATATTAGAATGATTTCTGAAGGATCAAGTGACTGGAGTAATGATGCTAAAAATTTAGCTTTGAAATCACAGTTATTTTTGAAAACAGTTATTTTACTAGTAAAAATATTTCAAAATGTTGCTGTTTTTGCTGTATTTTGGATCAAATAAATGCAGGTTGGTGAGCAGAAGGGACCCTTTAAAAAACATAAAAAATCTTACTGTTCAAAACCTTTTGAACATAAATATACAACATAAATATTTATAATAATGTGGACCTTAGTTACATACATGTATTGCAGTTTCTCACTTACCAGTGGTGTGTAGTCTGATACCATCACTGACTGATAAATTCTGGCCTGGTTTTACACAGTAATAAATTCCTAAATCATCAGCACTAACTTTATTGATTAATAAGCGGCTCCAGCCTCCCTCTGAATATTTGCTGATGAATTTTTGAATGTAAGGTTCCACCTGTTTAGGTTTTCCGTAAGTTCACAGTATCATCTCTGGACGACCTGGTGCTTTCATTACAAACCAAACAACGGCTTTTAAATTGAACTCACAGGCTAAACTCACACTCTGTCCAAAAACCACCTGTTGATCAGTTAAAGCTTCTGTGGTTTGATTCCACACAAACAGACCTGAACAAACAGAAAACACATCATTCAGATCATCTGATCATGACAGAATCACTGAAACACGGAAGAAATAAACTTACAGAGGAGTGAAAGCACCAGAGTCTTCATTCTGTGAGCTGTGGTGAGACTGAACTTGTGTTTAGGTTGAAGTTTATAGTGTCTCTCAGAGGAAGTGCTACTGCTAAGCTGTAGAAAGTATGAATCAGCGTTTCCTTCTTGCTCTCGGCGAAGGCGGTCGCATCTTTTACCTCTCCCTCCCCTATCTCTCCTCGCTGACTTCTCTTGTCTTGTAATTGTTAGTTCTATCTCTGAGACTCTCTTTGCCCTGCTCTCCAAACAAAAAAAGGAATATGGATTTGATCAACTGGTCTCTGAATGCAATTGACACCATCTTCTCGACGAGAAGCCTGGTTCGGGGAACCCACACTGTCCTGCCAGGAACGTTTGCAGCTGGATACGTGATGTACGGGTGGAGATAGTGGTGCGTTGTGTGCCTGGCCGCTCTGTCCCTGGAGGATATTGAAGATATTTTTTTATTCGGAACTTTGATAACAGGGTTTTCTGCTGATGGATTAGTTGGGGCCCTGTTGTATCGACGATTGGTAAAGCGTCAGTGCGGCTCAAACCCCACTAAGCTGGCCGGCTGGATTCAACGGTGGTGGGCAGAGCTGTTAGTACTCAGACTGTGGTTATGGACCGCAAATTGGAAACATCGTGGAGAAACTAGCGGCTATGCAACGGTTTTGGACAGACCTGGAGACCAATGACGGACATTAGATATCTGCGAAATTGGCAGATATTGACCAAATTTGACAAAAGATCTTTTCTCTTTCGGCTTCCCCCCTTCTTACATACGCCTGGCAGGCCGTGCTGGAGACAAACACTTCCCTGTAGAACAATGATAACGGACATCTGATTCCTCCCCGTTCAAGGACACTGTTGCGGATGGGTTTTTCAGACTACCCTAACTTAGCATACACACCGAGGTGCACAGAGTACACATGCGTACATTGCACAGCTCAGACAATCAATGGCTACACCATCATCTAAACGTAATTTGTGCATTTTACACCCCTGTGTGGTAGGGTCTGTTATTGCTCTCTAACTGCAAAGAACCGATCGTTTGCTACATAGACTACTTCACACCCTGTCCCCCTCACCTGTGCAATCTTCATGTAGAACATATCTGCTGCATGAGTTTGTTCCCGAACACAATCATGCACTGAACTTAAATTTTACAAGAGTAAAAGCTGCACCGTCCTCATTCTGTGGTTGTTTAATTCAATAAGCTGATTAACTTTACTATGAATCTGAGCGGAAGTTCAGAAGCTGCAGAACTTCAGAAGAAAAACGAAGCTACTGCCTTGAAAAAAAATGTGGTTGAACTTGAAATGACTTGGACAACTTACTCTCATTAAAGAAATAGTTTACCCAAAAATAAAAATGTGCTGAAATTTTGCTAACTCTCAGGCTATCCAAGATGTAGATGAGTTTGTTTGATTTAGAGAAATGACAGTGAATGGGTGCCGTCAGAACGAGAGTCCAAATAGCTAATAAAAACTTAACAATAATCCACAAGTAATCCACACAGGGTTTCTGCAGGTTTTATGAGGGTAAATGTAAGACATTTTTAAGTCCTTTTTAAGACCTACTAAAGAAAATTTAAGGGAAAAAAAAAACAATACAGTAATATGTTCTCTATTGTTTGTTTCAGTTCGTTTCAGTTTTCCCTCTTTTCCTCGCTTTCCTTCCATAAAAGCGTCGTGCACATTTTACTTTCACTTTTAAATTAGCGGCATTAACATAATGTAACGAACTTTATTAACAAAACAAATAAAAATACACCATGTTATATGCCGAATAGGACACGAATAGGAAAGCTTGGAAGCACGGCATACACCTTGATGTAATATATATTAAAAAAAAAAAAAAAAAAAAAAACAGTTTAATAAATAAAAATCAGCAAACACTGTGGAACCAAATAAACATGAAACTTCCACTATCACCTTAGATAAATAGCAGAAGTCAACAGGCTTTTCAAAATCGAAAATATTTTTAAAACAACCGCTATTGCATTTCGTTTTGAAACTCTTCCGCCATAGTCTTCTTTCTCATCTCTCTCTTCTTGTCAGTCAGCTCCACTCTCTTCACGTGATAAATGAAATCTGATCTGTGATGCGACTTTCGTTCGGCACACTGCACTGAGCAGTTTTAATTGTATTGTCTGTTCTCTAACTGAACTAAATGGTTTTTATTACTATAAAAAAATAAATAAATAATAAAAACGACAAGTTCTTCTTCGGGTGACTGACAGATGAAGCAGCACATACCGCCTTTATCTGCTGTTTGGACAGCTTTTGACGCATGCCATTCACTGCAGTGAATTGGTGAGCATGTAATGCTAAATTTCTCCAAAGTCAGTAAGAGACACAAACAAACAATGAAAAACATTACAAAGCTTAATTATTTTAAAAGCAAACATCATTATAAAACTTGATAAACATTTTAATTGCAGGCAGAATTTAGTCATGTTTTATTCCGTACAGACAAAAACAAATCATTATTTCATTACATGTTCAAACAGCACAGAAATCTGCTCATTTAAAGCAAACAGCAATAAATCAACACAATCTCTCAGTATGAAATTGCTTCATATAAAGGACCTCTAGAAATTTGGCAGCACCTCAATATATTCAGGATCTGATGTTTCTCTGCTTCTCTCACGAAACTTGATCATTGAAATCTAAACAAATGATAAAAAACGTACATTAGATGCTTATTCTCATTTATTAAGATAGATCTTTTTATAATGAAATGTTTTTGTTTTGTTTTCTGTATTGTTGCTCAGACTATTGTAAGCTGGAATATAAAACATTTGCAAAAGCAGTCATAATAGCTGAATTTTTAACATAAACACGTCTTACCTGATGAGCATTGACATATGTAGGAATTTTCTTAGACAGTTTGTGGTTCATCACTAATAAACCTAAAATAGCACAATAATATTTGATTTAATTATGCTAAATTCATCAATAAATGTAATGCAGACGAAACTGTATTTAAATTATATTTACATGAATTATTATAAGTATATTTTAAGTGTTTAATATTATAATATCAAAATGTTCTAAAGCTTACATTTAGTGGTCATTTATTCTTGATGTTAAATAAATATATCATGATCTTTTTTTACCCACCTATTACTGCAGCGAACAGCACAACAGTCAACAGGCTGAACACGATGATGGGAATCTGAAGTGTTTTCGGATCTTGTGGTGGATTTTTTTGCTCTGGCTCACTGTGACTTCTGGGGGATTCTGTGATTTTGAGGAAAATACCAAGTTTTATCTTCAACAGGTAAAGTAACTTCTGTAATTGTATAATTATTAGAAAAAAATAAATAAATAAATGGCATGTTTTTTTTGCCATTTAGACATTTATTTTATTGCCAGTGACTTACCAGTGGTGTTTAGTCTGGTACGGTCGCTGTCATCTTGCGACATTTCTTTTAGAAAAGCAAAATAATGTATTGTTTAAATAATTAGTTAACTTCTAACCACAAGTCAAACCAACACAATTTTGTGATGCTGTTTACAAATAGATAGTATCTATTTGGAAGGATTCTGGGAACTCCTTGAACTATGCTGGTAACCACTGAATTTGCAATGCTTTTGGGAAATGCATCACTGCCCTCTTTTCTTTACAAAATCATCAACAGAAATAATCAATTTGTATAACTGACATGCAGAATTATAAATATACACTATCAGTCAAAAGTTTTTAAACAGTAAGGTTTCTAATGCCTTTTAAAGAAGTCTCTTCTGCTCACCAAGCCTGCATTTATTTGATCCAAAGTACAGTAAAAACAGTGAAATTTTGAAATATTTTTACTATTTAAAATAACTGTTTTCTATTTGAATGTTTAAACATTTATTCCTGTGATCAAAGCAACATTTTCAGCATCATTACTCCAGACTTAAGTGTCTCATGATCCTTCAGAAAGCATTCTAATATGCTGATTTGCTGTGTAAGAAACATTTTAGATGAATAGAAAGATCCAAAAACCAGCATTTATCTGAAATCAAAAGTGACGATAAAGACATTTATAATGTTATAAATGATTTCTATTTCAGATAATTGCTGTTCTTCTGAACTTTCTATTCATCAAAGCATGCTGAAAAAACTTCTACTCAGCTGTTTTCAACGTAGTAATAATAATAATAAATGTTTTTGAACGGCAGAATATTAGAATGATTTCTGAAGGATCATGTGACTGGAGTAATGACGCTAACAATTTAGCTTTGAAATCACAAGAATAAAATTACATTTAACCCTTTCACACGTGAGTTTAAAATATTCTAGCTGAGCCCCCAGGGGGAGTTTTTTTAGGCGACCCTTATTTTAGAATGTATCGCCTTATTGTTTCCATGGCGACGCGTCGTGTTTGTCACGTGACAAAACGCAGCCACAATAGCGCTGTATGACACTGTATCACTTTTAAATCGTTTCTCTTTTTTATTATTAATATTCACAAACGTGCTCACTGTATTATGAAATATCGGATATTCCGATTTTGAAATATGTGCAAGTAAGTGTATTTGGAGTTTTAAACACTTTTATAATGACGGCGTTAGTTGATCTATACCGGGTGATGGGCGCCGCCATGTTAGTTCGTGCAGAAACCGAGCTGTGGGATTGAGCTGGGAGAATAGACAACGGCGTGTATTTTGCAAACTATAAATGCATCGTTTTACTATGTCTATTTAAATGTCTGGAACCTAAAATAAGCATTATATGGTTAAAAACACTGAATAGCTGCAATAATATGACAAGCGCTCAGCACGTCTGATCTGGTTTAGCGCCAGCCAAAGCAGATTTGAATTCAGCATCAGCAGTTAATCACGTGATGCGCTGAACGTTCCGATCACACCGGTGTGATCGTTCGCGTGAAAGGGTTAAAATATATTCAAATAGAAAACAGTTATTTTAATAGTAAAAATATTTCAAAATATTTCTGTGTTTGCTGTATTTTGGATGAAATAAATGCAGGTTGGTGAGCAGAAGGGACCTTTTTAAAAAAAACAGAAAATCTTACTGTTCAGAAGCTTTTGAACATAAATATACAACATAAATATTTATAATAATGTAGACCTTAGGTATATACATGTATTGCAGTTTCTCACTTACCAGTAGTGTGTAGTCTGATACCATCACTGACTGATAAATTCTGGCCTGGTTTTACACAGTAATAAATTCCTAAATCATCAGCACTAACTTTATTGATTAATAAGTGGCTCCAGCCTCCCTCTGAATATTTGCTGATGAATTTTTGATTGTAAGGTTCCGCCTGTTTAGGTTGTGCATAAGTTCGCAGTATCATCTCCGGACGAGCTGGTGCTTTCATTACAAACCAAACAACGGCTTTTAAATTGAACTCACAGGCTAAACTCACACTCTGTCCTAAAACCACCTGTTGATCAGTTAAAGCTTCTGTGGTTTGATTCCACACAAACAGACCTGAACAAACAGAAAACACATCATTCAGATCATCTGATCATGACAGATTCACTGAAACACAGAAGAAATAAACTTACAGAAGAGTGAAAGCACCAGAGTCTTCATTCTGTGAGCTGTGGTGAGACTGAACTTGTGTATAGGTTAAAGTTTATTGCGTCTCTCAGAGGAAGTGCTACTGCTAAGCTGTAGAAAGTATGACTCAGCTGAGATGATGCCAGTTCAACTTATACCGGCCCTGCTGGCATCGCTGTTTTTCCTTTTTTTTTTTTTTTTTTTTTTTGACCTTCTTTGCATGTTCTTCGTGTAAACACTGAGTCGGTACTTCTGTAGCGATGTAGGATGATTTTGAAGTTGGAGGAGAAAATCAGATGGGAGTTTTTCGACCTACCCTAACTGTATTGAACTGGAGGTGCACATATATATATATATATATATATATATATATATATATATATATATATATATATATATATATATATATATATATATATTATTTTATTTTATTTTTTTATTATTATTATTATTTATTTTTTTTTTTTTTTTAAAGAAAATAACCAGTTGTTTTGCTAGATAAGACCCTTCTTCCTCAGCTGGGATCTTCAGAGAACATATCTGCTCATGAGTTGTTCACAACAAAATCATGAACTTAAACTTGCAGAAGAGTAAAAGCTGCACAGTCCTCATTCTATGGTTGTTTAATTTATATGCAAAAAGGTGGTTAACTTTACTATGAATCTGAGCGGAAGTTCTGCAGAACTTCAGAAGAAAAAGGAAACTACTGCCTTGAAAAAAAAATGTGGTTGAACTTGAAATGACCGGACAACTTACTCTAATTAAAGGAACAGTGCACTCAAAAATTAAAATGTTCTGAAAATTTGCTAACTCTCAGGCTATCCAAGATGTAGATGAGTTTGTTTCTTCATCAAAACAGATTTAGAGAAATAATAGTGAACGGTGCCCTCAGAATGAGAGTCCAAGTAGCTTCGCAATAATCCATAAGTAATCCACACCACTCCAGTCCATCAGTTAACATCTTGTGAAGTGAGAAGCTGAATGTTTACAAGAAACAAATCCATCATTAAGGGTGTTTTCACACTTGGTTCTTTTCAGAGGTCTGAGCGCGGTCCGCGTGATTTTTGGCTCATATGTGAACACTCCAAACGATCTCAGATCCCTCAGTAGCGAACCGAACCGAGACCATCTTGGGAGGTGGTCTGAGTACGGTTCACTTTCGGCTTAAGGTACGGTTCTCTAAAAATGTGCATTGTGAACACAAATCGGCCCGGGCTCACTTGATTTTTCCATTCGCGAATTATGATGTAGTGTTTGGTCATCAGATGTCTCCGTACAAACCAGCTGTTCATAATGACCGTTTCATCTGGCAGATCTCTGGAGATTATTCGCACACAACGTACACTCGTTTGTTTTCATTTTAACCGCTTTTCATTTTAACCCTTGCCAGTTTAAACTTTTTGATATACGGTTTTACGAGCACGCACATTCCAGCTGGGGCTAAACTACACTCTATTTAGTGTCTATTCTGTTTAAACTGTTAAAAACACCCATGGTTCACATACACAGTTGGTTTTGTCTCAGTCGAACGTAAACATCTGAGAAAGAAAATCTCGAATTCATCAATGCCTTTTCCGCTGGTGCTTAAAATGTCTTACATTTAATTGTGTCAAATTTAAGCCATAAAAAGTACAATGGAGACAGAAAGACAAGTATTGCCGTTATGTGAATATTAAAATTAAAAAGGCTATGATTATTAACATTTAAAAGGCTATATTTCACTGAAAATGAGCGTTGCGCGTTTCAAAGTAAGGTGCTGCGCTGCTTTGTGTTCTGCCGTTACTGGTGAAACCGTTATATTTATGGAAAGAGCGCCACCTGCTGGCAGAAAATGAATTTTCACCTTTAATCAGAGCTTCTTCTGGTTTAATATAATCATTGATATTAAACCAGCCATTAAACCAGTAAACCATAAATATAATAATTGATAGTTTTGACTTTTATGGTTTAAAGCTGAAATGTGAAGTTTAAATATGATCTTAAAAATCCTGCAGAAACCCTGTGTGCTATAAAATAAACATGATTACATCAACAACAACAAAAACAAACAAACAAAAAAACTCAAGCCCATAATGTCAGCTAAACAACACTGAACTGGACTAGATCCAAAAAGCAACAGTCTGAAAACAAAGAGGTCTGAGACACCATTACTGCTTTAATTGCGGGCAGATTTTAGTCATGTTTTATTCCGTACAGACAAAAGTGCATGAGTTTTCATGTTCAAGCAGTGCAGAATTCTGCTCATTTGAAGCAAACAGCAATAAATCAACACAATCTCTCCGTATGAAATTGTTTCATATACAGGACCTCTAGATATTTGGCAGAATGTCTAAATATTCAGGATCTGTTTTTCCTCTGTTTCTCTCACGAAACTTCATAATTGTAATCTGAACAAATGATAAAAAACATACATTAGTTGCTTATTCCCATTTATCAAGACTGTTCTTTTTTAATGAATCAGTTTTTAATAAAGTCATAATAGCTGAATTTTTAACATAAACAGCATGAGACGTCTTACCTGATGAGCATTGACATATTTAGGATTTTTCTTAGACAGTTTGTGGTTCAACACTAATAAACCTAAATAGCATAATAATATTTGATTAAATTATGCTAAATTCATCAATAAATGTAATGCAGACAAAACTGTATTTAAATATTATATTTATATGAATTATTTTAGAGATAATATATTCTAAATACATTTTAAGTATTTAATATCATAATGTCAAAATGTTCTAAAGATTATGTTTAGTGGTAATTTTGGATTTGATTTAAATATATTGTGATCTTGACTTTTTTACCCACCTATTACTGCAGCAAACAGCACAACAGTCAACAGGCTGAACACGATGATGGGAATCTGAAGTGTTGTCGGATCTTGTGGTGGATTTTTTTGCTCTGGCTTATTGTGACTGCTGGGGGATTCTGTGTTTTTTGAGAAAAATACCAAGTTTTATCTTCAACAGGTAAAGTAACTTCTGTAACTGTATAATTATTAGAAAAATAAAATTAAATATATGCCATGCTTTCTTGCCATTTAGATATTTATTTTGAATAAATTTATTGTCAGTGACTTACCAGTGGTGTTTAGTCTGGTGCGGTCGCTGTCATCTTGAGACATTTTTTTTTAGAAAACCAAAGTATTAATTAGCATTGTTTGGATAGTGAGTACACTACTTAAATAAAAGGCAGTCATTCTTGAAATTTAGATCGTAAACAGGTGCGATCTTAGGATTTTCATTTTAGGGGGGCTCAGCCCCCAGTGAGGGTATATTAACAAAAAATAAATTTAGGTTACAGTAGATGGGGAACCGATTGCTCCCCCATGATATTTTATATACTGTATGTAAACTGCACAGATGCAGATATTATAACAATCCGATATTATGCAGATATTATAACTATCAGTGTTGGGGAAAGTTACTTTTAAAAGTAATGCATTACAAATTTGCATTACTCCCTGAAAAAGTAACTAATTAAGTTACTTAGTTACTTTTTATGGAAAGTAATGTGTTTTGTTACTTTTGCCTTACTTTTTAAATCTGGGCGGGGCTTGCTTCTTTGTTTTTAATATAAAACAATTCTAATGTAAAAGCCATTTTATGCATTAATGCAGGAAATCACTCTTCAGCTAAAAAAAAAAAAAGCACAAATGTTAGTTTATCTAAAGTAATTTTTGCTTAGTATGGTTGAATTGCATCATCGAAGGTCAGCAGCAAAGACACTGGTTAATAAAATGGGATTAAATACATAAAGGATATTTGTTTTATTTAACACATTTAATTATTGCAGGGTTGCGTTATATTCTGAGTTTGCATTTCACTGTTTTTATTCATTACTGAATACTGAACCTGCTTTTTGTGAGTGAGATGAATTAATGCATGTTCACATTTAGTCTAGAATACAGTAACATCATGTTTACTCCCACTTTCCCGACAGAAGACTTGTCAATCAATAAATGGGGAAAAAAGTAACTGGCGTTACTTATTTAAAAAAAAAAAAAAAAAGTAACTCAGATATTTTCTTAGAAATTCAAAAGGAAATCGTTGATTTACTAGTTACTTGAAAAAAGTAATATTATTACGTAACTCGCGTTACTTGTAATGCGTTACCCCCAACACTGATAACTATCGATAAACACAGACCTTGTCCTTTGTTTTTCGCTCTGCGCCACCGCGGTCTGCGAATTGAAGAACGCGCTGAAAGAATGATGGGGAGGAGCCGATCGAAGTCTGCCGCAATTTTCATATGAAATTTAAAGCGGACTGAGGCGATCACGAATTCGCATACAGTTTATGAAGCTAATCGCAAAATTTTAGGGGGGCTGAGTAGCAGGGGCGTGTCTAGGGCATTTTAAATGGGGGGGCCAGGCTGGGGCATAGCCTCAAAGGAGGGTGGCCACAAATGAGCGGGGGAGCAGGGGATGGCGGAGTTCTTAGTGAGTTATTTCTACCTGTTTTAGCCTTTACATTTCATTTCATCACCGTAACCCAATGTATAGGTTGATTAAGTTAATATTTTTGGGTTGAATAAAATCAAATAAAGTATATGTTACCACGTGAGAAATTGTACATATTCAGTGAAGAAAAAAACTTTAAAGGACTTCAAGGCTTTACTCAAGTAAAAACACTATCATCATCCTCATGAATGTACATGCTGGTTTTGTCTCATACCTACCAGATGCGATCCACACCAGTTTTTGTTCTGTGCTGAGTTATATCCTTTCATTATAACATTGATCGCGCAGTGTAGAGAGATTCATTAGTCATAACAGAACTTTGTGAGATCGACAGAGTGACAGCTTGTTAGTGATTTTAACGGGAGCGCTCTTTGCGAGCTTTCTAGGCAATAATCAATTTAAAATGTAGAACTTTTGTTTTCGGGAATGACATCCGCATATTTATGCGGGATTCACTCAAATAGCAGTGATTGACAGTGATAACTATAGCAATGGACGAAAATGTGCATTAAGGCTAGAGCGCCTTCACTAATTTTAGAAGCACCCTCAGTGACTAATTTCTGGAACCAGTCTGGTTAATACGCTTTTATTGTATAACTATATACAAAAACAACAAAATACAAATAAATAAAATAATTGAATAAACGCATATTTACAATAAGCACTTAACTCAAATAAGTATTAAGTAATAAAATAAATAAATAAATAGAGAAGTCTGACTACAATCAGCTTGCTTCTATTTAGTGAGAAATGCCTATACTCTACACCTGGTGGGGTTTGAGCTCAGTATCTGAGCGAAAGCAGAGCCAATTCATAAAAGAACAATGTATATTTAAAAGCACACGTCCAGTTTTGTGTGAGAGTGTGAGGCCACCACCAATTTGGATAATACCAATTTGGATAATTGGTATGCAAAATTATAAATATACACTACCAGTCAAAAGTTTTTGAACAGGTACGATCAAAGCTTTTAACTGGTAGTGTACAACATAAATAATTATAATAATGTAGACCTTAGTTATATACATGTATTGCAGTTTTTCACTTACCAGTGGTGTGTAGTCTGATACCATCACTGACTTTTAAATTCTGTCCTTGTTTTACACAGTAATAAATTCCTAAATCATCAGCACTAACTTTATTGATTAATAAGCGGCTCCGGCCTCGCTCTGAGTATTTGTTGGTGAATTTTTGATTGTAATATTTTGCCTGTTTAGGGTATCTATTAGTTCGCAGTATCATCTCTGGATGACCTGGTACTTTCATTACAAACCAAACAACAACTTTTAAATTGAACTCACAGGCTAAACTCACACTCTGTCCTAAAACCACCTGTTGATCAGTTAAAGCTTCTGTGGTTTGATTCCACATGAACAAACCTGAACAAACAGAAAACAGATCATTTAGATCATCTGATCATGACAGAATCACTGAAACACACAAGAAATAAACTTACAGAGGAGTGAAAGCACCAGAGTCTTCATTCTGTGAGCTGTGTTTAGACTGAACTTGTGTTCAGGTTTATAGCATATCTCAGAGGAAGTGCTACTGCTGAACTGCAGAAAGTACCAAATGAATCAGATGAGATGATGCAAGATCAACTTGTACTGGCCCTGTTGTCACTTATTTACTGCTACTGGTTAAAGTGTAAGTAATGCGCAATTTTGGAAAGGTCAGAAACAAATATGCTAAATTATAATGTTGTTTTAGTTTCAACGAATCTAAAGGAAGTTCCCAAAAGTATACTTTTTCTTTAGAAATGAGTGCATACCATGTGAGTCTGTGTCATATTCATCGATGTTAAAAATAACTTTCCAGCTATGGCTGCTGTCTTTATGTATTCCAGACCAAATAAAGTGATAAGTCTACACGCACTTGTTAAAATGTCAGGTTTTTAAGATGTAAAAACTGAACTGTTTTGGAATGTTTTCACCTAAATTGAAACAATGCTTGATCTGTGCATATTTCTCTCCTGATTCAGGCAAGATGACTTTTTAATGGAGGAAGTGTTATTATGGATTGTGGACTCGTGTTTGAAGTTAAAATCATCTTAATGATAGTTTTGTTTCTTAGAGACACAAAGCTTTTCTTTGCTGTGATGTTTTTATCAGCTGTTTGGACTCTCATTCTGACGGCACCCATTCACTACAGAGGGTCCATTGGTCAGCAAGTGATGCAATGCTAAATTTCTCCAAATCTGTTCCCATGAAGAAACAAACTACATCATCTACTTCTCAATTATTTGCTCTGGAACAAATAATAGATTAATGAGACTAAAGACTGCTTGTTAGATTTACCCAAAACGAATTATATCTTATGTTTAACCATTACAGAGACATTAGAGCCAGCGACAATTTCCAGAAGATCTGGCCGAGGTAAGGCTGCTCTCGGCAGGTTCATGAGCACAGAACAGCCGCTGACGCCCTGGAGTTCACATCCCCCAAAACACTGAAGCAAATTTTCAAATAGCAGTTATCTTTATTAAATGAGAAGTTCACTTCCAGAACAAAATTTACAGATAATTTACTCAACCCCTTGTCATCCAAGATGTTCATATCTTTCTTCAGTCATAAAGAAATTATGTTTTTTGAGGAAAACATTTCAGGATTTTTCTCCATATAGGGGACTTCTTTGGTGCGCGTGAGTTTGAACTTCCAAAATGTAGCTTCAAAGGATTCTAAACAATCCCAGCTTACGATACCAACTTTATTGTGATGTTTTATCAGCTGTTTGTATGTTTTTAACGGCAGCGATTCACTGCAGTGAATCCATTGGTGAACAAGTAATGATAAATTCCTCCAAACTCAGAAAGAGACACAAACAAGCAAAACATTACAAAAAATCAAAAACATTACAAAGTTTATTTGCAGATATTTGGCAGAACCTCTGTATATTCAGGAGCTATTTTTCCTCTGTTTCTGTCATGAAACTTCATAGTAGAAATCTAAACGAATGATAAAAAATTAGATTAGATGCTTAGTCACATTTATCAATACAGCTCTTTTTTAATTAAACAATTGTTGCTCAGACTATTGTGAGCTGGAATATAAAACGTTCGCAAAAGTAGTCATAATAGCTGAATTTTTCACATAAACAGCATAAGACATCTTACCTGATGAGCATTGACATATTTAGGAATTTTCTTAGACAGTTTGTGGTTCATCACTAATAAACCTAAAATAGCACAATAATATTTGATTAAATTATGCTAAATTCATCAATAAATATAATGCAGACAAAACTGTATTTAAATATTATATTTACATTTACATTTTAAGTATTTAATATCATAATGTCAAAATGTTTTAAAGATTACGTTTAGTGGTAATTTTGGATTTGATTTAAATATATTGTGATCTTGACTTTTTTACCCACCTATTACTGCAGCGAACAGCACAACAGTCAACAGGCTGAACACCATGATGGGAATCTTAAGTGTTGTCGGATCTTGTGGTGGATTTTTTTGCTCTGGCTTATTGTAACTTCTGGAGGATTCTGTGTTTTTTGAGAAAAATACCAAGTTTTATGTTCAACAGGTGAAGTAACTTCTGTAATTGTATAATTATTAGAAAAAAAATAAAAATAAATATATGCCATGCTTTCTTGCCATTTAGATATTTATTTTGAATAAATGTATTGCCAGTGACTTACCAGTATTAAAAGTATTAATTCGCATTGTTTGGATAGTAGAACTATATTGCATAGATACTATTTCGTAAATAACAAAAGGTTAGAACTTACGTTAATGACGTCATGCAGGTGGTGGGATGATAACTTCTGCTAATTAATCAGTTCAAGGTCAAATTAATCTCAGATTTTTGCTGTAAATAACGAACACAGCATCTGAGGACTGCTTCGCTATAGTTTGTTCTTCTTCGTTTGCGATGTTCCCCTTCAGAGCACGTACGGGCATGCGCACTCTTCAGAAATGCAGATTTCTCATAACAAACTAAAAGGCGTAGAACGAATGGAATAAAAGATATAGATTGTACTACATGTTAGTTCGCTTAATTTGCTCAAGTGCTTGATTTATTTGATTTATTTAAGTCCACATGTCATACTAACAAGAAACTATGCTTCTACAGGTAAAGAATTAAGCAAGAAGAAGAAACAAATATATTTATTAGCATTGACATTAACACCCGTCAACCCTCCAAATCCGGGTGGATTTCAGCAGTGGCGGGTAACTCGTTAAGACAGTCACTTGCTGCCACCTATTAGCGGTTTATGGTACTTTTATATTATATATATACTTTTATATTTAAAACTCTTATTTTTACATTTTTTCCCAACATTTCATATTTTTATATTTAAAATTGATTTTAAACACCAAGCTCATAACATAATATTTGTTTAAATTTGCAATGTAAATGCTTTCATGCTACATTTTAGTTTCATTAAACTCTGTAAATGCATTTAATGACAGTTCAGCTGCTTCTGTTTCTTCTGCAGTGGGGGAAAAAGTTACCTGGAAATCAATTTAAATAAATTTTAGTACGCTGTAACTTCATATAAAACATAATTTCCCAACAACAAAAAGTGGTGAGCAAAAAAGTTAATGTCAAGCCCTGTTTATTAGTAGTAGTATACAGTAGTCAACATTTGAAGTGGATCAAAAAAGTTCATCAAAGTTGTCCTAAGACATCAAAAGAGTATCATTTTGGTTTTAGGACAACTTTAATGGAAGGTTTTGATCCACTTCAAATTAGGGCTGTGTATTGCCAAGAATCTGGCGATACGATACGTATCACGATACAGGGGTTGCGATACGATATGTTGCGATACATTGCGATATTGTAAACAAGGCGATATATTGGGATATTTCTTATTTTATGAATAGGACATAATTTTAGGAAAGCCCTAATTAAGAACACACCATCATATGCAAACCATTTAATGTTATTGAATCACTTTTTGTGCAGTATGAGTTAAGGGGAAAAATAAAGTGCTTGCAAGATTCTTTAGTTATTAAATGTATAAAATGTAAGCTTTTATAAACAGACCATATATATTTTTAGACCCAGCTTTACAGTTTAAGTTTACAATTGTAACCATGTCAGATCATTTTGATCTGAACTTAATAATTACATCTGCTTAATATCAATAAAAAATAAAGTATATACAGGATTCCAAAAGAATTGTAAAACAATAAAATAAATACAGATATTGGACATTCTGATAAACTTTTTGTTCTGAGAATTTCAAAAGTTTTGGATTTCGCAAATTTTTCAATTATGCTCCGCGTGGAATCGCCGAGACCGTGACGCGAGCACCACCTTAACTGTACAAAACAGCCCCACCACGAGAGAAAGCGGCGGGCATCCGCGCGGCTGCGCCCGATGCGAAGGCCCTTTCACGGGACGCAGCAAGCTGCGGAACCGAGGCGCGGGCGCCGCCTCGGCTGCACTGGGCGCTTCTGCTGCACAGACGGGTGGCGGCCGCGCGGTGATTCCGCTGCTTGCCGCGTCCTGGAGCGAACGTTACCTCAAAAGCCGACATGACGCCACACTTTACACCGAGGCGGAAACAAGAACTATTCTTCCATCCTCAATTAACGCTAACATTAGTGGCGTGCTTTTATGCTAGTATTTCCTGTCACTGTTTAAGTTCAGAGATAAGAAGACTGCAATTTAGTGGTCAGGATATAGGCTCAAAACAAAGCAACTGTCATGATGATTATTATTATAATTATTTATTTATTTATTTTTTAAATATCGATATTCCGTTTTTGAGAACTGATACAGTATCGCCAAACAAAATATTGCGATACACACGTAAATCGATATTTTCTTACACCCCTACTTCTACTAACAATAATAATATAGAAATCAGATGTATAATTCATTCATTGATAATCTGGGGTGCATTCCCTGAACAGTGTATAAGATAGCACGATGCATTGTTGGAGAAACTATACAGAGGTGCATTTCCCAAAAGCTATATGGCCATATATAAACATATAAAACGATAGTTAATATATGTGAACATATATGTACATATTTGTAATAACACTTATTGAATGAGCCATATATGATAAAGAACATGTACAAACATGTGGATGACCTTTTTTTTTTTTTTTTTTTTTACTTTTTAGAGTTATGAAACTATTTGATCATATAGATAGTCATGAAAGCAACTAAGAAAAAGGCCTTAATTTTTATTGTCATACAATACACAGCTCATTGTTATTTATTTATTTATTTTTAATTCTTGACCATGACCATATCTTAAATAACAAAAAAAAAAAAAAAAAATCGCTGTTTGGATTTTAATGGGCAGATACTTAAGAGTCTTTGGATCATTAGCAAAATCGCAGTGTTAAAATCCTGGTGTTAAGGACTTTTACAGTAAAGATTTAAACTTGTGGAGTTGAAGTTTAGAGGATTAACACTAGCTACCGTAAACAGCGCCCTCTGACCGATGTAAATACGGCCTTATATTCTTATTAGTCACATCCGGGACATTTGCTCGTGTGCGCGCCTCACCCATTTGAAATATTTTTCACAGACGCCATTTCCTTCCCTCGCGATGCGGAGCATATGAGGACGGAAAACAACGAAATAAAGTGTTTAATCTTACGCACAAAATGTGTTTTGTAATATCATTTCGTTTTATAACGATAACAATGTACTGTATGCCGCTAAACATTTCTCAAAGATATTTTTCCCACTCGCGAAGCGGAACAGACCAGAGCTGTGTAACCTTACTCTTAAACTTTTTCTCAGAGAGATAACGTTATTTCCTTTAACTCGCGATGCGGAGCAGACAGGGCAGTTGGTTTTATCAAGAAAGCACCAAAAGTAAGTGTTTTACCTCAATTGCGATATGTGTTTTATAAGATAATATTACTTTATGAGGATATTAACGTTATGCAGTGCGTGCCTACACACAGAAAAAAAATGGTGCTTCAGCGGTTCTTTGGTGTGATTGTGGTGCCATATAGCACCTTTTAAAATAGGTGCTATATAGCACTAAAAGTGGTTCCCCTATGATTACGAGCCAATTAAAGAACCACTCTTAGTGCTATATAGCACCATTTGTTTTTAGAGTGTAAACAAGCCTAAACGTTTCTCACAGATTTGAATTGCTATGCAGTGTTGACGTAGAGGTCATTTTTAACAGGGAAAGCAAGTGTTTTATCTCATTTAAAATATGCATTTTATAACGTCATATTGATTTATAGCGAAATTTATGTGTATTGATGTATTTAAACTGTTTCTCAGAGCAATATTTTCTTTCACTCAGGATGCGGAGCAGACAGGGAAGTTGGTTTTATCAAGAAAAACACAGAAAGTAATTGTTTTACCTCATTTACATTATGTATAATATTACTTTATGACCACATTAATATGTAGTGTTCACCTAAACGTTTCTCACAGTGATATTTATGTGCTGTGCTCTCCTGAACTTTTTCTCAGAGAGATATTTTCTTTCAATCACGATGCAGAGCAGACGGGAAACTTGGTTTAGAAACACTAGAAGTAAGTGTTTTATCTCATTTAAAATATGTATTTTATAACGCCATATGGATTTATAGTGATATTTATGTGCTGTGCTCTCCTTAACTTTTTCTCAGAGAGATATTTTCTTTCAATCACAACGTGGAGCAGACGGGAAAGTTGGTTTTATCAGGGAAAATGCCAAAAGTAATTATTTTACTTAATTTACATAATGTGTAAAATTACTTCATGAAGATATTAATATGCTGTGTGCACCTAAACATTTCTCATAGATCTGAATTGCTATGCAGTGCTGAGGTGGAGGTCACTTTTAACAGGGAAACACTAGAAGTAAGTGTTTTATCTAATTTAAAATATGTATTTAAGTAAGTGTTTTACTTCATTTACATTATGTATTTTATAAGATAATATTACTTTATGATGACATTTATATGATATGCACCCTAAACAATCCTAAACGTTTCTCACAGATATTAATTTCTATGCAGTGCTGACGTGAAGGTCGCTTTTAATAAAAGTCATGTTTTAAAAAAAAAAAAAAAATCATGAAATTGTATTATTTGTGTCCTAAAAGGATGGAAAATAGCAATGATTTTTTTTTCTGATTTTTCTTCATCGTCTTGCCCTTTTTAGGATTAATGTGCTTCTAACTTAATTATCTGCATTTTTTTAAGATGCTGTGATGATGAAACATCCCAGAACCACTTCTGGCAAAATTGGTACAGCCTGGAACTGCAAAATGGCAGAGCTCCGAACTGCATCAGCAAAAAAAAAAAAAAAAAGTTCAAAATTAAAGTAGTTGTCACTTGATTGCCGCTTGATTGTTTACTGTTACTTCAGCCAAAAATAAAAATGTTGTATAATTTAAATTGCCATCAAGCTGATCCAAACCTGAATGAGCTTCTTTCTTCTGCTGAACACAAAAAAGGTATTGTGAAGAATGTTTGTAAACAATTGCTGTCCGCTTACTTCCATGGTAGGAAAATACTAAGGAAGTAAGTGGAGCCCCAAAACTGTTTGGTTACAAACATTCTACAGAATATCATCCTTTGTCAGCAGAAGAAATACGCTCATTTCTTGTGTAAGAGCTCAATCTGAGGTCACAGGAAAAAAAAAAGCATGGAGCTTGGCCACTTGGTGGTGCTATAAGAGGTAAAAAAGCATAAAAATGGCTATAACCACGCAACCATTCATCCTATCAATATGAAAATTGGTGTGCACAGTCTTGGTCCGAAGTGCCAGAAGTGTTTACAAGGACATTTGCGTATCCCAAAAAACATGGCCGCCATTGGCGGATGAATTTTAAGCACCTGTTAGACAAGGTAAACGAAGGCCAATAGGAATGAAACTTGGTGGGCCTGGTTAACTCACGGCCCCAAAGTATGAAGTATGAAGCGGTTTAATATTCAGAGTTTGGCTGAACTTCTAGATATTCAAGATCTGTCAGTGGGATCTGAGAAGGAAGAACAGTGCTGCTGGTCTGAATTGGTGTTATTCCACTATCACACTTTTAGCCCACCTTTGCAGCATTTTTCAAAACTGTGGTGAGAACTAACCAGTGCTGAAACGAGGGGGTTTCATGATCCTTTAACAGACCACCTAAAGCGTGCAGTGAGTTTGGTAGGGGGAAATTGAGGATGGATGGGGGGAAGCCACGCAAGAGGAAGCAATGCCTTCATCGCGATATGATTGGATATGACTGGTTATGATCGGCTGTGATTGGTTCATGGGATAAATCCCGCCTCATGTTCGTGTGCATTCTGCCTTTGCGAATCCGTCTGAATGAACAATATAATGGCAGTAAAGGGAAAACCCATTTTAAAAAGTAAGTAAACAACTCACACATTTACATATAAAGAATTTGTTAAGTCAAAATAAGACTTGAAATGGCATGAAAACATGATCTGTATGAGTTTTTAGTGAGTTATCAATCAGCTTGGTGAAATTTGAAGTAAATCTCTGTCAGTGACCAATGTTTATCGAGCTTTGATGACTGATGATCTGAAAAATTCAAAAAGTTCAAAGTTAACTATTAGAATAGCTGAACGTAAGATCACAAATAAAATGTTTTCAAGGCATTGGCGGCACTGAACATAAACAATGCCACAGAACTAAACAAAACTTGCATATTGCTGATTATTGCTGCTGAAAATGGTCAATTATTTTTTTGCTATACAGTTTTTGCTATACTAATCGGTCAGGTAGGGAAAAACATTTTAAGTACTACAGACTGCCAAAAGCTATAACAAATCAACTTGAAGGGTGCAAAAAACTGTCTATGGAAACAAAAGGCGTTTGTGGTTGGCCAAACTAAATCAGGATTTCCAGGGAAAGAATCTTAACAACATTCGTGTTGGTTCTTATCATTTCCAGTCAGGTAGGTGAAATATTAGGCTAATACTGCTCCTATGTATATTTACCACTAATTAACTTTAGTTTGTCAAAATATTGCATCCTTCTCTGCTTACTAAGTCCATCTCTATATGATTTAGCAGAGTCTACATGTTTTTTTTTTTCTGCGGTTTAGACAGCATAAAATAGCAGAACAACATATTAAATAGTATATTAACTGTGCAATCAATGCTGTTGTTTACATTCGAGTATCGCCAATATGGCCACATATCCAGGTAACTGACCAAATGGTGGCATAAGTGCAAACCCTCTATTGTTTAAATAGTTACAGTCTTTAGTTATCATTTTGGAATAAATGTATAATGCTTAAAACACTAAAACTTGATGAGATTCATACTTGGTTTTAATAAACAGAATATTGATTGCATTGTTAATGTGAAAATATACAATAGTTTTTTGTTGTTGTTGTTGTTGTTGTTTTTTTCTAATAGTGTAAGCCAGGTTTATTTAAACAAATAAATGTGAATAGGACATGGATTTCCAGTTGATTAAATAAATAAATAAACAAACAAACAAAGAAACTGTGAGGTCTTTGCCTCCTCATTTCAGAACACTACACACCGCTGAAATATATAACGTTTTATATCACCGTTTTGGTATCTTAATAAACGTTTGGAGCTGGAAAAAGTCAGGAAAGTACATTGTGCTACAACTGACCGTCATAAAATATAAAATAAACCAAATGACTCACTAAAATGATGCAAATTCAGCTTAATTCTTATTATTTGTTTACCGTTTATCGACAAGTGCAGGAGATATTGCATCATCGCGGGACATTTAATTTGCTTTTTTTCCTCTGCTTGCTTGACCTATTTTTAAGCTATGAATATTACCTTCAGTTACAAGTACACGTGTTTTGTATGTTTGTTTTTAAATTTTCAATACATTCCCTTTGTTATTACCAACCGCTCACTGCGTAACCAACAAGGACTCTTCATTTGTCGTCGTGTTCCGCTTTGCTGTATGTAAAACTCCCGCGACTTCCGCTTTGAGTGTCAAATATGGCCACGTCCAGACTAGAGATCAATTTTATCAGGTTATTATCGCGCTGTGAATCCCTGGCTTCAGAAAAAAGAAACGAGACAGAATGGAGACTGGAGAAGGTAATTCATAACAATACTGCATTTACGTTTACGTCTGTGCTTTTGAAGTAAATGTTTACATTTTACACAAGAAGCTATTCTGCATGATACAACAAAGCAATATTGCCAACGTCATTTGTAGATGAAATACGTGTCCAAAACAAAACATGCATTCATATTCATGCGTTATGCTCTCTGTCTTCGCTGTGTATATTTTTTTTTTCATTCATAATTTAATACCTTTTCTATTTTTAGCAGAATATCGTATTTAATAGATTTACTTTTGTCTTTTCAAGTACGTTGGTGCTCTTGAGGAGATGCTTGTTGCCCTTAAAAAGAGTCCCAGGTAATTTTTATAAGAGTACAGGCAATAATAATTCACAAATCTACAGAAACTGTGAAAATAATAAACAGTTTAAACATTTGTTGTAGGAAAATGATATATATTAACCTTAAAGTGATGTTGAGATTTAAACAAAAAAAAACAAAACAAAAAAAAACCTAGTAGTGTTTTTCTAAACTGATATTGATGTAGATGATGAGTCATGATTTATATTCCCTCAGTAAACCAACACCGGAAATACTAACGGACTATAACCGCAAGGTGGATTTTCTCAAGGGTCTTTTAGAGGCAGACAAACTGGTCAGTCGTTATATTATTTGGTCACCACATACTCAAAAAAGTAATTGTTTTATGACTGTGAGTTGAAATGCTTTGTTTGTTTCCAGCCGTCTCCAGCAGAAAAGTCTTTAGCCAATCAGTTTCTGGCTCCTGGACGAACGCCTACGATATCCAGCGAGAGAACGCCGGCCAGTAAGACGGTGCATATTCAGAGTAAAGCAAGATGTGCTGGAGAAATGAGGAAGGAGCTGATGAGCACCGTACGACTCTTTTTCTCTTTGCACTTTTATATTTTTTGTTTTATTTTTTACATTGTTAATAACTTTTCTATCTGTTCTCTTTTTAACAGGGTGTGTCAAATTCTGGTAAGCTGTATTTTTTATTTTATTTTATTTTATTTAAAATGTTACATTTTAAGAAATCAAATTGCAGATATTAATAATGCCTTTTCTTTGTTCTCCCTGGTTAGGTTCATTGGAGACGGATCTCAGACATAGAAAGTAGGTGGCGCTCTCTCCTTAATTTTCTATGTGAATGTGTCACTGGTGTCTACAGTATTCAGTTATTTCTGCTTTTTTTTCCAGGAGTATTCCTGTAGATGAGCGGCAGTCGGCGGCAGAGCTGGATGCTATACTACAGCATCATCACAATCTGCAGGAGAAACTGGCTGATGACATGTTGAATCTCGCTCGCAACCTAAAAAACAACACGCTCGCGGCCCAGAACATCATCAAGCAGGACAACCAGGTCTCAAGTTTTTCTCGCTACTTGGCTGTAGTTAATCTGGTGTCTTATTAAACAACATATTTTTATCATTCTCATTATTGATTAGCATGAAATTCTTTTTACTGTAATATGTTGTTTTTTTTCATCTACCAAAAAAAGGTCACCAATTATCTGCTTCAAATTAATTATTACCAGCTCAAAAGAATAGAACTGTAACATTGTTGGTAGTAATAATTTGAAAAAAAAAAAAAACACATATTACATTTATTAATAATAATAACAATAATAATAATAATAATAATAATTATTATTATTATTATTATTATTATTAGGTTGTTGATAGAAATAAAATAATGAATAAAAAACACATTACATTTAATAATAATAATAGTAATAATAATTATTGGGTTGTGATGTAAAAATTACAAAATATAATAATTATTGTTATTATTATTAATATTATGGGGTTGTTGGTAATAATAATTAGAATTAAAACATTACATTTAAAAAATAATAGCTATTGTTAGTTTTATTATTTTATTATTATTATTATTATCAGGTTGTTGTTGGTAGTAATTTGAATAATAATAATAATAATAGATATTGTTGTTTGGTTGTTGTTGGTAGTAATAATTTTAATTAAACACATTACATTTTATATTATTATTATTATTATTATTATTATTATTATTATTATTGGGTTATTGTTGATAATTATTATTATGTATTACTATAAAGTAATGATATTATTACTGATGATATTATTTATATATTATATTGCATTAATGTTGTTGTTATTATTATGATTGTTATTATTATCATTGATAATTATATTATATTTTAATAATAAAATATTACATATTTATACTATATGTTACTGTAATATAGGATTTTTTGCATTCCATCTAGCAAAGTGGTCACCGATTATCTTCCTCAAATTAATTATTGCCAGCTCAAAACAATTGGTTCTGATACCTTTTATATAATTACTTTTTAATTCTCTTTTTAGAATAAAGAATAAAATAATAAATATTGTGACTTTTATATACTGTATGTATTCTATAAATATATTTTTATTCTTTGTTTGCACCAGCTTAATGTTTTTCAATTCCTGATTTTGGAGATTATTTAAATTAGCATATTCTAGTTTATTATTATTATTATTATTATTATTATTACTATTCCTGTTGTTGTTGTTGTTAAAATAATGTTATTACTTTTTCATGATATATTTTTATGTAATAATAGTAATGTAATATGTATTATTATTATTATTATTATTATTTATTAATGTACTTTTTTTTAAATCACCACAATAATGAGCATTGACAAATGTAAAGTAGCAGCTTGAAAAGAGTGGTTTATTAAAATGACTTAGTAAGTCATTTGTTGGGTGACCACTAGAGGGCAGCAGTGCATTGGTGTCACACTAATTTTTGAACTTTCAAACATAAGTGTGCTCTTACTACAGCAACATAGCATTACAAAACTGTATAGAAACTAATAGGAGCTTATCAAACAGTACCACTGAACTTAAACCTTTGACATACTCGCCTTTTGACTTTTTTTTTTTTTTTGGACATAAATAAGGTTTATGTTGACTTTAATGACAGTGAACGTACCCTAAACATTACTCTTCCTCTGCTTCAGACTCTCACTCAGTCTATGCGTCAGGCCGACATGAACTTCGAGAAGCTGAAGACGGAATCGGAGCGCCTGGAACAGCACGCCAAGAAATCCGTCAACTGGTTCCTGTGGCTGATGCTAATCGTCGTCTCCTTTACGTTTATCAGCATGATCCTCTTTATAAGACTGTTCCCGCGGCTCAGATGATGTTAATTATCATTAGAACAGCTAGATTTAATTTATCTATACAGGTTTACATAAACACTAGCCAAGAGTTACAAAGATGAGTGACAGCCTCGATCATTAAATCAGCTTCAGTCATTCCCGCTAAAATATTTACATTACCTGCATGCCATTGTTTATGTCCTAGAGAATTCGCGCCGAAACCCTGTGAATGACGTCTTAAATGAACGATGTTTGTTCGGATTTTCGTTCAAATTAAAGGTAATTATGATAACTATAAACTGTTCGTCAGTCATTTAAATACCTAATCTGACGACAAACGTCCTTAATGCTACTTTTGAGACTGGCATTTGCGTCGTTTTAAAGATGCGTTCAGTTTTCCCTTAATTGTCTGCATTTCCAACACCTTCTGCTTAATATAATACATTTTGACACTATAAATGAGCGTTTTGGGACGGATGAAAAGACTGACAGTTTTATTTAGCTTTATCGGAGTTCACTTTCTCACGTACGGCCGCTATAAAAACGGGCCGAGCTGTTTTAAGGTCCGGTCGACTTGTCTAGACTCGCCGCGTCGATCAGGAAATGTTCTGGCAAACAGCAGGAAGTATTTTTGCCCGTCGGAAGCACAGATGGATACTGTCTTCTCCACTCAGAGAGTAAATGGCCCATATTTAGCTGCTAACGATCTATTCGTGCCTGTTCCCTATATAGCACATGGACGGAGTATTAAGTATTGCTCAGATATGGTTAGCGTGTTTTTTCCACTGCGCAGCTCTATTGACGGATCTAAATGTTCATCTGAAGCGGCCTGTCATTGATCGTTCAGTTGTCTCTGTGCTTCGTTTCGCTCCTTTGATTGATTCACATGAACACGGTTATGTTGTTTTTTTTCCATGTGTTCAAAAGTTATCTGTGAAGAAAATGGAGGATTGTGTAGGCAATTATTTTAATAAAATAAGTTGCAATCTGCCTACTTGGTGTCAGTTTTGTTTTAAACCTTTTCATAAGTTGTGGGAAGAAGGTGTGGTTATATTTACCTTGTTCGGCGAATTTTCACAGGTGAAATCCACACTGTAAAAAATATTCCATAAAATTTAGGGTAAAAAAAACAGCAGCTGTGGTTGCCGTAATTTTACTGTAAAGAATACGGTAGCAACATTTTATGTTTTGTGGTTTTCACTTAAATTTACATGTAAATACTGTAATTTCATTTACTGATATGATGTTAATGTACCAACTTATTGAAGTACTGAAATCTGTTTTGTACCTTTGTAATACATTGATAACCACCAAAAGCAGGTGGTGATGAGAAAGTCAAATGATGAACCAAAGCTCATCACAAACAACTTTTAAATATTAACATATAGAAGGTGCACAGTGTCATTCACACAAACACTAAACACCATCATGGTAACACACATAAAAACTGAAATAATGCATAAACATTAATTTAACAACATTAGATGTAACATAGAACCCTAATGTACAAAACAGCTAAGAAAAAACTAAGGGTTATTTCAACAAAAAAAAAAACATCAAATTAAAGAAAATGTAACACAGGGAATTCTGGGAATGTTTACGGTTATTCACTGTATTCAATTTTACGGCCTTTTACCGTTAACCATTTAACAGGTTTTTACTGTAGCATTTTTACAGTATTTTTACTGTTAAATTCACAGTAATTTTTTACAGTGCAGTCATTGCATGGAATGAAAAATAAAGGTAACTGCGACTTTTCATCTCACATTTAGGACTTTTTCCCGCAATTCTGAATTTATATCTTACAATATCTGAGTGGGAAAAAGTCAGAATTTTGAATTTATAACTCGGAACATTCTTTTTTGGACCATAATTTCAAGAAGTAAACTTAGAATTCTGAGGGCGAAAAAGTCAGAATTGCAAGAAAGTCAGAATTTTGAACTCACAACTCAGACCATTCTTTTTTGGAACATAATTTCTAGATGTAAACTTGCAGACTTCTGAGGAAGAAAAGTCAGAATTTTGAATTTATAACTCGGAACATTCTTTTTTGGGACATAATTTCAAGAGGTAAACTTAGAATTCTGAGGGCAAAAAAGTCAGAATTGCAAGAAAGTCAGAATTTTGAACTCGCAACCCAGACCATTCTTTTTTGGAACATAATTTCTAGATGTAAACTTGCAGACTTCTGAGGAAGAAAAGTTAGTATTTTGAATTTATAACTCAACTAGTTAGAACATTCTTTTTTGGAACATAATTTCTAGATGTAAACTTAGAATTCTGAGGGCAAAAAAGTCAGAATTGCAAGAAAGTCAGAACTTTGAATTTATAACTCGCAATTCTGAACATTCTTTTTTGGAACATAATTTCAAGATGCAAGCTTACAGAATTCTGAGCGGGAGAAGTCAAAATTTTGAATTTATAATTCACAATTCAGAACATTCTTATTTGGAATATAATTTCAAGATGTAAAATTGGAGTTCTGAAGGGGGAAAAGTCTGAATTTTGAAGGACTTCAGGACTTCTAAATGTGTTCAAACATCTTTATTTTTCCCATGTATACCGCAAAATGATCAGAGGTTGTCTTATAGGATTAGTTCACCCACAAAATGAAAATTAGCTGGAAATTAGTCACCAGCAGGCTATTCGAGATGTAGATAAGTTTGTTTCTTCATCAGAACAGTTTTGGAGAAATTTAGCAATACATCACTTGCTCACCAATGTAACCATTGCAGCGAATGAGTGCCGTCAGAATGAGATTTCAGACAGATGGTAAAATGGGAAAAGCTACTTGTTTAGGAGAAACAAACATCATTAAGAAGTTTTAACGTCAAACAGTTGCTTCTGTTTAGAATTCAGAACATTCTCATTTGAAATATAATTTCAAGACTTATAATTAGAATTCTGAAGGGGAAAAAGTCAGAATTTTGAATTTAAAACCTGCAATTCAGAAAATTCTTTTTTTGGAATGTAATTTCAAGATGTAAACAGAATTCTGAGGAAGGAAAAGTCAGAATTTTGAACTTGCAACTTAGACCATTCTTTTTTGGAACATACTTTCAAGATGTAAACTTGCAGACTTCTGAGGAAGAAAAGTCAGAATTTTGAATTTATAACTCAACTATTTAGAACATTCTTTTTTTGGAACATAATTTTAAGAAATAAACTTAGAATTCTAAGGGCGAAAAAGTCAGAATTGTAAGAAAGCCAAAACTTTGAATTTATAGCTCCCAATTCTGAACATTCTTTTTTGGAACATAATTTCAAGATGTAAACTTAGAATTCTGATTGGGAAAAAGTCAGAATTTTGAATTTAAAACTGACAATTCAGAACATTCTTTTTTTGGAACATAATTTAAGACGTAAACTTAGAATTCTGAGGGGGAAAAGTCAGAATTTTTCATTTATAACTCGCAATTTGGAACATCATTCTTTTTCAGAACATAATTTCAAGATGTAAATTCAGAATTGTGTGGGGGGAAAAAGTCCATTTTTTTGTATACATCTAAATTTCCCCTCAGAATTGTGAGAAAAACTCAAAATTCACACTTTCATCTTCACAATTCCGAGTTGACATCTCGTAATTACTTTTTACCTCAGACTTCTGAGTTTAAATCTCAAAATTGATTGTCTTTTGTATTAATTCATATGTAATTCATTATTTTTAAGCCTAATAAATTGTTTGATATTTTCATGTCACCCTTTACATTTTTTCTTGAATTAAACTTTGCTGAATAGCATTTTGTAAACGTGCCCCACTTTACTAAAGGAACTGTTTTTTCCATGACTACTACTGGTAATGTCCTATTGCTTCATATAATCAATAGCCTAGTTCGAGTGATACAAAATCTGATATTCAAAAACCTAACATGAGAACTATTCACATGGTGAATGTCCCAACTGTTTTTCATCAGGCAATATTACGTCTTTCAAAAAGTATTTTATGTTCGGAAAAAATGCTGATGTACATGGAAATTTATGTACTTTGGAATAATGTTCTTTATGACCCCTGTCGCTGTTAGCTTAGCAGTCCCCTAATGCATCATAAATCATTGTTACTCCGACACAAGACTCCTGTGGCCCCAAAGGCCTAATTTTCCAAACCAGGTCGACCCACCTTTGAAGTAAAGCGAGCAGATAAAATAGCTGCGAGTTTTAATTTCGCGGTTCCTGACAGGGAAAGCTGTGATCCGACTGGAAGGTGGCAGGTTAGCTAGGGTGAAGGGATTGAAACGACACCTCCGCCCGGCCGCGGGCCTCCACTCAACCCCGGGGGAACCCAGCAGGTGCTGCAAAGTTCCTGGAAACCGCTCAAGTTCACTGAGATTAAGACACAATAAACCCGCCTTCTCAGGAGATCTCTAACCGTAAACTGGAAAAGCTTTCACCTGATTAGCACGAAGAAAAAAAAAACTGTCGTTTTTGGTCACGGCCGAGAAAGAGCGCTCGGCGCTGCCAAAACCGATGTCTGAATTCAGAATGCAGCATGTTGTATCTTCTCAAGGTCGGTTCTAACGTCAAATGTTTTGTTCCACATGAAGAAATGAAGGTCAAATGTGTCTGACGAATAGAACTAGACAAGTTTGTGCGCAACTCTACATGATTTTCGGCTCGCTTGTGAGTCATGTACTGAGACATTTTTTACGCCGGGTTTATGTAAAGTTTTGAAGTCGGTGAATAAGTTAAGACACCACTGTGGTGTGCGGGGGGCGGAGGGCTTGTTTAAAACAAAGTTGTTGCAACATGCCCCAGCAGGAAGAGCAGTGTGGGAAACGCTCTTCTGCTTTGATCCTCGGCTGCTCCTCGCAGAAGGAGCCGGTATAATTACGCCGTTGGTCCTCCAGGATGGGTGGTATGGGGGATCTGCCCTCCTGTAAACACTAATGGTGAGCAACACGCAGGAAGTTGTTCAGGAAGCTGTTTGGTTACCTGGTTTCTCAATCTTTCCTCTCTGGTGTTGTGGTAAATTACCTTGTCTTGTTTTGAGACTGTGGTGGCCAAGTGTGCTCATCTCCTCCAGGTATAAGACCGTTTTGTTCATGGTAATGTTTAAATGAAATTATAGATAGATAGCTAGATAGCTAGCTAGATAGATAGAAGGATAGATAGATAGATAGATAGATAGACCCCAGACACGGAACACTGAAATAAGTTGCGAAAAACCGCTGGCATGTGCTGCCAACATGTTTATATTTATATACACAGCTCCCCATGAATCAAGCCGCAGAAAACCAGCAGCTGTGTTTCTATATTGGCAACAGCTGTTTGCTAATCTTTTAAAATCATCAGGACTTCTAAATGTGCTCAAACGTCTTTATTATTCCCACGTAGACCGTGATCGGAGCCTGTCTTATAGGAATAGTTTCATTTCTCACTCACAAAATGAAATTTAACTGGAAATTAGTCACCAGCAGGCTATTCAAGATGTATATAAGTTTGTTTCTTCATGAGAACAGATTTGGAGAAATTTAGCAATACATCAATTGCTCACCAATGAAATCACTGCAGAGAATGGGTGCCGTCAGAGATTTCAAACAGATGATAAAAAGTGAAAAGCTACTTGTTTAGGAGAATAAACGTCATTAAGAAGTTTTAACGTCAAACATTTGCTACTGGATAAAATGTAAGTCCATAATCAACCATGCTTCCTCCAGTGAAAAAGTCCATCTCCTGTTGTCTTCTCACATCAAAATGAACTGCAAATTTAAGACAACGTTTTGACTGGAGAAGGCAACATTATAAATAAAGGACTCATATTTTAGCTTGAAGTAAAGATTTGAAGTTAAAACATGATATTGATGGATTTGTTTCTTACAAACATGTAGCTTTTCACTTCACAAGTTAACTCTTTTTTGTTAGTTGACAATTTGTTCATGTAATTTGTCAACTAACAGTATAATTAAATTCATATAATTAAAAATACCAAATTACTAATAAATTATATGAAATAATGCATGGATTCAGATTCTAAGCCTCAGTTTTAAAGCTTTAAATAGAATGAAAAGGTGATAATAGAATAGAATAGAATAGAATAGAATAGAATAGAATAGAATAGAATAGAGTAGAATAGAGTAGAATAGAAAAATCATATGACATGTCCATGTCATTTATCAACTAATATTAGATACATTTATTTAGATTAATAATTAAATTCATATAACTAAAAATGCTAAAGTATATAATTTTGTCAAATGTAAAATATTATATGGATTCCAATCTCTAATATAATATAATATAATATAATATACTGTTTAGACAAAAAAAAAAAAAAAAAAAAATCATGAAAAGGTTGTCCATATAATTTATCAACTAATATTAGATACATTTATTTCAGTTTATAATTAACTAATTCAATAAAAATGCTAAATAATTACAATTAATTGAAGTATATAATTTTGTCAAATGTAAAATATTGCATCGATTCAGATTCCAATCTCTAAAATTCTCAGTTTTAATATTAAGCCTTAAATATAATGGAATAATATAATATAATATAATATAATATAATATAATACTGTTTAAACCCAAACATAAAATGTGTTCATGTCATTTGTCAGCTAACGGAATAGTTTACTCAAAAAATGAAAATGTGCTTAAAATGTACTCACTCTCAGGCCATCCAAGGTGTAGATGAGTTTGTTTCCTCATCAGAACAGAACAGAGAAATTTAGAATTACATCACTTGCGCCCTAATGAATCCATTGCAGTGAATGGGTGCCGTCAGAATGAGAGTCCAAACAGCTGATAAAAACATCACAATAATCCACAAGTAATCCACATGACTCTTGTATATGCTACTTGTATATGGGAAACTACTTGTATATGAGAAACAAATGCATCAAGACATTTTTAACTTCAAACAGTTGCTTTTGGCTAAAATATGAGCCCATAATCCATAATAACATCTTCCAGTGAACAATAAGTCTATCTCATATTAAAAATCCACCAACATATTTGTTTAAAACTGTTTTTGCTTGTAAATGATGCTTGATCTGTGCAGATTTCTCTCCTAATTCAGATTATATGACTTTTTCACTGTAGAAAGCAATGTTATGGATAAAAAACCTTGAAGCAATGGTTTGAAGTTAAAAATGTCTTAATAATGAATTTGTTTCTTACAAACACACATCTTTTCTCTTCACAGGATGTTAACTGATGGACTTGTGTGATTATTGTGATGTTTACATCAGCTGTTTGGACTCTCATTCTGACGGCACCCATTCACTGCAATGGATCCACTGGTGCCCAAGTGATGCTAAATTTCTCCAAATCTGTTCTCACGAAAAAACAAACTCATCTACATCTTGAATGACCTTGATTTGAGTGCACTGTTACTTTAAGGTGCTTCAACTAAGCAAATAATCTATAAAAACAGCTCACATGATACCTAATAACTAATATCACTCTTTAATACCCACGAGTGAAAGAGCTCATAATATGACGTGGCAAGTATACAAATATACTTTAGGAGTGTCTAAACAAACATCACTAGCTAGTGGATATCAAAACCATTCATTCTTCTAATACAATGTCAATATCCCACTGGCAAAAATCTCTCGTTATTGACAAAGGGGTGTTGTGATGAAATGGCAAGTCAATATTTACTTCATGAATGTTTGTTAATAGACATTTGACATTTGCTTGTGTGTTTCTTTTCATTAAGGTCTTTGCGCAGGTGTGGTCGTGTAAATCAATAGTACAGTTTTCCTTCTCATCTGTACTTATCTATGTGTCACAAAATAGTTTAAATGTGTTTATATTTTGCACAGGAGATGACGTGCATCTGACAGGTGTGTATGTGGCTGGGTTGATAAAGGGGGATGACGGTAATCTGATCACAGAAATCATTCTGGATTACTGATGCTGGAACTGTCAGTATATGAGCTCTTGTATAACAGATAGATTAATCACAGCTCTAAAGCAAGCGAGATGTCCCGTTCCTGTGTGCTTTCACAGATTAAATCGTTCAATTACATTACGGTTGTGTTTTAAAAAGACGCCTTCATGCAACAGCAACTTTAATAGCGATCTATGGCAAATCACTGACTTTAATGCACACTTGTTAACACTCATCATATGTACAAACAATTAGGTCACATTTCAGTGTTAAGTGTTTCAGTGTTCAGTTCAAAGGTTCTCCTCTTGCTTGAGCTATATTGGAACGAAAATACAATATAATGTAATATAATATAATATATATTTTTAAATTATTTTGCATTTATTTTATTTTATTAACTTTATAAATTATTATACACATTATCAAATGTATAAAGTTGTCTGTGTTTAATGTCAACTATACATTCAATACATGCACATATTTATGCACAATACTTTTTAAATTCAAACATAAAATTTGTCCATGTCATTTGTCAAATAACAGTAAATATATAATTAAATTCATATTATTAAAATTACTAAATTACTATTAAATTATATAAAATATTGCATTAATTCAGATTCTAAGCCTCAAAATTCTCAGTTTTAAAGTTTTAAATACAATAGAAAGATAATAATATAATATAATATAATATAATATAATATAATATAATATAATATAATATAATATAATATAATATAATATATACTTTAAATAATAAAATGAATTAATATACTTTTTAAACAAAAATATTAAAAAGCTGTCAATATATTTTATCAACTAATATTAGATATATTTATATCAATTAATGATCCAATTCATATAATTAAAATTGCTTAACAGTTACAATAATATAATATAATATAATATAATAATAAAATAAAATAAAATAATATACTTTTTAAACAGAAAAATTAAAAAGTTGTCATTATTTATCAAGTAATATTAGATATATTTATATCAATTAATAATCCAATTCAATTAAAATTGCTAAATAATTACAATTAATTTATGTATATAATTTTGTAAAATGTAAAATATTGCATGGATTCAGATTCCAAGGACCATCATTCTCAGTTTTAATATTAATAGGTTTCATAAAAAATTTTATGGATATAATATAATATAATTAATATAATATAATATAATATAATATAATATAATATAATAATATTAAAAAAAAAAGTTGTCAGTATTATTTATTAACTAATATGAGATATATACATATTGATTAATAATCCAATTCATATAATTAAAATTGCTAAGTAATTACAATTAATTTAAGTATATAATTTTGTAAAATGTAAAATATTGCATGGATTCAGATTCCAAGGACCAAAATTCTCAGCTTTAATATTAATAAGTTGATTAAAAAAAAGTTTAATGGATATAATATAATATAATATAATATAATATAATATAATATAATATGATATAATATAATATAATATAATATAATATAATATAATATAATATAATATACTTTTTAAGCAAAAAAATTCTAAAGTTGTCATCATTTATCAACTAATATTACATATATTTATATCAATTAATAATCCAATTCATATAATTAAAATTGCTAAATAATTACAATTAATTTATGTATATCATTTTGTAAAATGTAAAATATTGCATGGATTCAGATTCCAAGGACCAAAATTCTTAGTTTTAATATTAATAAGTTTATAAAAAAAAATTAATGAATTTATAAAAGAAATATATTTTATAAAAAATTTAATAATTTATAAAAAATAATATAATAAATATAATATAATATAATATAATACTTTTTAAACAAAAAAAAAATGTAAAAGTTGCTAGTATTATTTATCAACTAATATTAGATGTATTCATATTGATTAATAATGAAATTCATATAATTATAATAATATAATATAATATAATATAATATAATATAATATACGTCATTAAAAACATCAAAAACATGTCAGTAAATGCATAATTAAATTCATATAATTCATAATTCATGTAATTTCAAAACACTAAATTATGTAAAATATTGCATGAATTCTGATTCTAAGCCTCAGAATGTTCAGTTTTAAAGTTTTAAATACGATGAAAAGGTGATATAAGTATATAATTTTGTAAAATGTTGTATAATTTGGATCCCAAACACCAACATTTCCAATACTTTTTTTTAATACTGAGCCTTAAATATAATATAATATAATATAATATAATATAATATAATATAATATAACATATAAAAATATATATGTTTAAACCAAAAATACATTCAAAAGGCTGTCCATGTCATTGGTTAACAAACAGTTAGTACATAAATTTCAATCTATAGGAATTAAATTCATATTAATTAATTAATTATTAATTAATTAATTTATAATTGATTCATAATTTAATTAATTTAATTTAAATTGAATTATTTTATAATTGAAATCACATTAATATCAGTTAAAAATACTAAACATTTACAACTAATTACAATTCGTAATTTTAAATGTACATTTTTGCATAGATTCAGATTCAAACCACCCAAAATCCTCAGTTTTAACGTTAACCCATTATACAATGGAAAGGCGTCAACATATTTAATTCATGACTCCTGCGTTCTCTTTATGTGGGCGTTACGGTCTCCACGCCTGACTCCATTCCTTCCGCGCCGATCCGCTCCGTGTTTTGGGCTCCGCCGCTGCTCTACCCCAGCTGACTGGCAGTACTTGTTTACTGGTGGAGGTACACAGGGAGAGACGAGAGGGGGAAAACCATACCGCCGACAACACGAGAGAAGTTTTTTTCCCACTTTCAGCCCATTCCCACGCCAATGAGTTCATCGAAACCGCACACCGGGGTCTTGTGGACGGAACTGAGTGGTTTTATGGGCAGGCCGGACACGCGTTGGACGCTGCTCTGTTGATTAACGTGGAAGATTAAAACGCAACGCGGCCGTGACGCGCGTACGCTCACACACTTCGGGAGCATTGTGCTGGAAGCAAAGGCTTTAGGGGAATATCCAGATTTTTATTGGGCTCTGACCGCTTTGAATTGACACAAACGTGTGTGGATGTTTAATATCAAGGGACGGTGGCTTTTTTTGACAGTAGAATAGAAAAGAAATATTTTTTTTGGTGTATGCATGTTTATGTGGAGATGAGGAGATGCCCGTTTCTTGATAGGGACATTTGGCAGTGCATGAAACGACCTGTGGAATAACGCTTATTTTTTTGCTTCTTCCCTCAGAGACGATCAAATCAGGCGAATTATTGGAATTTTTGACTGTTGGGAACCTTTCTGTGAACATTTGGAATATTTTTTTGTTTGTTTTTAAAGCAACCTCTGGGTGCCATATTACAATTTTTATTATTAATATTCCATACATTTTCAAGCCAAACAGGGGTATGAAAAAGTTGCAATGTACTGTACCCTTAAGGGTACCTCATTCCTAGAAGTGTGGGATTGATTCCATGGAAGAAATGCATGGACGTTTTTCATGCTTGATCTACTGAAAGCAAAGATGAAACCGAAAAATCGTTCAAAATGATTTTTATTCATTTATTTTTCACTAGGGTGCAAGATCATGTTATTTAATGCTATTTTCGCTCATGCTTCGTAGGCAACAACTACTTAAATTGAACATTATTTTGAACTGAAGCACGCTGGACCCCTGGGTCCCCTTCTTGGGGGGTCTCATTTGACTTTTTTGGCCCGGATATAAGCTAATTAAGGTTTTATTTTCTTTTATCGCTCTACAAGTGTTTTTTGTACACACCAGAAGTGGATTTAATTTAAGAAGAAAACTAAAACGTGTCGCCAGGCATAATGCGGCTGGACACATCTGTTGTTGTTTTGGTCACTTTCGCCTACATCGTGTGCCTCTGCGGATCGCTAAATGGAGAAAGTAAGTCCTGACACACTCTTTAATGTTTTAACGCACAAAGTATTAATGTGTTATTGTGCTATGTGAGCGTACTATTATAGTTTACAACTGAGGGGACTTGTGGAATTCACTCCATGTAGACTTCGGGCAGCTCCGACATGTGTCGGCGAGGGATGTCGCACTTATCTACTTGTTTTTAAATGGCTTGTGTGTTGAAAATTGATCGTGAGACACCATTTTTATTTGTCTTTTATATCCTAAATGTTTCATTTGGGCCATTTGTGCAAGTGAATGTTATCTGTCTGTAGTTTAACGTATGTTTTTATATGTCGTGTCCCCCCGCATCCTCTCAAAATGGGCCGCTCCTTAGGCCTGGCGTTCTGCGCGTCAGCCCGAAGGCCAGATTAGCGCTCGTGACTGGACTCGGCGGGATTCGCGAGCGCGCGCACGCCTGGATTCCAGTCGCGGAGACGCACACGCACGTTCTTCACGTTCGATTTGGAAGCGTGTAAACAAGTCGAGGGCCTAAGAAGATTCCCAGATCCCATAAGTGCGGGATAAGCCTATTTGGGTCGATGTTTCCAGGTCGATTTCGGTGTGATATCAATTATGAAATTCCCAAATGGGAAGGAAAAAAAGGTCTTTGTGGTACATTTTTATAAATGGCATTTAATTCTGTATAGCCATAAGTGTTATGAATTACGTTTTTTTTTATTATGTCATCAAACATGATATCGTACTTAACAGAACAGTGCTTTGCATATATTTAAATCAATGTTTTTATATATATATATATATATATATATATATATATATATATATATATATATATATATATATTAAACATTCATATTTATAAAATATATTTATTTATACACTATCAGTCAAAAGTTGATTTTCAGTAAGATTTTTAATGTTTTTAAAGAAGTCTCTTTTGCTCACCAAGCCTGCATTTATTTGATCCAAAGTACAGCAAAAACAGTAAAGTTTTGAAATATTTTTACCATTTAAAAAAACTGGTTTCTATTTGAATATATTTTAAAATGTAATTTATTCTTGTGATCAAAGTTATATTTTCAGCATCATTACTCCAGTCTTTAGTGTCACATTGTCCTTCAGAAATCATTCTAATATGCTGATTTGCTGTTCAAGAAACATTTTTATTATTATATTTATTTATTATTAATATTTAAACAGTTATGTATTTTTTTTTTTTCTTTTTTTTTTTTTTTTTTTTTTAGGATTTTTTAATCAATAGAAAGATCCAAAGATCAACATTTATCTGAAATAAAACCTTTTGTAACATTATACACTATACCATTCAGTATCTTGGAGTCAGTATAATTCAGTTATTTATTAATTTTTTTGGGAAGAATTTATACTTTTATTTAACAAGGATGCTTTAAATTGATCAAAAAATGATAAAGACATTTATAATGTTACAAAAGATTTCTGTTTCAGATAAATGCTGTTCTTTTGAACTTTCTATTGTTCAAAGAAACCTGAAAACAATCTACTCAGCTGTTTTCAACATAATAATAATGATAATAAATGTTGGGCAGCAAATCAGAATATTAAAATGATTTCTGAAGGATCATGTGACTGGAGTAATGATGCTAAAAATTCAGCTTTGAAATCACAGGAATAAATTACATTTTAAAATATATTCAAATAGAAAACAGTTATTTTAAGTAGTAAAAATATTTCAAAACTTTACTGTTTTTGCTGTGCTTTGAATCAAATAAATACAGGCTTGGTGAGCAGAAGAGACTTCTTTAAAAATATTAAAAATCTTACTGTTCAAAAACTTTTGACTGCCATTTTTAAGTGTTACTACGTTTGTGCTAAATTGCATTTTTATTAACAACGTTTTATTCATTCATGTGTTAAATGGAGAAGCTCTAGCGCACATTTAGATCCTTTATTACTGTGAAATTTATAGCTACTGTATCCCTTCCGCTTTTCCATTTCTGAACGTCATTTTAAATTTAGGATAGGCACTTTTATGGGCACACTTAGAATAGTGTCCTGTTAATGTTTTTTAGAGCTGCTGCCTCAAGAAAGTGCTGGACTGATGCCTGCAATAGTAACACGGTGTTATAAATAATGGTCTGGAGATAATTAGATCTTCCTTATTATAGGTAACCGTTGCATCCAGGCGATCCATTTGAACTGTAGATTGGGAAAAAATGAGGTGTTTCTAGGTGGTGTGATAATGTTCATGCAGTCTGGTTGTTTTTCATGTAAAGAAACTTGGCAAAATGAGCAATTTTTGAATTTTTTGCTCCATTTGAATCCATTTTCCCAAATTTGAGTTTCCAAGTCTTTTGTTGCCGCCAGTCTTGGAAAACATCTGCAAATATTAGGACGTCAAAATACGGCGGGATAGTTTTAACATTACCGTTGGCCTCGCTGACTCCATGGACCTGTTTGGGATCTTCTGACACTCTGTAGTTTGCTTTGGTATGTCTCCCAGAATTCCAAGCGTGTGGAATGTCTTTGAAGTGGCCCACCCTGTAGGTGCTCTTGCCGTTGAGGGTTTCGGGACTCATTTCGGCGTCTGCTGCCTGCTGACCTCTTGTCTTCCAGGTCATGTATCTGAACATTTGCCATGTAGCATGTGAGCTCTATGTTCAGCTCTCTGAATCTCCAGGGTGGGCTTTTCCCAGGAAACTGGAGCATTTTCGCAGGCTTCTGTTCAATGGTGTGTGGCCATTTTCTCGGAGGTTCCTATTTCAAAACTGATTTGTCATACATTCACATACAAGGGGGAAAAAATCTTTAAATGCACACATAAAAGGTTTCCATTTTTAAAATTGGTTATTAAAATCTGTCTATTTATTAAAAATGTCAAAAGTAATTTCACTGTGACTTCGAATGTGGCTCATCCAATTACAATTTAGAGTCTGAATTATTTTTTCCTTTGGCTTGTTAGTGGAAATGTAATTTAAGATGGAGAAAGTTATGTTTTGATGACTCATTATGAAAAGAAACTTTCTTTAGTATAATATGCTTAATGTTTAAGAAACGAAAGAGGTTCTTCAAAACATATTTTTCGTATGTTCACATATAAGAACTTCGAAACTCTAAATGCATGCATAAAATGCATCCATTATTTTTGTTTTAAATAAGGTTTTAAATTGCTTGTGTGTATGAAAATATTTCAGAAGTGTTTTTATTTTATAATAGAAATTTCCTAAATCTTTTAATATAAAAATAATGCACAGATCTGGCTTTTTTCATTCAGAAAGGTGGTGCTTAAACCAGTTGTTTAATGAAAGATAAACAGCAATTGCAAACATTTTTGCGAAAGAAACAGTGCGAAGTAACAAACGCTGTTTCTCTCATTAAATACGTTTAGCATGTTTTAGAAAACACAATTGTTTTTTGTTTTAAAACCCTTAATCGTAAAAAAAAAAAAAAACAACAACAGAGAAACAATATCTTTGGAATCACTTTCAGAACAATGTTTTTTAGCTGATGAGCAATGAAAACAACTTATTTTTATTTTTGGCGATAGAAATAGTGCAAAGTAACAATCGCTGTTTCGTTTGTAAACTTTGCCTTGTAAGTGTTAGAAATTGCTGTTTATTTAAACAAAAAAAGACTAATACTAATACAAAGCTATACTTGATTGCTTTTTTTCTTTAAAAAAAAAAACAAAACATTTGCATAAAGCAACACTAAGTTCACACGAAGGACGTTACCTATAACAATAAAGATTCGCTGTTTCATTTGTTAACTTTGCTTTGTAAATTTTAGAAGTCATTGTTTATTTTTTGAAAAAAAAAAAAAAAGCAAAAATTGAAAAAAAAAGCAACACAAAGTTCACATGAAGGACAATACCTATAACAATAAAAATTTGCTGTTTTGTTTGTAAACTTTGCTTTGCAAGTTTTAGAAATTACTGTTTATTTAAAAATATCACTTTCAAAGCAATACTTAAGCAACACAAAGTTCACACGGACAAAGGACGATACCTATAACAATAAAGATTTGCTGTTTCATTTGTAAACTTTGCTTCCTAAGTTTTAGAAGTCACTGTTTATTTAAAAAAAAAAAAAAAAAAGCTTGCAAAGCAGCACTTAATTTTCTTAAAAAAAAAAAAAAAAAAAAAAAAAAAGCAAAAATTGCGAAAAGCAACACACCAAGCACACAAAAGATAACTATAATGAGAAAGATACAGTTTTGAAAATATTTTCTACATTTACAAGAACAGTCCACGTCAATAACAACAAAGAAACAATATAATTGGAACCATGTTTTCTAGCGGATGAACGATGAAAACTTTGACAGCCAATCAGGTCCCATCCTGCTTTAAAGAGCTTGAGAATTTAAAGCAAAAAAATTGCAATGCGTGCTTTTAATAAAAAATGTTATTTTGGTGTGGAAGCTAATACATTTCTTTTATTTGTTTAATCACTTTTTCATATACATTTCGCAACAAATCTATTATATGTTTACAAAAAGATAAAGAAAGACAAGCAACAACCTTTTTGATACCGATTAAATTCCTGATTTAATAGCTAAGAAATCAAAGAAAATGAAGGTTTTATGATGCAAGATTAGACCGTTTTACACCACTCTTTCTGTTTGTGATCTCTCTACATCCTCGCTTTGCCGTGTCAAGATGTTCCAGGGCGTGAACCGAGCAACCTGCCCTTATTCCACCTCTCAGGGACCGTTATTTCCACATTGACATATTCGACCAAAATGTTGACTCGTTCGGTCTTAACATAGTCCCGCCTCTACTCAATATTCATTGACTAAAGATTCACTGCGGCTTGTTTCTTTAATCGACACTGTTCTCCATGTTGGGTTGTGGGCCACAAATGAGGTCGATGCCACTTACCACATGCCTGAAAAATCTGCTCTGATGAGCCGGGTTGCTGTTTGTACCCATCCGGCTTTATCTGTCAATGATCTCATGCCATAATGTCTCTGTCAAACCATGCTAGTAATGCGGGGATCAGTAAGCGTTGAGTTGGGGCCCTTTCAGCACATACGAGAGGGTGGAAAGACAGCTTGTCTCCAGCATTTGTGGGCTTTGGAGAATTTTGGCAGCTCAGTTACGCTACCTGATGGCTTACATGTATTTCAAGAACTGTCATATGGCCGAAACCAGGTTCTTTTGACCTTAATTATTAATCAGATCCTCAGGGAAAAAATAGTTTTGAGGCTTATTGCTTTTTGTGAAGATAAAAACAGCTTAATGTTCACTGACGGCACCCATTCACTACAGAGGATCCATTGGTGAGCTAGTAAAGTAATGCTTAATTTCTCCAAAATGTGAAGAAACGAACTCATCTACGTCTTTGATGGCCTGAGGGAGAGTAAATCAGCAAATATTTCTTTTTAGTGAACTCTTCCTTTAGGAAATGAAAGTCAATATTAACTTCATGTTATCTTTAAAGCAGTCATAAATAAGCTGAAATACAGGAACTGAAATGTAAATGGGTTAAATATGAAAGCTAAAGGATGTATTTTGAAGTTTGAGCTGCAGGAACCTTTGTTTTTCTAAAGTGGTTAGTGCTGTTTTTAGAGGAAGTATTGTGTAAAATAATTTAATAGGTGAAGACAGGCTCCTTTTTCTTTCGCCAAACGGCGTATCTTGATGTGTGTGGTGAAACGCGCGGCTGTTCCCTCAATTACAGAGCTGTAAATGTGAGCGATACTCATCTTTATTCTGCCAATAAACCTTTCAACAAGGTTAAGGGGGTGACATTAATTTGTTTTACTTTGTGGGTAAATGAAATTAGGATTTTCTTGCCTCGCTCACTGCAAGTAAATACTATCAGATAGCTCAGGAGGAAACCATTCTGAGGCAATGAATGAAAACAAGCTTTATATTAAAGGAATAGTTCACCAAAATGGAAATCAGGCTATTCGAGATGTGGATGAGTTTACAGATTTGGAGAAATTTAGTGTTACATTATTTGCTCAAAAGTGGATCCTCTGTAGTGAATGGGTGCCATCAGAATGAGAGTCCAACAGCTGATAAAACCATCACAATAATCCACAAGAAATCCACACCACTCCAGTCCATCGGTTAACGTCTTGTGAAGAGAAAATCCATCGTTAAGACATTTTTAAGACTTTAAATGAGTTCGTAATCAGGAATCAGGAGAGAAATCTGCACAGATCAGACACAGTTTACAAGCAAAAACAGTTTTAAACAAATACGTCAGTAGATTTTCATCTGAGAGGACAACATGGATGGATTTTTCTTTTTTTTTTTTTTACTGGAGGAAGCGTTATTGTGGATTATGGACTTTAGTTAACAATGTTAACAATGCTTTAATGATGGATTTGTTTTTTAGACAAACACAGCTTTCGTTTTCTCTATCATTTGATTGGTAAATACAGTTTGGAGAAATTCATTTCAAAGAAAAGTTGTGAAAAACATTCCATTTTTATGTCATTTTTTAAAAGCGTTAGCTAAAAAGCTGTCTAAATTAACACATTTGCTATACTTGATTGTATTTGCAATTCCTAATATGTGACCATGGGCTACAAAACCAGTCATAAGGGTACATTTTTAAAAACGGATGATTAAAATTAATGGTTTGTTAGAATAGGACAATATTTGGCCGAGATACAACTATTTGAAAATCTGGGTGCAAAAAAATCTAAATATTGAGAAAATCGCCTTTAAAGTTGTCCAGATGAAGTTCTTAGCAATACATATAGCTAATCAAAAATTAATTTTGATATATTTACAGTAGGAAATTTCCAAAATATCTTCATGGAACGTGACCTTTACTTAATATCCTAATGATTTTTGACATAAAAGAAAAATCCATGTTGGCTATTGCTACAAATATACCTGTGGTGCTACCAGTTGTTAATGTTGTTAATATAATAACTAATATTCTAACTTACCTCATCAGTTGCATGTGCAACAAAGCAAAAGTTAGCATTCATTAAGAGTACGTACTATATTTAGTTTACGTAACGCGATAGTTCACCCAAAAAAGAAAATTCCCCATGATTTACTTACCCTAAAGTCCAGGGTTGCCAGGTTTTCACAACAAAACCTACCAAATTGCTACTCAAAACTAGCCCAAAAGTAGCCCAATCGCATTTTGAAGGGGATCCCCCTATTAAAAATTGCGTTCCGGGGTAAAATACACATTTTTTTTGGCAGGGTTCCCATGGTAAAATAACCATTCCAGGGGCTAAATATTACGCTATTGAGGTTGTTTCAAACTGTGGACATGAAAAACAACCCGTGGCAACAATGTTAAAGTAGCCCAATTCCGCGGGAAATCGTGGACTTGGCAACACGTCTCAAGCCATCCTAGGTGTATATGACTTTCTACTCTCAGGCGAATACAATTGGAGTTATATTCAAAAATATCCTGGCTCTTTCAAGCTTTATAATGGCAGTGAATGGGTGTTGAGATTTTAAAGTCCAATAAAGTACATCCATCCATCATAAAAAGCACTGCACATGCTCTGGGGAGTTAATAAAGACTTTCTGAAGTGAATCAATGTGTTTTTGTAAGAAAAAGATCCATATTTAAAACTGTATAAACCATCAGAAAGCCTTTATTAACCCCCTGGAGTTGTGTGGAGCACTTTTTATGATGAGTGGATGCACTTTATCGGACACTCAACAGCCATTCACTGCCATTATAAAGCTTGGAAGAGCCGGAACATTTTTTAATATAACTCCAATTGTGTTCATCTGGAAGAAGAAAGTCATATCCACCTAGGATGGCTTGAGGGTGAGTAAATCATGGTGTAATTTTCATTTTTGAGTGCACTGTCCCTTTAAGAATTTTGTATTTGATAAATGCAGACTTCATGAAATTTTGACCTTTTTTTTTGGTAATTAAAGTTTTAAAAGCTTTCACTCAGAAACATGTCAGCTGTTTCATTTCGCCTTCAAATAACGTCTTTGGTTTTGGAGCTGTTTAGCAAGTGGTTTAGGAGTGAAAACTAATTGAGAGTGTTTGGTTTGATTTGTTTTCGTTTGATCTAGACTTTGAACGTTTAAAGGCTACGCAAGAGTCGAACTCAGATCCCGTCAAGTAATTTTACATGAAATGAACTGTCGTATTACGCTCTGCTCTGCTCTCAGCTTGAAATCTCATTGCCTTGAGCCTGACCGCATTAGGAGACGTCGCTGCAGATGAAGAATTAGATCACGCTCTAGCAGGACGCCGTCCAAGTCTTTGTTGTTCTCGTAATCTCGTGTGGAAGCGTAGCTCTTTACTCTCTAACTGGATTGAGTCTTTATGCTGGATCGCTCCACCTGTTTTACTCTCCTCGTAGAGGCGTGAAATGAGAAATCAGAGGTTATTTGCTTTATTTTTAGGTCTATTCTGCCTCTAATTCCATAGACCACGTAACAAAAGTGAATGTTCCCGTCGCTGGGCCGCGTTCCCCACCCGAGGCCGTGCGCGCGGTTGTCTTTGTGAGTTTATGGCTTGGTGCCCGAGCGCTGCTGTCAGGCAGCACGTCGTCCCAGAGTTTTTCTCATTTAAGGGGAGGTGAGAGAGTTCACTGTCATTCACCGTTTTGTTTTTCCCCTCACACAACACGTATTTGCTGCCGTCCCGCCTGGATAACACGTACAAACAATGACGGGCTACAATAATCTGGCCCTGGACGGTTTGTAAGTGTGAACACAAACTCGTTCACCTTCTTCGCCTGCTTGTTTTTGTCCAGTCCAGTTATGCATAAATAATGTTTGGTCGGTAAACTTGAATTAGCTTAGTTTTTTTTTTAATTATACACTACAGGTTTTGACCCACTTTAAGACGACATTTTTTAAAGTCAGCATAAAATGCTAAACTAACTAAATTTTGAAATGATTAAGATTTTTTTTTTTTTTTTAAATGTTAAAAATGTTTTTATAAAGTCACTTGTGCTCACCAAGTCTGCATTTGTTTGATTAAAAATACAGGAAAAACTAATATTGTGAAATATTGCTACAATTTTAAAGAGCTGTATTCTGTTTTATTGTATTTTATAATCGAATTTATTCCTGTGATGCAGTGCTGGATTTTCAGCATCATTACTCCAGACTTACTGTCACGTGATCCTTCAAAAATCATTCTAATATGTTGATTTGCTGCTTGAGAAACATATATTGTTCAAATCAAATCAAATTAATATTGTACATCCCTAATTGTAATCTTTAGTAGGGATGCACGATAGCAGATAGCAGATACCGATATATTTTCTTTTGTTTGGAAACAACGCTAAGTTTGTCTTATCGGCAGGGCATATCGGCATAATTTGTCATATCAGGACGATGTTTGCGTTTTAAGCCTTTATTGGCTGATTCCGATAACATTGTACATCCCTAATTGCAATCTTTAGTAGGTATGCATGATTTTGGATTTTTGCCAATATTCTTTTAACTAATTTTGGCCGGTAAACAATGCCAATACTGATATTTCGTTTTGTTTGGAAACAATACCAAGTTCTTTACTTTCAACACCAAGTTTATCTTACATATCGGCATAATTATTCATATCGGGACGATGTTTACGTTTTAAGCCTTTATTGGCCAATTCCGATAGCGTACCGATAATATCATGCATCTCTAATCTTTATGATTCTTGTTGTTGTTATTTTAACTATATGTATAATTTTGTATGTTGATTAGTAATAAAAAGTTGAAATAATAAAAAGTTAAATAACAAAAAGTTAAATACTGGTTTTTTTTTTTTTTTTTTTTGTTTTTTTTTTTTTTTACACAAATACAGCCATTGCTGCTAATGTGGCATTAACTCAGAAATAAATAAATCAAACTTTGCGTTTATAATTTATTATATTAAATTCTGATATCATGGTAACTTTAATTCTAACAATTCTAACATTCGAAGTATTCGAACCCTGTGAATTCTGTTTTATTTATTTATTTTTTTTGCAAATTCCATTTTATATTTCCAAATATTTTTTTTTTTCTCAATTTATTTTTTTCCTCCCCCATTTTAATTTTTCTAGAAAATTAATCAAAAATTAATTGAAATCATGAAGGCCTTATGAAAAATGTTTTATTTTTTTTCTCAAATTCAGTTTTATTTTAACCAAATTCTGTTTCCCATTAATTTTCTGGATTCTGTTTTAATTTAACTTAAATTTTAATAATCAAAAGCAAATCTAATTAATCAATTTTATAACAATATAATTTAATATTTAATTTTATATTATATTATATTCTTTTTTTTTTTTTTTTTTTTTTTTTTTTAGAAATATTTTTGTATATTTACGTTTTTATGCTAAATAAATTGTTAAATATTTTTTTCTATTAAATATTCCTCAAAAAATAATGTTTTAATAATAATGTTATTAGCAGTAATAGTTTTACCGTTACATTAAGTAATAATTCGGTCACAATTTCTTCAAGTTAAACCAAACTTTTGTTTTGATGGTTTGCTGTGAAAACCTGTAAGTTTCTGTATATAATATGCCCATAATTTATTTATTTTTTTTTGTGACTCTCAGAGCAGCTCAAGAAATTGTTCGTGTGTTCATGTACTCGTATATCGAGGTGGAAGAGGCTGAAAACACAGTACATGTAATAAACGAAACTGCGTGTCCGCACCATTCATTCACATAGAGACACGAAGAACATGCAGGATTCATTCAAAATAGTATTTTTCAAATAGTTCAAATAGTATTTTTGTGGCTCAGTATTCACAGACACTAGTCCATATCGTGTCTTGATTTAAGTGTAATGACCTACTTTTGATTTATTCATCCAGAATTTGGCAAATTCCGTGACATTCCGCATTATACAGTAAATTCCGTTTTTATGACGGGATTCTGCGTTTCTGTCCGTTTTTTTGTCCGCATCTATGAATATAAATATGACTCTTTTGAATCAATGACATCTAAAAAACAACTAAATTTGTTTATCCAGTCAGATGAGATGAACGCAGCGTTTTTGGAGCCTTGCAAATCTTTACATTCATCACCTGTTTGCCACCATAATGCATCGTTTTGGACAAAAACGTTTTGTGACGCAATCTGTCTCCCGACGTCTTAGTCTTTCATTGTGTCAGATGCTTCAACGTGAGAGGAAAACTTAAGAAATGTGTCCAAACACTGCAGCGAGCCAAGCGCCGAGGCGACGGCTCATACTGCACTTGGCAGCCAACCAGGGTGAGAAATTAACCGTGGTTTACTACAGTGGCGGAGGAAACAGAGTATCTATTGTTAATAAAGTAAAGCACACTCGCCTAGCTTTATTTATTTGCTTTGCTTAGTCCCTTTCTCCCTTTTCGTTTGCCATGTTACGCATTTTAAAGCAGCAAACTTCGAGTTGTCCATCAAGTGCCCAACCGCCCATGAGAGATCGTGTAGACGGCGGGATGCTTAGAAGGTGGCATCACATGCAAAACTGCCAGAAACACCATTTTTTGACATTAGATTGCAGAGATGTTCTACATATTAGACGTTTGTTAATTACGTCACTAAATAATTCCAAATCTGCAGTGTTTTGTCCGTCCAGACTTGGTTTTTGGGTCTGTTAGGTCCATTGAGGCGACAGTGAGTGATTTGTGGGTTTGCTTTCTCCGCGTCTGCAGGTTCTCTACGTGTCCCACCTTGCTTGGGTTAAGGATATCCAGAATGGAAAAACCAACATGCTCCCGTGTGTTTGAAAATCGAAAACTGTTTAGTGTCCAGGGAAGTCTAACGGAAAAACAAATAGTGGAAATATTAGTCGAGCTGTAATGAATTGATATTTCATTGCTGTCTAATGCTGCAGGTACACGCTCAAAAATATTCACAAATGCATGAATATTGAACGCTGTTGATGAAGGGGCTCCTCTATGCTGTCAAATAGTTTGGAGTGGAGAGGTTTGTGCTTGAGGATTGTGCAGCAAAATGAATAACATTTGACTGTTTTACTTGGAGATAAACGTGTGTTTGATTTTTATTGATCGAGTATTTAATTGTTTATTAATTTTTTCTGTTTCTGTTTAATTCCATTCTGTTTGTTTCTTTTGGATTCTGTTCTGTTCAGTTCTATTAGTTTTCTTGAAAGTAATCCAAATGCTGTCCAGGTCTATTTGGTTCTGCACGATTCTATTACAATTTGGTTTCATTTGGTCCTATTTTGTTTTTTACTTAATTTCCATTTGGAATTTTGGTTCTTTCTGTTCATCTCATTCAATGGATTTTTTTTTTTAATTATTATTATTATTATTATTATTATTATTATTTTTAATATTATTTATTTATATTTTATTTATTTATATTTTTATTTATTTGGATTCTGTTCTATTCATTTTTTTTTTAATTTATTTATTTTAGTTTCCAGTTCTGTTTGGTTCTAGCTGATTCTATTCGATTCGGTTCTACTGAGTTCTATTTGTGTTAATTTGTCTAATTTCTATGTGGTGCTAACCAGTTGAGTTTGTTCTGCTGAATTCTGTTTTTCTGTTGGATTCGGTTCTTTTTATTTCTTCTGTTTTTTTTGTTTGTTTAAATTTGAGCTATTCAGTTCACTTTTTTTCAGTTTCTGTTTGATTCAGATTCTTTTAGATTCTGTTCTAGTTCGGTCTGTTTGTTTGTTTGGAAAATAATCCAGATATGGTTCTTTATGGTTCTATTTGATTCTTTCTAATTCTATTCCATTGGGTTCCATTAGGTTCTATTTGTGTTTGATTTTGATTTCTATTTGGTTCATTCCAGTTAATCTGTTTGTTTTCTATTTGGTTGTGGCTGTTTCAGTTTATTTCTATATAATTCATTTTATTTTTATATTTTATTTTATTATTCTGTTCTATTCAGTTCTATTTTTTTTTTTTTTTTTTAAATAATCCAAGTAGTTTCTGGTTCTGTTTGGTTCTAGTTGATTCTATCAAATTGTGTTCTGTTGAGTTTTATTTGTTTTTATTTGTTTTGTTTGTTGAGTTCTGCTGAATTCTGTTGTTAATTTCTTTCTTTTATTTGTTTAGTCCTTTCTATTCAGTTTTATTTTTTGTTTCTATTTGTATCTTTCTTTTTTTTTTTTTTTTTTTTTTTTAATAATCCCAAGTAGTTTCTGGTTCGGTTCATTTCTAATTGGTTCATTCTAATTCTGTTTGATTCCATTTTTATGTTTCTTTTGTTTGTTTTTTTTTCTTTTTTATTCAGTCTTATTTTTTTCCTGTTTCTGTTTATTTTTGCTTGATTCTTTTAGATTCTGTTCTAGTAGGTTCTATTAGATTCTTTGGAATTTTGAAAATTTACAGTTCTATTTAATTCTTCCTAGTTCTTTTCAGTTGGTTTCCATTTGGTTCCATTTGTTTGATTTGATTTCTATTTGGTTCATTCCAGTTCTGTTTGTGTCTTTTGGATTCTGTTCATTTTTATTTTATTTTTTTTTTTTTAGTCTGTTCGGATCTATTTGGTTCTTTCTGTTTCTATTTGGTTTTCTATTTCTTTTTATTATTTGGATTCTGTTTCAGTTCAGTTCGATATTATTATTATTATTATTATTATTATTATTATTATTATTATTATATATTTTTTCAATTAGCTTCTATTGAGTTCTATTTGTTTTTATTTATTTTCTATGTGATGCCAGAATTCTATTCTATTAAATTGGGTTCTATTTAGTTCTATTGGATTTCTATTTGGTTCATTCCAGTTCTCTTTGCGTCTGTTGGATTCTGTTTTGTTTCTTTTTTTATTTTAGTTTTTGTTTGCATGTCACTTAATGTTAGTTCCTTTTGCTGCACTTTGATTCTTTTGGGTTTGGTTTGGTTCTACTTTAAGTTTGATTCTTATCTGTTTAGTTTGGCTGTGCTCTACTTCTCTACTCTTGTCCAGCTTGGTTTTATTGAACTCTTTTCTCTTTAAACATTGAAGTCAGTTCTGTTCGATTTTGTTCGACTCAGAGTTCACTAGAGTCCTCGCTCACCCCTGATAAACACACGCCTCCCCAAAGCTGCTTCCCGATGAGCCGTAGAGTCTGACAGAGCGGTGCGGGTTTATGGGTAGACGCGGTCTTACCCAGCAGCAGTCAGTCTGAGCCGGTGGTCTCCAGAACAGACAAACAGCCCATTAAAGTGACCTGTGTTCCCCTGCAGCCGACGGGCCGCTCCTCTCCCTGCGGTGACTGCGTGGACCGCTTCCAGCGGCGGCTGCAGGGGAGGGGCGTCGCTGCAATGGCCATATTCATCTCGCTCGCTCTCACCCAAACACTCTCTCAATGAGGAACTCATCAATATTGGGCTCTTTGACTCTTTGCAGCTTTTCCTCCTCGGCTGCATCCATGCTGCGTTGCGACCACTGATAAGATTGTGCGTTTCACACGGCATGGCGGTGAGGAGCTTAGCGTTTGACGTAGCCAAACATCGGAATAATCCTTTATACCCTCTACACACACTGTTGTATCGTAAGTCCTCACGCATGTTTGGTTGCGTTTGTCCTCATAAGAGGTTAATGTGCATTAAAGATACAGAGGTTGGTATAAATGCGTTTCTTGACGCAAAGTGCGGCACAAAACCGTTTAGCTTGACGCGTTTAATTAATGCAATACACGTGGTTACACAACGCAATGGGCGAAGGCGTCATTCTTGATGAACTGTTGAAATATTTTGTAAATATGACAGTAATTGTCTTGATAATTTGTTGAAAGCGATGGATTTGCAACCGAAGGTTTGAATTAAGAGACTCAATGTTTAGCGCGCTAACAAACAACTAAATCCCCAGACGTGGTTGATGATTTTATGCTGTTACCAGGGCTCTGTGAAATGTGTTTTATTATTTTCCAAATTCCATTTTTTTTCTGTTTTAATTTTCTGGATTCCGTTTTAATGGTTAAACAAATAGTAATCAAAAGCATGTCTAAGTAATTGAAACCAGGACCTTTTATGATTTAACAACCATTTAATTAAACATTTAGCAAAAATGACATATTTTATTTATTTATTTCTTTTTTAGAGCCCTATGAAATCGGTCATATTTTTTCCCTCAGTTGTTTTATTTTTTTCTTAAATTCTGGGTAAGTCATAAAAAAAAAAAAAAGAATGTCTAGTCAGTTTTTTTATTTTTTCATTTTTATTTATTTATTTATTTATTTTTTTTTTTTAGGAAATTTTGGGTTGTCTGTTTTGTATATATATTTTGTTTTAATAGTTAAATGAAATTTTAGTGATCAAAAGCATGTCTTATTAATCAAAACCACGAAACTTACACCGCTTAACAACTATGTATAAAAAGTTTAACAAAAATGAAATTTTTAGGGCCCTATGAAATAGTTTTTTTTTTTTTTTTTTTTCCCCAGTTTTTCTTTTTTTTATCCCAAATTATGGGTTGATATAATTTAATAGTAGTAATCAAAAAGATTGTCTAATCGGTTAAGTGAATGGAAAATATGAATTTTTACAGTACTTTGGCAAAAAAAAAAAAAAATATAAACATTTTGGGAAATTCTTTGATTTTAATAGTTGAATTACATTTTAGTAATCAAAAAGCATGTCCTATTAATCAAAACTATGGAAATTACACAATTTAACTACCATTTATTAAATGGTTAAAAAAAAATAACATTTATAGAGTCCCATGAAGTCAGTTTTATTTATTTATTTCTCCCAATTTCTGTTTTATTTTTCCCAAATTCTAGGTTGATGTTATTAAATTGTATTAATAAAGAGTAATTTCTAATCAGTTAAATGAATGGTACTTTTAATTTTATAAATGATTAATTTTTACATTACTTTGTCAAAAAAATGTATTTCAGGGGATTCTGGGCTGTCTTTTAATTTTTCCGTATTTTGTTTTAATAGGTAAATTAAATTTTAGTCATCAAAAAGCATGTGTTATTAATCAAAACCACAAAACTTACACAATTTAACAACAACTTATTAAAAGTTTATTGCATTTTTAGAGCTGTATGAAATCAGTTCATTCATTCATTCATATATTCATTTACTTTCAATAGCTGTTTTATTTTTCCCAAATTCACAAAATCTTGTAATAATGATGATGATGATAATAATAATAATAATAATAATAATAATAATAAATAGTCAAATCAGTTAAATTAATAGTTAAATTAATAGTTAAATTAATAGTTAAATTAATAGTTAAATTAATAGTTTAATAAACATAAACATAAACATAAATAAAATATAATATAAATTAAAAATATATATATTTTACAATACTTTTACCAAAAACTTTTTTAATTGTTAGTAATCAAAAATCTTGTCTTATTATTGAAAAAAAACAAAAAACCTACACAAGTTAACAACAATTTATTAAAAAGTTTAACAAAATATATTTTTAGAGCCCTATGAAACCATTTATTTCTTTACCTAATCTGTTTTATTTTTATTTTTGTGGGTTGGAATAATAATGATAATAGTAAGTAGTCTAATCAGACTACATAAATAAATAAATGTGTGTGTGTGTGTGTGTGTGTGTGTGTATATATATATATATATATATATAATATTCACACACATATACAGGTTTTTTTTTTTTTTTTTTAACAATACTTTTACAAAATTTTTTGGAAAATTCTAGGTTGCCTTTTAATTTTTCCGTATTTCATTTTAATAGTTACATTTTAGTAATCAGAAAGCATACTATTGATCAAAACTTACACAATTGAACAATTATTTATTAAAACAAAACAAAAAAAAGACATTTTAGGGCCCTATGAAATTGGTTTTATTTATTTATAATTTAAACAAAATACAAAATTTTAATATCACAAAATAGTAATTTAATAATTGTTTAATTATTAATATTTGAATAGTTCGATTTAATCATTTCATTTCAGTAGTTAAATTATATTTACTAATTACATTCTTAGGGCCCCATAAACCTTTTGTTGTTTTTTCAAAATAAATTAAAATGTTCTGTATTTCATTTTAATGACATAATTACATTTTAATTAATCAAAAACAATGTCAAATCAGTTGAATTATTTCTGATTTAATACTAATTTATAATCAAAAACGGTGATGAGTGTACAGTCGAATTCGTGTAATGTAAAAATACTGAAAAATGTATGTTTTGAGATCGATTTTATGCATTTTTATGTTCTGATATGTGTCAGAGTGCAGTTCATAATGTAACACATCTTTGTTTCACAGTCTTAAGGTCAGCTGACGATTGCCGTTAGTTATAGCCACTAGTTAGTAATGCTGGAACATGTGTACAATCTGATTTAGAATTCTGTTTAAACAACAGTTGGATTGTGAGATTTCAAATTTTAAACTGTTACAAATTCAAACGTAGGAGTTTGTTGGCGGTTATTAGCGAAAGCGCTGCTCGTCTGAGGCGTGTTCGAAACGTGGCGGCCTGCTCAGGCTGGGCTGCGTATTTGAAAGAAATAGCCAAATAGTCAGGATGCCAGATCCCATCTGGTTTTGGAGCGGCGTGCTATGAGGAACATACCTCTGCTGTCGGAAGCCGCGTCCCCGATGACCCGAGGGCCTCGCCACTGCTTTTAGAAGCACTAGGAAATGTGTTCCAGCGTCTCCTCGGCGTTAATGGGGGCAGAAGGCTTTCAGAGAGAGCGTAATTACCCCACGGCTATTGATATTTGATGCGCCCGCTGTTTCACCATCAATTTTTCGCTGAAAAAGCAATGCGTTTTGGACAGAATTCACGTCTTGTTTGTAGCGTCTCGGCCTCCTGACGCACCAATCCTTCAGCTTTTTTAGGCCTAGACGTGATTTTTTTTTTTTTTTTCCTGTGTTTAGGCTAAAAGCATTTTCTGCTGGCCAAAAGCTAGCCTAAATAAGAAGCCGTTCGTTCCATTGCTCCTGCTGATGACACGTTTATGAGATGCAGAAAATGAGGATGTCGAGCTTAGGTTAGATATTTCAGTTGTAGTGCTAAAGAACAGTCAGAGTTTTGTAAAAACTAACAGAGCATTGTCTAATGGCTTGTGTAAACTGAAGGAGATGTTTGGAAATGGACACATTGCATTGTGGGAGGCTGAACCTCAACATGTCTTCAAGTTGTTGCTTCAGTTTAGCTTAATGCATACATTGCATTTCAGTCTGGCTTATATTTCACCCCCCAAATCTAAAGATTTTTAAAACTAATAAAACGTTTATATTATAATATCACAATATAATATTATTTATTATATTTAAAAATTGGATATGAAAATGATTGAATAAATAAATAATATATAATAAATATTTATTCATTAATTAATTTCAAAGCTAATAAATTATATTTTGCTAAAAAAAAAGTCTATTTTGAGGGATTCATTTTATTTTATTATTATTATTGTTTGCATAAGTGATATTTTTATGACAGTTTATCACTTTCTATCCCTCTTTACGTTTTAAAAACTAATGGATGATATTTTGCAAGAATATAAGGCCTGTTTTAGGGCCATTACTTATTCTTTTTATTATATTTGTTATATTTTATGACAATTTAGCACATTTGATCCTATTTCATTATTATTAGTGTTAGTATTTTTGCATTAAGTTTCATTTTGTGAGAAAATGAAGCTTATTTTAGGACCTATTTTTATTTTAAATTATTAAAGTACGTTTTAAAAACTAATGAATTGTATAAAATGAAGCCTGTTTTAGGACCATTTTTTAATATATATTTTAAATTTCTGATTTCAGTGTTTTTTTTTTTTTTTTTGCAAGAAAATGAGGCCTTATATTATATTATATTTGTGAAATTTTATGACAGTTTAGCATGTTTAATCTTTTTTATTTTATTTGTATGTTTAATAAAAAAAAAAAAAAAAAAAAAAAATAATATATATATATATATATATATATATTTATATTTCCATTTAAAATGTTTTATTTTGCAAAAAAACAACCTATTTAAGGAAAAAAAAAACCTTTAAATTAATTTTTATTTTAATTATTATTTTTAGTATAATTTTTGGACAATTTAGCACATTTTATTCTCTTTTTTACATTTAAAAAAAACTGTTGAATTATATTTTGCAAGAACGTAAAACCTATTTTAGGACCATTTTATTTTAATGAATTATTTATTTTTTTTGTTTTGCATTTTAAAAGTAGGTTTAATTTTGCAATAAAATAAAGCCTATTTATGGAACGTTTTAAAAATATATGTATATATTTTAGTTATTTTTAACATTTTATTATTATTTTTAATATATATTTTTTGGACAGTTTAACATATTTTATTCCCCTTTTTACATTTAAAAAACAATTGAGTTATATTTTGCAAGAAAATAAAGCCTATTTTAAGACCATTTTATTTTATTTTTATTTTAGAATTATTTATTTATTTATTTATTTTTTGCTTTGCATTTATTGCATTTGTAAGAAAATTAAGCCTATTTCAGGACCTAAAAAAAAAAAAAAAAAAAAAAAAAAAATAATATAAATATATATATATATATAATATATATATATAATATGTATGTTTGTATATATAATTTATTATTATAACATTATTATTATTATTATTATTATTATTATTATTATTATTATTTTTGACAGTTTAGCACATTTTATTCTTTTTTTTTTTTTTTTTTTTTTTTTTTTGCATTTAAAAACTAATGAATTAAATTTTGCAGGAAAATAAAGCCTATTTTAGGACCATTTTTAAAAATCTAAATTATTGTATTAGTTTTGTGCAGTTATGTGATGAAAAATATGTTTTATGTTTTATTTTGCAAAAAAAAAAAAAAATCCTATTTTTTAGAACCATAAAGATTTTTTTTTTTTTTTTATTATTATTTTGATGTTTCAATAACAATTTAGCACATTTTACCCATATTTCTCTATTTTTTTCTAATTTTCATTAAAGTTAGACTTAATAGTTAAACTCTAACTTACTAAAAAATAAAAAAAATAGTGCAGATTTTCTTTCTTTTTTCTTTAGTATCCTGCATTTAGTATCCATCTCAGGATTTGTTAATAACATTATGCATTAAAACAAGTTTATGCAAATTTTAATTACAAAAAATGTACGTCGTCCAGATAGGATGATTTTAATTACTCAATTACAGTATTGAGAATTAAACTTGTTTTTCCTCAGTTTTCTTTCTTATTTAGTTTTTGGGTGAAATATTAGTGACATTTTTCTTTGTGAAATTCCTTTTAACAGTACAATCTGCAGTGACTTTGCAGCTTTATAACCGTAACCTAATCGTATGTTAATACAAAACCAACACAAGTGAAGTTTATCTGCAGCGGTGTCTTCTCCGAGCGTCCATGATCTTCCTGACATGTGGCGTAAGAACCATCACGCTCCAATTTCCAAGCGCTAGTTACCATCGCTAGCAGCGTATTAAATTCTCCACTGGGAATGCGAGGCTAAAAATAAGGAAGCTCATAATGTAAACAGTGGGATATTGTAGCCCTGACATCGGGCGTGTTTGTTGTGATCGTCACACGGCCGCCGCGTTTCGGTGCGGAATAAGGCCGAAGCGCGACGGTTTGGCCGCTCGCTCGGCGTGTGAAACCGAATCCTGGAGCGGCTGCTGAAGGCTGAGGATTCCTCCCTCGAGTCTCATTTCCAGGCCCGTTATGGAAGTCACATTTCCAGCGGCATTGTCTGCCGTGTGTTTGTGTTCGCACAAGAGGCTATTGGCACATCCATTCATGCGTGTGATCGCTAACCGTCCCGCTCGCCTTACGTCACGGATAGCGAGGCTCATGTTACGGCTTAAGTGTCCCCCTTTTATTCGGCTCGATGTGTGGAAGAAAAATGGTTTTAACCTGCAGCGCCCCTTCGGCGGGCCCCTCGTCTCTCTGCTGTGGCCCTCGGCCCTTATGTAAACTCACAAACGTCTCTGAGCTGCTGGCCCAGATCTATTGAGAGCTTTTGGAAAGATGATGACCTTTTGCTTTCAACCAAAGAAGCTTCGCAGAATGAATCAATCTTCAGATACGCAGTTATAAAACTGTCCTGGGTGCCGATTGGCTGCTCTTTTATTTTTTTTGTTTTTAGTATTATGAGACGCTATTGCAGTTTTGACAAGTTTTTGTAATTTTGTTGCCTTTTTGTCATTTTTATATATATATATATATATATATATATATATATATATATATATATATATATATATATATATATATATATATATATATATATATATATAATTTTTTTTTTTTTAATGTCTATAGAGTTTTAGATTTTTGAGCTCAGTTTTAGTGCTAGTTATATTATTACATTAAATTAAGCTAAATGAAATGTGTGTCTTTTTATATTTTATTTTATTTCTAGAAACTTTAATAATCCTGCAGTTGATCAATACAGTTATGCTAAAATCTATTTCTTCTGTCAGAACAGTGTTAATATTATTATATTTTTATTACATTTTTTTTTGTAATTGTTAATATGGTTTTTATTTATATTATACATTTTAATATAGTTTTATTTATTTATTTATTTATTTATTTACTTATTTTTACTAAACTATCTTTTCAGTCTAGCTTTTTTTTTTTTCCTGTTTTTAACCTATAAGCCATGTGTAGTTTAGTTTTCTAGAGTTTTCTTTGGGTTAGTTATTCAGGTTTTTTTTTAGCTTTATTTTTTTAATAATAATAATAAAGATTCAGAAAAAAAAAAAGATTGTCCCAAGAAAATATTCTTATCCTATTTTCTATTTTTTTTTTTTTTTTTTTTTTTTTTTTTTTTTACATACATTTTAGTGTTGACTGTGTTAGTTAAATTGATTAATTTAATGTTTTTAAGGTTAGTCTTCTAGAGGTTTTTTTTTTTTTCAGTATGTTTTTATTTCAGTGTGTTAGGTTTTTATTTTAGTTATTATTTTAGGCCTGTCTGCCAAATTAATGCACTAAATGTTTCAATTAAAATGTTCTTAAATTTGAAAAAAAAAAAAAAAAAAACAACAACAACAAAAAAACAAAACATAAATGTTATGTAGTGGCATTTTCATATTAAATACAGGTGTTTTATTTATGTTGTTATTTTCCTGAGTTGTTCAATGTGTTGAGTTTTCATGCCAAATTAATACACATCATCATTATTATTATTTTTAATTTTTTAGGCCTGTCAAATTAATGTACTAAATTCTTCAATTTAAAAAATGTTCTAAAAATTCTTAACTCTAAATTTAGGAAAAAAAAAAAAAATTAAGTTATCTAGTGACATTTTTAAGTTAAATACAGGTCTTAAAAAAAAAACTAAATAAAGGTGTTTTTTGTTTGTTTTTGAGTTCATTAAAATTCTTCTAAAATTTGGAAAATGTTCTAAAAATTAAAAGTCTAAATTCTAATAAATAAAGTCTAATGGCATTGTCATGCTAAACACGTTGTTTTTTTTGTTTTGTTTTGTTTTATTTTGTTTTGTTTTTTTAGTTCGTTTTATTGTGTTAGTTGTTTAGGGCTGCCAAACTAATGCACTAAATGTTTTATTTAAAAATGTTCTTGAATTCGAAAAATGTTCTGTAGTGGAAAAATGTCGAAAACTGTAGTGGCATTTTCATGTTAAATACTGGTGCGTGCGTTTAACTACAATACCATACCATATCTATACATCTAAAAGTAAAACAATACATAATTTGTAGATTGGTGGATTTTTTTTATTTATTTATTTTATTTTAGGTGTTTTTTGTTGTTGTTTTTCTTTTTATGTCAAATGAATGCTCTAAATGCTTTAACGAAAAATGTTCTAGATTTGAAAAATGTTTTAAAAAGTCTAAATTCTAAAAAGAAAGAAAAATATAAGTGGCATTTTAAATGCTGTTTTTTGTTTGTTTGTTTGTTTGTTTGTTTTTTTTGTTTTTGTTTTGTTTTTTGGTGTTAAGTTATTATTTCAGGCCACCCAAACTAATGCGAATTAAACTAAGCCAAACTAATCAAATTTAATTGTATTAAATTTAAAAGATTTCCAAAAAATAAAAAAGGTCTAAAATAAATAAATGAAAATAAATAAATAACTAATGAAGTTATCTAATGGCATTTTCTTTTTTTCTTTTTTTTTTAAATTATTATTTCTTTTTTTTTTTTTTTTACTAAATACAGGTGTATTTATTTGTTTATTTATTTATTTATTTTTATTTATTTATTTTAATTTTACTTCTTGTTCTTGAGCATGGAATTGTATTTTAGTGTACTTTCAGTTCTTATCTGATTTTAATGTTATTTTGATTAAAAAAAAAAAAAAAAAAAAATATATATATATATATATATATATATATATATATATATATATATATATATATATATAATGTATATGTATGTGTGTGTGTTTTAGCACATATGACCTTTTTTAATGACAGTCTGCCTCCTTAATATTTTCTTTATGCAGTAACAATTTTCTAAGAGTAATAAGGCATTTGTCACTGCTGTTTTGTGAATATATCCCAACTCTAGCATGCGGCTTCTCAAACCTTATTTTAAAAACAGTGCGCTGATCTATTTTCTGCAGTCGGGTAGCGTCGGTTGACCCTCATAGTTGCGGTCAGGTGCCGTTTGTATGTTGTGCAAGTTAGTCGGTGTGCGTTCGAACGCAAAGCTGTTACTTTGACACTCGCCTGCGCTCTGGTAGATGGGTTTGCATGATAAGTGGCTGCGTGGAGTTTCAGACGCGCTGCCTGTCGTTTATCTCTCCATCTTTCACGATCTTCATGCACTAGTTCTCACTTGCTTTCCTCGACTGTGCAGCTGTTGGCATAAGATCGAACATGTTGATCTGTACATACAGCATTAAAGTTGCACTCGACTGAGTCATCGTCAATCGGCTCCATCTCCATTCGGTCACACGTTACCCGGCGAGCATTTCTAGACCAGCTGCAGCTTCTTTTCGGCCCTGTGTTCATTCCCAGAGCGTGGCGTAAACAGCCCGCAACTCAAAACCTGACGTCACTGCAGTGACACCTATAAATCAGGCTCCTAAATGACGGACGGTGTCCGCTTTCAGTCAGGCCGTGGCAGGACGTGGCTCAAACGGTGTACGGGTGAGGAGCAGGTTTGCTCGGAGAGGAAAAGGGGAAGTTTGTGAAGTAAAGTGTGTGAACAGACGAGCGCGTGAGGTCTCATGCGATCACAAACAAGCGGTGTATCTGTTTACAGCCGACCTTGGGAATGTTGACCAACACAATAAAATATAACCTTGTCCTCATTCAGATCTGAGCCATGCACCGCCATAGAGATTGCCTGGTGGAAATTTGTTTGGGCTGTAATTTTTTTTGACAATTTGGCTACAATTTTGTTAGTTTTTATTGCTTGGTTTTGGTGTATAAACACAATTCAGTTTGTTGTTGTAACCTGAAGTTGTATTTCAAACAATTAGGCTGCAGTTTTGTTGCTTTTTGTGTAAAATACTGTTCAGTTTGTTGTCGTAAAGAAAAACTCAAGGCAAAACTAGTTTAAATATTAAAATTTGTTTTGATGTTCCTCATTTTGCATGGATTTTGTAGCAAAAATGTTGAACGCCACAATTAGATGTATTTTTGTTCTGGTAAAAAAATAATCATAATTGTTACTTTGAAAAAAAAAAATACATTTGTTGTATTAAAAAAAAAAAACACTAATTGAGTTATTACATTTTATTTTTAATGTCTTGTTTTGCAGGAGATGTAAAAATGTCATTTTCCATGATTAGGCTACAATTTTGTTACTTTTTATTGTATTTTTATAAAAGAAGACACTCAGTTCAGTTTGTTATTAAAACAAAAACCTGGTTTAAACATTAAAATTATGATTATATCCCAGGTTTTTTGCGGCACATCAAAAATGTTGAACACCACTTTCCACTATTAGGCTAAAATTTTATTTTATTTTTTATTGAAGAAAATTAAATTAAAATAAGATTTAAAAAATAGTTTGCTGTAGTAAAAAAAACTTGGTTTGAATATTAAAATGTTTATAGTACATTTTAAAATTATTTTAATGTGTAAATGAATTTGTGTGTAATTTTTGTGGGAAAAAATCACCTTTGTCGTAGTAAAAAAACAAAACAAATTTAATTATTACTTTTATTTTACTCAGTTTTGCGTATTTTGTGGCAGATATAAAAATGTTGAATGTCATTTTCCATAATTAGGCTACAATTTGGCTACAATTTTGTTGCTTTTTATTGTATTTTTGTAAAAAAAAAAAAACAAAAAAAACGCTTCAGTTTGTTTTAGCTGAAATAAAAACCTACATGTAATATTAAAATTCTGTTAATATCCCACATTTTGCAGGTATTTTGCGGCAGATGTAAAAATGTTGAACGTTATTTTCCATGATTAGACTACAATTTGGCTACAGTTTTGTTACTTTTTATTATGGTTTTTTTTTTGTGTTTTTTTTTTTTTTATGTTAATCTCACATTTTGCATGTATTTTGTGGCAGCTGTAAAAAATGTTGAACGGCACTTTCCACAATTCTGTATAAATTTTAATTTTATTATCATTATTTTATTTTATTTTATTTTTTTTTTACTGAAGAAAGGAAATTTTAAAAAAACTTTAGTTTGTTGTAGTAAAAAAAACTTGGTTTAAATATTAAAATGTATATAGTACATTTTTAAATTATTTTAATGTGTAAAAATTTTTTATATGTACTTTAAATGATTACGGTACAACTTTGTTATTTTTACTGTATGTTATTTGTATAAAAAGGCGTTACATTTTTGTTTATTTGCGGTAGATATAAAAATGTTGGATGTCACTTTTCACGATTGTACTACAGTTTGGCCAAATTTTGTTACTTTTTATTGTATTTTTGGGGAAAAACACTGGTCAGTTTGTTGTAGTTAAAACAAAAACCTAATTATTAAAATTATGCTACTATCCCATGTTTTGCAGGTATTTTGCGGCAGATGTAAAAATGTTAAATGTCATTTTCCACGATTAGGCTACAATTTTGTTCCTTTTTATTGTATTTTTGTAAAAAAACTCTTCAGTTTGTTATGAAAACAAAAACCTGGTTTAAATATTAAAATTTTGATTATATCCTAGGTATTTTCCATGGAATTTGAAAATTTTCCATGATTTGGCTACAATTTAGCAACAATTTTGTTACTTTTTATTGTATTTTTGTAAAAAAACACTGTTCAGTTTGTTATGAAAACAAAACCCTGGTTTAAGTATCACAGTTATTTTAAAATCCCACATTCTGCAGGTATTTTGCAGCAGCTGTGCAAATTTTAAACTTCACTTTCTATAATTAGTCTAAATTTGTTACTTTTTATTTGAAAAAAGTTATTAAAAAAAAAAAACCTTGTACTAAAATTATTTTGATGTCACATTTTGCATGCAACCCTGTTACTGCATGATTTTTCCCTTATTTACAAAAATTAATATTCCCTTCAAATTTGGACACCTTAGGAAAATTTTCTACAGCATGACAGGAAGCTGAGAAAATGTTCACATCCAATTTTCTTTTAGGCACATTTTAGTTGTAGTATTTGTTAAGCTTAACAATTCAACCCTGTTACCAAAGTTATTAAAGTCGTTAAACGTTATATTAACTCTGTTTAATTTAACGTTCATTGTTTGAAAATAACAATGGTGGTTTAATTATTATTATTATTATTATTATTATTTTTAACATTTTCTTAAGTTTGGTAACAGGGTTGCATTTTATGTGAATCTCACTTAAATTGAAAGCTTAATTAAAATAAACATTAAGAGTTTTGTAATGATATTTCTGAAGTTAAAATTTGTATGTAATATATTAGTAAGATGGTACAACTAACAGTACCCTTATGTCCAAAAAAAACAAAAAAAACAAATTAAGAAACATAAATAACATGCGTGTCCCAGATTGGGTAACAGGGTTGCAAAAGTTTTGATTTTTACATAAAATTAATAGAAAATAAAACCACCTCCTTTTGTTGACAGTTTGATGAAATAAAACACACATTTTAAAGACTTTTGGGTCTTTAAAACCCAATTTGTGTAAAATGTGTAGTATTTCATCAGATTTGTGTGCAAATTTTGCTGACAATTTCCTGTCAGTCGTGGAGTTTGGCCCCCGACAGTTACAAGATATTATTTGTGTTTTCTGGTTATATTTTGATTTTCCCCCTCCAGACAATTCCTCAGAGGTAAACAGGCTGAAGTGCATTTTTGTCTGGCGAGCGCTCAGTGTTGCTGCATGCTGGGACGTGTTGCTATGGAGAGATGTTGCCGTTTTATGATGTTTGCTCAATTATCTTTAGGGACCTGATGTAACAGTTTCTCGTCTGTGTGTGTGTGTGTGTGTGTGTGTGTGTGTGGTAATGTTAGAGTTTGGCTTAGAAAGTTGTGTCAGGATCTTGTAGGTCATGAGGATGAAGGGTCTTTAGTTTGTCTCTGTGTACTAATGTTGCTTATTTGACCTTTAAGAGATCAATGATCTGATGTGTCAGTCAGGTTTATCTGGTGTCGACATCAGCCTGTTATTATTTTAGGGAAATCAGGTTGCACAAGTGCTGAAACACTGATCTCATGAAACCTGTAAAGAGTATACTGGATATTCAGACCATAGTATACCTCATAATAAAAATAAAAAAAAAAAAAAAGTGTTTTTTTTTTTTTTTTTTTTAAGAAATTGTCTTGTTTTTAGGATTGTTAGATTTAAGTTCTGTTAGATACTGTCATGCAAATCAAATAATGTTGCTTAATTTTTTTGTTGTTGTTGATGCAATGATATTACTTTTTATGATATTATTTTAATTTTAAACAAATATTATATATTATATATATATATATATATAAAACAATGTTATTTATATAACAAATAATACATTTAAAATATTATTATTTATTTAAAATAAACAAACCAAAAAAGCTTTGTTTTTTAGAGAGTAATATTGACCTGGAAATGTTTATACAAAATTTACCACAAAAATGTGAAGTTTAACTATTCTTATTACTGTAATTTGAAACAATTGTATATTCTTTATATATTTTTTATAAAAAAAATGGTGCTATTAGTTGTAGAGTCTTTAATATATGCTAATTTTGACTTGAAAGAAATCGAGGCATCTTTAAAATAAATATTACGATTTTTGAAAATGATTTATTCATGCAAAAAAAAAAAAAATAATAATTTGACTTTTGGACTGTAATATGTTCTTGTTATTTATTTATTTAACATTGTTTTATTTTGATGTAGGAGTGTAATATGGCCCTTTTTTTTTGGAAAATTTGTAGGAATTTTAACTTTTGAAAAATCATTTAAAAAATATATATATTTTATTTTTAAATATTCTTTCATTTATTATATAGTTTTAATATTATGTATTTGTTTTATATTAAAAAAGTTTCTTTATGCAAAATATACATTTGTTTTGTTATTAAAGTGTAAAATTACCTGAATGTATTATTTATTTATTTATTTGAAATTTTCTGTAGTTCTGTACACTAATTTTGTTGTCATTACTGTGAAACAAATAAATTAATTTTTTTTAAATGTTTATCAAATTTACCACTTTTACCAAAGTTGCCCTGCCTTTAATATATGCTAATTTTAATGAAGGCTTTTTAAAAACGTAATTTTTTTTTATGATTTTTTTTTTTTATGCAGTCTAATATTTTGTAATGTTTTTTCTTTTATTTACTTTATACAAAATGATGAATTTTAAATTAAAGTTTACATTTTTACATTTATTTTTTTTTTTTTAAAAAGTTTACATGTATTAAGCTTAGTGTTTATTTATTTTTTTAAGAATTGTTTTATTTCTAGAGTGTAATTTTCCTTTTTTTTTTTTTGTGGAATTTACCCAAAAAGTTTGAGTTTTGTAAAGCATTTTCATTATTACTGTAACAAATATTTTTTTTTTTTTTCAAATATTTAGATAATGTTATTGTTAGTTGCACTACGTTTAATGTAGGCCAATTTTAGTTTTTAAAAAAATGAAGGCTTTTTAAAAATGTATGTTTTCTTTAAAAAGGATTTATATATGCAGTTTAATATTTTGTTTGTTTGTTTGTTTTTTTTCATTTTCTTTATGCAAATGTATTTATTTATTTACATTTTTAGATAAGAGTTTATTTTTTTAATGCACAGTCTAATATTTAGTTTTAGTTTTTTTTTTTTTTCTTCTTTTTGTTGTTTGTTTTTAGAGTGTAATATGACCTGGAAATAATTGTTGTGAAATTCACCCAAAAGGTTTGCCCTCCCTATTAATACTTCACCATAAAGGAAGCACCTGAATCTCAATGATCTTGAGTTTTGTTCCGTGAATTTGTCATATGTGCGTCCTCAACAGCAACTCCGTGGTTTTATTTGAGGTTTTATCCACATATCATTAAGATGAGGTAAAACTGCCATTTCAGGCTGCGATGTGAAACCCATTAACCCTGATAACCGCCGTCTGCACAAACGAGGAGGAAAAACACTGGAGTCCGTTGAAATCATCCGGGTCTCAAAGACTTTGACACCTGCTCACACCACAAATCAAACGCTCTCTTTGTCTCCTCAAGAAAACACATTCGACAGAAAAGCTCTTTGTTTTCCCGCGATGTCCTTTGAGTTGATTTCGCCTCGGAGAATTCGTCGTAATCTCTAAATTGTACGTTCCGCCGGTCTTTTTAATGAATCGGTCCGTCCTAAAATGGGCGTTTCTGTACACTTCGGCGTTTCAAATGAATAAGCCGCGGTGAATATTTCGTAATGATTTCCAGCGCGAAACGAGAGGAAACTCCCCCGCCCCTTGAAAAAGGCCTGAGAGATTTCTTTTGATGCTGAATCAATGGAGCAGCTCTGAAAGGATTTCTTGATGTTATCCATTAGCAGATGCTCTCTTGTCGCGAAGCGCTTTGCTAATGAATTCTCTCGGCCTCGTCTCAGCGTGTGCGGGTTTGGATTATGAATGAACTCGGAGAAGCAGCGGAGAAGACACGCTTTATGCATTATTCAGTGTTGATAATCTTTCATGCTCCTGTTAGGACGGCCTTCACGTGCGCTTTCACGCGCTCGTCATTTACTCCAGGGCTGTCACCGTCATCACATTGTGGCGGGAAGTCAGCTGTCCTAAAAATAATTGCCGCTTTTGCAATTTATTTGTCCTTTGTGGGTATCAAGTGCGTCTCATCACCAAGTCGCTATTTTCATCATGCAGAAATTTGATTAAAAATATTAAGATGTATTTGTTAACAAATGTTGGTAAGGTAGAAAGTGTTTTATTTTAAGTTTGTCTTTTTTGGATGATATTTTATAATGGAATTTTTATTATAATTTAATAATTTGTATTTATTATAAATGTGGTGTTGTTAATATCTGGTTTATTACATTTTACAGTTCTCAACACAAAACTCAATAAAACTATTATGCAGACTTTGCTTCAATAATCAAGATCTTTTTTTTTGTCAATTTTGATCAATATTAATGGTATAAGTGTTTTTTTTTTTTTTTTTTATACATTTTGGATATTTCAGACTTTCTTTTCTGTATCAGTCAGAAAATTATTTAGTGGTGCTTTTGACATCCCTACCATAGTTTTTGTCCAAAGTTCATTTTTACTTGGTGTCCCACTGGGTTCAGTTCTTGGTCCTTTGCTCTTTTAGCATTTATATCTACCCATTTGGTCAGCTATTAAGATCTCTTATGCTGATGACACGTAGATTTATATACTTTGTAAACCTGGGCAATTTGTGCATGTTTCTCATCTTTCTAACTACTTAAGTTGTGGATGTTTAACAATTTTCTCTGTCTAAATAACTCTAAAGCTGAACTCTTCCTATCAACTTCTGCAATGCTGCTTCTATGGATTTGTCAGTTGTTGTTAATGATGATGATGATGATGATGATTATTATTATTATTATTATTATTATTTGAAACATTTTTGGGGCCATATGAAATCAGTTTTTTTTTTTTTTTATTTAATGGAAAGCCATTTTCCATTTATATTTTTAAAATATATTTAATTTTTTTTTTTTTAAATGTTAACATTTAATTTTTCGCATTTTGACAGTTAAATTTGTGTTTAGCAATTTTAGCCTTTTTATGTCTACTATGTAAATTATGTCTAATTAATTGAAATCATTAATCGTATACAATTTAACAACAATTTATGGAAAGTTTACATTTTTAGGAATTTCATAAAACACAAACAATTTAATTAAAGGGATAGTTCACCCAAAAGTGAAAGTTTTGCCATAATTTACTTAATTTTCCCTCATGTCATTCCAAACCTAAAAATTTCCATCTTCTGTTAAACACAAAAGAAGATATTTTGAAGAATGTTGGTAACCAAACAGTTGACAGCACCTATTGACTTCCATAGTAAATTTTTTTTTCTTATTTTTTTTTTTTTTTTTTTTTTTTCCCCATACTATGGAAGTCGATGGCTACCAGCAACTGTATGGTTATACACATTCTTCAAAATATTCTCTTTTGTGTTTAACAGAAGGAACTCGTACAGCTTTGGGACAACGAGCATGTATAAATGACAGAATTTTCATTTTTTGGTTGAATCTTTCAAAATGTAATCCAATAAAAATGTAACAATTACTTTCCCTTTTTGAATCTTTTAAAATGTAATCCAGTAAAAATGTAACAATTACTTTTTTTAATCTTTTAAAGTGTAATCCAACGAAAATGTAACTTTTACATTTCTTTTTTTTCTATTTTTAATCTTTTAAAGTGTAATCCAATGAAAATGTAACTGTTACTTTTCTTTTTTTTTCTTTTTTTAATCTTTTAAAATCTAATCCAATAAAAATTTTGAACTAATTAATGAATAAGTTGCTAATAACTTTGTATTTATGTTGCAGTTTGCCCCAGCACGGACGTCCGCAACAATGCGACCCACCTGCGCGTTCTTGAGAACTGCACGGTGATCGAAGGCCACCTAAAGATCCTGCTCATGTTCAAGACCAGACTGGAGGACTTCCGTGGCCTGAGCTTCCCGAAGCTGGTCGTAATCACCGACTACCTGCTCCTGTTCCGCGTCTATGGCCTGGAGAGTCTGGGCGACCTCTTCCCGAACCTCACCGTTATCCGCGGCAACAACCTCTTCTTTAACTACGCCCTGGTCATGTTCGAAATGATCCAGCTGAAGGAAATCGGCCTCCACAGCCTGACCAACATCACGCGGGGAGCGGTACGCGTCGAGAAGAACCCCAACCTCTGCTATCTGTCCACTCTCGACTGGTCCAAGATCTCCGACTCGGTGGAGGACAACTACATTGTGGCTAACAAGGACGATCGGGAGTGCGGAGACATTTGCCCGGGTACCATCATGGGGACGATAACCTGCAAACAGACCACCATCAACGGGAACTTCGGCGAGCGTTGCTGGAACCAGAACCATTGCCAACGAAGTAAGTTGCGGTTGTTTTTTACTTTCAGTGCTGCTGTTGAAAGTATTTTTGCGTATTTACTTTGAAAATCAGCCACTGGCGTAAAGTTTTTTTTTTTTTTTTTTTCCGACTTTCTTGGCAAACAGTATGAGTTTCCTGACTAAAAGGAACCAAATCGAAAATGCTTAACTTGGTCTAACTAAATGGTTTAAATTTGTCGCTTGTGAACTGATATTGCAGTTAGCGGTGAAATATGTAGTGATTAGCGTTGTGTTGTGAGGTTTATGGGTTTATTATAAACTTAAAGTGATGGTTCACCCAAAAACGAAAATTACCTCATGATTTACTCACCCTCAAGCCATTCTAGGTGTATATGGCTTTCTTCTTTTAGACGAATACAATCAGAGTTATATTAAAAAATATCCTGGCTCTTCCAAGCTTTATAATGGCATTGAATGGGTGTTGAGATTTATAAGCCAAATAAAGTGCATCCATCTATCATAAAAAGTGTTTCACACAGCTTCTGGAGGTAAATAAGGCCTTCTGAAGCAAATCGATGTGTTTGTGTTGACGGCACCCATTGGCTTCCATGGAATATTCATCCATACCCCATGATTTACCCACTCTCAAGCCATCCCAGGTGTATACTGTATGACTTTCTTCTTTCAAACGAATATAATTGGAGTTATATTAAAAAATAAACAAAAAAACATCTGTTTTATAATGGAAGTGAATGGGTGTTGAGATTTATAAGCCCAATAAAGTGCATCCATCTATCATAAAAAGTGCTCTACACAGCTCCGGGAGGTTAATAAAGTCGTTCAGGAGCAAATCAATGCGTTTCTGTTGACGGCACCCATTGACTCCCATAGAATATTCTTCCATACCCCATGATTTACCCACGCTCAAGCCATCCTAGGTATATATTCTATGACTTTCTTCTTTCAGACAAATACAATCGGAGTTATATTAAAAAATGTCTTGGCTTTTTGAAGTTTTATAATGGCAGTGAATGGGTGTTGAGATTTTGAAGTCCAATAAAGTGCATCCATCCATCATAAAAAGTGCTCCACACGGCTCTGAGGGGTTAATAAAGGCCTTCTAAAGCAAATCGATGTGCTTGTGTAAGAAAAATATCCATATTTAAAGCTTTATAAACCATGACTTCTAGCTTCCGCTAACCAGGAGACTGGTTTTTCTTTATTGTAAGCAAAACTTGGTTCCCAAGAGACTAGCATATTCTCACCGGAGCTTACACTTCGCCTGCGTCATCTGCGTGAACATCAGTTTGCTTCAGAAGGCCTTTATTAACCCCTCAGAGCCATGTGGAGTACTTTTTATGATGGATGGATGCACTTTATTGGACTTAACCACCCATTCACTCCCATTATAAAACTCTGAATAGCCAGGAGATTTTTTTTGATAGCAACACTCTTCAAAATATCATCTTTTGTGTTCAGCAGAAAATAAGAGACTCATACAGGTTTGAAACAAGTGGAGGGTGAGTAATTGATGATGGAATTTATTTTTGGGTGTGAACTGTAGCTTTAAATTTTGTTTCTCTGTAAAAATTAAGGTTTCTTTAATTAAAAACAACCTTTTTTTCATCCATATCAGTTTCAGAGCTGATATATATTGCATTTTGTCTGAAAAAAATGCAGGAGAACCTTTCTGTAGTAAACACAGGTCTGATTGATTTGCAAGGCAAAGCTACCTACAATAGCCGAGATGAACAATGTGTGTATGTGAGTGAGATAGAGCTGCTGTTTGGCTGGAGGAAGCCGCTCTGGTACATTAGAGGACGGTCTGTGCCAATACAAATCTCATCCGGCGGTTCAGCGTGTACAAAGCCTGCTCGCTATTCACCTCACACCCCGTTCAACCTGATTCAGCTCAAGTGCCTTGTTTACTTCCAGCTTTTTTTTTTGGAGGGAAATGATATGGAAGCGCTCAGTGCGTCCGTTCGGTCTAAAAAATGTCTAGGAATCAATTGATAATTAGTTAAAAGATTAAATTATTTTACGTGGAATGCATTCAAACCTGTTGATGAGCTTGTTTCTTCATCAGATTTGGAGAAATTAATCATTGCATCCCTTGCACCAATTGATCCATTGTAGTGAATGGGTGCCGTCAGAATGAGAGTCCAAACAGCTGATAAAAACATCACAATCCACAAGTAATCGACAAGTAATGGATCATTGTGATGTTTTTTTTCAGCTGTTTGGACTCTTACTCTGACGGCACCCATTCACTACAATGGTGTGATGCAAAATTTTGGGAGATCTGTTCCTTTAAGACTGACGTTCAGATTACCTAGTGAAGTATGTAATTTGTGCGTCTCTTATGAGTGATATCATAACTGCTTTCGTAGGGATGAGGTCAGGTTCTGCAATAGGAGCGGCAGCGTCCGGCCCAAATAAAGGTCCACGTCGGTAAGCCTGCGTGCGCTTTTTGTCATATGAGAGGTGAAAGTTTAGTCGGCTGTAATGTCAAAGCGAGACCCCATTTCTGGAGCGTGATGCAATGCTGCTGTATTTGGGCTGGCGCTGGGGTGAGCGAGTCTATAACCCTACAGCGAGATTCCAGATCTCCAGAGAAACAGGCGCTCTCCGGCGTGCCAAATCGACACAACCTGCGCGCGTTTGCTTGTTTAGCCTGACGCTCGTGTTTTCTTGCTCCTCCAAGGAATTCTGTTTCTCCGCAGATAATAAAGGGGAAGCGGTTTGTGTTCCAGATGGACGCTTTTTGACTTTGTTTTGCACTTAATTCCAGACGGAACTTTACTACATAGGTGTGTTCTTCCATTTTTGTTTTATTTCAAACAGACATGAAAGCAAAATGAGCTCTGGTTTAGGTTTGGCATGATTATGTCTTCTGATAACAGTTACTCAAAATAACACAGTCAGGAAATGACAACAGCGAAAACAATAGTAGTAGTAGTAGTAGTGGTAGTAGTAGTAATATAAAAATAACAATAACATTTGGAGGTAGTAGTAGTAAAATGTTCTTATTATTACAGCAATAATAAATAATATATTTAAATGTTTTTATTATTATTGTTATTAGTAATGTATAACAGCTTAATATTTTATAATAAATTACACAAATATTACGCTCTTTTTAAAAGCAAAATTAAATAAAAAATTATTCCTATTCTTTATTTATAATAATAATAATAATAATAATAATAATAATAGTTTTTGTAGTGTTTTTTTATTATTTCATTAATATAATGGACTATATATAAATGTTTCAATTTTTATTGTTATTAGTAATATATAAAATATTATCATAAATTATAAATTACACAAAAGTATTACACGTTAAAAAATTATATGATGTTTATTCTTATTCAACATTTATTTATTCATAATAAGTATTAGTAATAGTAGTATTTTACTTTTTTATTATTATTATTATTATTATTATTATTATTATTATATTGTGGAACATATTTAAATGTTTCTATTATCATTGTTATTGGTAATATATAAAATATTATCATAATGTTTTATAATAAATTACAAAGAATGACAAATTTAAAAAAAATCGACATAATATACAGTACAGTATTCTTATTCTGCACTATTGATGTATTTATTTATCTATTTATCTATGTATCTATCATTTATTATTATTATTATTATTATTATTATTATTATTATTATTATTATTATTATTATTATTATTATAGCAATAGTAATAATATGGGTCATATATAAATGTTTTTATTGTTGTTAATTGTGATTATATAAAATCATAATATTTCATAATAAATTACAAAAAAAACAATTTTTAAAAAAAGTCATTATATAATATAATGTATTTATTCTTGTGTTTTTTATTTATATTTATTTATTTATTATTTATTTATTATCATTGGTAGTAATATTTTTTTTCTATTATTACAGTAATATAATAATGTGGGGAATAAAAATAATAATATTATGGACTATTTAAATGTTTTTTATTATTGTTGTTAATTGTAATATATTAAATATTATCATATTTTATAATAAATTACACAAATATTGCACAATTTTTAAAAATATCATTACATAGTATATTACATAGTATTATTTTTATTCTACATTTATTTATTTTTTTATTCTAATATTGATGAGCAATTTTTTTTAGTTATAGTAGTAACAGTATATTAAAAGAGAACATTTCTGTAGTTTATTCATAATATTTCTATATTGTCATTCTAACTTGTTACTAATTTCTTTGTTTATTATTATTATTATTATTATTATTACAATCATAAATAATATAGTGGACCGTATTTAAATGTTTTATTATTTGTAAAAAATATTTATTCTGTTCAATTAATTTACAATGTTAAAATAATATTTGTAATATTTTTATTAATGTGATTCTAACTTGTAATTGATTTATTTGTTATTTATTTTTTTGTACTTTTTTCTGCTCTGCTTTTTGCCGACATCACGCAGTCAGCACGGTGTGTTAAACTAATCATAAAAATTAATCATTTTGCAAACTCTTATTCAGGTCTTGCTCCATTCCACTACGTAATGCACACTTTTCAACATTTAATCAATCCTGAATCGATATAACCAAGGAAATATGATTGCAAATTCGGTTTTCCATTGCCTCTTAAATGCATAAAGCAGTTTGCGTTGGATCAACAGTAAAAGCTACCAGCAAATGAATCAACGCATAAGTCCTTGATTCATTCATGAATGCAGTAGACATTGTTTTGTGTGTAAGCAGGCGTTTTAAGTTGAGGCGGTGGATGCAGACGTGAGCTTGAGTGCAAAGATAAAATCAGTGCAGGTGCTTTTCTAAGCGGCGCTTTCCATTCTTAGCTAGATTAAAAAAAACAAAAAAAAAAAAACACACTCAACATGCTTGAAGTATGAGGCAAATGTTTAGTGTTTGCTTCGTTTGTTGCCCAGGGAACGTTTATTTCCTTTGAACAAAAGAAAGCTGTCATTTCTTTTAATACTTTCAGATAAATATGTTGGTCCTTGTGTAGCAGCAGCATTAAAATCGTTCCTTTTTTCCTCCATAAAAACGTCACGAACGCAAACAGTGGAAGCGTGAGGCGGAGGGTCCGACAGAAGACAGTGCAAACAGGAGATGTGCTGTTCAGATAAGTCCTATCTTCTCCTCTGGCACAGCGTGTTCTGTTATTGTGAGCGTTGTTCTGTTGCGCCGACAGCGGCTCTTGCGCAACCGGGACGCTTTCAGGTCAGAGTTCAGCAGTTCGCTCTTTTTGTTGTCATAGCCATTTTGTTCTCCTGTGGTGACGTCAAAGCGGTGAGCATTTTTGTCTGGATCAATCGCTTTGAGTTACCTGACAAGAATGACTTTTTTTGGTTTTCTCGTTTTATCCAAATTTACATTTGCTGCTTAAATGTAAAGCAGTTTTTTAAACTATTAATGTGTAATATTAGAGCAAAAATTAACTGAAACAAATATATCATAAATGTTAGTGTGGTTCTAGAGTGGTTTTTTTTTATTATTATATTTTTATTTATTTAATTTATTTATTATTATTAGTAGTAGTAGTAATAATAATAATAATAATAATAATAATAATAATAATAAACACTGCTTTTAAAAATCATGATAATATTAATAAAGTGAAAATAATGTGTTGTCGTTGTCGTTGTTGTTGTTGTTGTTATTATTATTATTATTATTATTATTATTATTATTATTATTATTATATTTAGGATTACTGTTATTTTATATAATAAGACTTTTTAAAATAATAAAATTATTATTGTTTTTGTTATTGTTGTTGTTATTATATTTAGTAGTTAGTGGTGTTTTATACAATAAGAATAAGATTTAAAATAAAATAAAATAAAAATATACCATTATTGTTGTAGTTAGTATATAATAATAACATTATTATTATTAGCAGTAGTAGTAGAAGTGGTAATAGTATTAATATTGCATGATATTTTAAAAGTAAAAATAATGTGAATTTTATTTATTTTTTCATTTATTTATTTATACTGGTAGTGGTATATTTTGTTACAATAATACTTTATTTTTAAATAACTGGTTGCTGCTGTTGTTGTTGATGTTGTTGTTATTAATAGTTATTGTTATTAATAGTAGTGTATAATAATAACACTCTGTATTTATTTATTATTAATTTTATTTATTAGAAGTAGTAGTACTAGTATTAATATTGCATAATAATTTAAAGTAAAAAATAATGTAAATATTATAGTTGTTGTTATTATTTTAGTAGCATTATATTTTATATTAAGTAAAAAATTAAAATTATTATATCAAGGAAAAATAATGTATTTTATTTATTTATTTATTTATTTATTTATATTAGTGGTATATTTTTGTTAAACAATACTTTATTTAAAAAAATAGCTATGATATTAATGTTATTATATAATGTTATTATTGTTAGTAGTAGTATTTAATAATGCATAATTTAGTGTAAATAATGTAAACATTCTTATTTTTATTATTATTATTATTATTATTATTATTATTAATGGAAGCAGTATTAATGCATATATTGAAAAAGAATACTTAATCTTCTGATTAAAGCATAATAATAATAATAATAATAATAATAATAATAACATATAAATCATACAAATCAACATATAAATCAATATTATGAATGTAATTATTTTTAATAGTAAGAAGAAGAAGAAATATGTTATTATTATTATTATTATTATTATTATTATTATTATTATTATAATTATTATTATTACTACTACTACTACATAAAATTATGTACATTTTTTTTTTACCTTGTACCAAGGAGGTAGAACAATCACTGGTATGTTTCTGAGTGTTAGCTGTGTTTTGCTTTCCTAGAAAAGGAGGCGGAAAAAAACTAGCCGGAAAAACAGAAGGAAAAAATGCGGTGCTCTACAAGCGCTGACGTCCAGTCATAAATCTCCAACACATTCGCCTCGGCAAAGATAACAGGGTTCAGTGAGTTTAAGGAAGCTGATGTTCTTGTTTTCGTGGTCCAGGTGAAGGATTCTGGAAGACGCTCTCTATCGAATCTCCTGATCATCAGTCTGACCTTGACAGAGAGACTCGTTACAGCTGTTTATATACTTATTTTGTTTTTCCAGGCATTTCAAACCAGAAGGATGACACTTAATCAGATCGAATTAGATTTCAAATGATTTTCAAGGACGCTTTGTGGTCAAGCTCGTGTTTTATCCATTTGAATTCATAACTCTGGTGTAAAGGTCCATGCGTGGGTCGAGCTGAAGTGTCGCGTGATGCCTGCGGACGGGTGAACGCTTTAGCTTCCGTCTGCTGTTAGACGAAACGGTTTTCCGAGTATCAGCACCTCGGAAGTGCCGGAGGGCAAGTGTGCTTTTCCTAACCGTCTAAGAGTGGGTCATTCGCTTCCCTTAGCAAGACAGATAAGGAGCCGTGAGGATTCTCTTTCTCCCTCTTTACTGCTCTTTTCCCCACTGCATCCGACACTCGTTTCACACAGGAGTAGCTGGGGATCGTCTGCACAGCTTGTGCAAGAGACGGCTTTTTTTTTTTTTTTTTTTTGTAGTGCTTCTCAGAATTTCGAAGAAAAAAATCTCCAGGCTCCTCTTCTGACAGAATGGGAGTCGCTTGTAGCACTTGATTTGATTTTCTTTAGCAGGCGAACTCGATGTTTGTTGTCAGTCAGAAAGCCTTGTATCAAGGCCCAGAAGAAATCTAGCTTTTTGAGAAACTGTTTTTTTTGAGAACAAACCTATGGGATTGTGCTTAAAGGAGTTAAAACTCTGCAAACGGAGCTGAAATTATCGCAATCTTACTGGTGTTGTCAAATGAGCATAAATATTTAACAAAACGAATGGATGAGTGGAGAATTTGTCGAATTTTTACAATTGATGGGTGCTCCAGGTCTTTGTTTTCCAATTAAATGTAAAATTCTTTTCAGTTTATGAAAGAATGTGGTAAAATGTGTAAATCAGAGCTGAAAGTACTGCATTTTGTTTTATCATTAAATTAGCCTAGAACAAGCAAAGAGACAGAATTTTTGTTTTTTTGTTTTGTTTTTTGTTACGATTGTGGTTCCAATTGTTTGTTTTCAAATTAAATGTAAAATTTCTTTAAAAATTTTGAAAGAATGTGGCATAATGTGTAAGTCAGAGCTAAAAGTACTGCGTTTTTTTGTTAGCATTACCAAATTAGATTAGAACAAACGAAGAGACAGAATTTGTGGAATTTTCACGATTGTCGTTCCAATTGTTTGTTTTCGAATTAAATGCAAAATTTCTTTTACGTTTTTGAAAGAATGTGGTAAAATGTGTAAACCGGAACTGAAAGTAAAACGTTTTTGTTAGTATCATAAAATTAGCCTAGAACACACAAAGAGACAGAATTTCTTTTTTTTTTTTTTTTTTTTTTTCTGTGTTTTGCAATTCCAATTGTTTTTCGAATTGAATGTAAAATTTCTTTAAAAAAATTGTAAAAAATGTAAAAAAATTTTTTTGTTAGCATTATCAAATTAGCCTAGAACAAGCGAAGAGACAGAATTTGTGGAATTTTTACGATTTCTGTTTCAATTGTTTGTTTTTGAATTACATGTAAAACTTCTTTTAAATTTTCACATTTTTAATGAGACAAAGAGACAGAATTTGTGGAATTTTTACGATTGTCGTTCCAATTGTTTGTTTTTGAATTAAATGCAAATTTCTTTCACATTTTTGAAAAAATGTGGTAAAATGTGTAAACCGGAACTGAAAGTAAAACGTTTTTGTTAGTATCATAAAATTAGCCTAGAACAAGCAAAGAGACGAAATTGCTGTTACAATTTTTTGTTTTCGAAATAAATGTAAAATTTCTTTTGAAATTTTAAAAGAACGTGGTAGTTGCCATTGTTTGATTTTTGTAAAGTTTACAAAAAGTGAAATAGTGAACATGTGAAATATGACTATTTCTGAGATTAAATGTAGTAAAATTTCTTAACTGGAGCTGAAAGTATTGAAAGTATGATTGGTGGCTATTCTAATTATTTTTCCAATTAAATTTAATTATTCACTAATGTTTACTCTACTTTTTTATTATACCCTGGTTTTAAGGTTTATTCACACCAAGAACGATAACTATAACGAAAACTATATTTTGCGTGGTGACAAACTTTATTATGCATTTTTATTTTCTCCTGCTTTAAATTTGTGTTCAATCGCATACATTTAAAAATTTCCCGTCTTTTTTTCCCGTCTTGTTGGTGCATTTTTTTTTTTTTTTTTTTTGCTTACATTGAAATACATTAACCATTTCTGTTTTCAGTCATCAGTTGAATGTATTATTTAGCGTTAGTATTATAGCTATAAAAACTAGTTTATTTATTAAAAATGAATAACTTTAGCTTTATAGGTAACAGTAACCCTCACTGAAATCACATACCTTGGACCATGTGGTGCAGCAGTGACTTCTCTCCCGTTTTAACCTTTAATCTTACAGTTATGAAGGTAAAATCTGTGGTTTTTGCACAAAGCCCCCTTGATCGAGGAGCCGAAGAGGCGAAGCATGATTCCCTCGCTCAGAGATCGGCTTGCACGTGAACACAAGGGTTTTAGTTACTCGTGTGCTTGAACTCTGACACAGATACTTTCTCGCTGTATAGGCTTCTGAGGTCGTCCGACCAATCCGTGCAACTGAAACGCTGGCTCGTGCGACACCCTCATGTGTTTGTGTCCGTTAGTGTATGTACAGAGGAAGTGAATGTGTTAACGGCGTTTTGGTAGGTTTTGCAGTTTGTGTATGCGTGTGCCTGCAGGTAAAAAGTGTATGTTGTGTCCGGACAGGAAGTATGAGGCCCTCTGGCAGCTACCAGCCATTGATTCTCACAGACAGTGAAACAATGAACTGCTGCACGAGGCATGAATGTGTTCTGCTATGCAGCCGCATACATAGGCCGAAACTTAACTCGCGTCAAGCATCAAATGCGAGTACAAAAAAATTCTATAATGCGTTATAATAATATTCAATACAAATACAACTCATACAAATATACATTGTGTTTTTATGTAGAGCATATTTGATCGATGGATAAATAGAAAATTAATGATTGATGGAAGGAAGGAAAAAGAAAACTAATGATCTATGGATAGATGGATGAAGGATGGATGGAAGATGGATGGTAGATAGATGATAGTGGATGGATGGATGGATGATGGATGATGGAAGGTAGGTGGATGGGTGGGAAGGAAGGAAGGAAGGACAGAGAAAATTAATGATTGATGGATAAATGGTAGATTGGATGGATGGATGGATGGATGGATGGGTAGATAGATGGATAGGGGATGGATGGATGGTAGATGGATAGTTGGTAGATAGATGATAATGGATGGATGGTGGATAGATGATAGAAGGTAGATGGATGGGTGGGAAGGAAGGAAGGAAAGAAAGAGAAAATTAATAATCAGTGGATGGATGAATGGTAGATTGATGGATAGCTGATGGATGGTAGATAGATGGTAGATGGATAGTTGGATCCATCCACCATCCAACCATTCATCCATCCATGGTTGGATGATGGATGGGATGGATGGATGGGGTAGATGGATGGTAGGTAGATGAGTGGATGGATGGGTAGATGATTGGATGGATGGATGGATGGTAAATGGATTGTAGATGGATGGATGGATGGATGGATTGGTGGATGGTAGATACAGGGTTCCCGCGGGTCCTTAAAAAGTCTTAAAAAGTCTTAAAATTTAGTTTTATCAAATTTAAGGTCATAAAAAGTCTTAAATTGTACAAGAAAGTCTTAATTATGAGTAAGAGGTCTTAAATTTTAGGCACGGGAAGACCAGAATTGCGATACAGCTTAGTGTGACGATTAAACTTCAAAAGGCTATGATTTCGTTAAGTAAACATGAGCGCTACACGTTCAAAGTCCGGTGCTGAGCTGCTTTGTGTACTGCGGTTACCGGGGAAACGCATGTCTGCAGTTCCGAATGCGCCATCTGCTGGCAGAGGTTGAATGTGCATTTTTAATAAGCCTGTTGTTTTGAGTAGGGTATTCTTACAGTACAGGAGGCTGCATTTCTAGGACCCTGTAGTTTTTTTTTATTATTATATTTATTTTTTTTATTTTTAAGAAAATACTGTATGTAGTTGTTTAAATGTACCAAGGTTATTATAGTTTTGTTTTTTTAAATTCGTTTTTTAATATCGTTTTGAAATTTGCAATAAAATTTAGTTTCGTTTTTATTAGTTTCATTAATAATATGGTTAGTTTTAGTTTAGTTTTTATTTTTTGAGCGCATTTCTATTTCGTTTTAATATAGTTTAGTTTCCGTTTCAGTTTGTTTAACAAAAAAAAAATCACTTCCAGAGCGCAGACCAACGACTTAATTTAACCTTATGACGCAAAAATTAATGCATGCTTAGCTTGATTAGGTGGTAAAAGTATACAAGCAGTCAAGCATTTTTACTCCATAAATCTACACAAGTTGCACTTACATAATCATAATTAAAAGCAGTAAATGTGTGTTATAATATTTAATGCTGCAGCTGAAGTGAATGACAGCTTATTAGGGAGCGCTCGTTGCTCGCTTTCTGTAGCATATAACTTTATTTTATACGCTTTAGAACGTATACACTGCAGAGACCATCGCATTTAGGCAATAAGGCATATTTAAATGTTCTTTTCGTTTATTAAGAATTATAAGGGTGTTGTGCAAAACAGATTGTTCACAAGATGTAGGCAAAAGTTTTATTGTTTACAGAATGGATGCGTGTTCTCCTCTTTTTTTCTGCTGCGCTACTTGTCTATTTTTCTACAATGAACCAACGTAGAATGCCAATTTTTGGTTTAATCGCTTGTGTTACGTGAGAAAATAAATAATTTTGCCTTACTGATGCAGCAGATTTAATGCGGTGCCCGCAGTTCAGGTCGCTGTGTAGGCTATGTGAAACGGGCCGAGTCGGGTACAGAGCGTGCTGCTTTCGGATAACGGGTCGGGTGTTCTGTTAGACAGCCTACTGTTGGTGCGCGTTTACCAAACATCACCCGTGCAGGACTCTGTTTTGAACTGTTTTCATCTGTCCGTCAGATAACCTCACGTCTATGACGCGCCGTTAACAGGTAGGCTATTTCCCTCAACCGCCACACAGCTCGTACATTTTTCCGCCACAGGATGAGAACTTAATTATTACGAAAACGATTATTTATTTTGGATAATTGTTATTTTGTTCCAGTTAGTTTTTCAGTATCTGTTGTTGGTTTCGTTTCGTTTCGTTTAAGTTTTTCGTTTATTTTGTTATATTTATTTTATTTCAGTTTACGAAAATGTTTTTTGACCAATCATTTTCGTGTTAGTTTTAGTTTTCGTTTACGAAAATAACCTCAATGTACACACCTAAGTGCACCAAGTGCAGTAAACAGTAATACAATTGCCGTACAAATTAGTGTGTTTAGTAGTACTTTAATACATTTAAAATAATTTGACTACAAATACTAATTTACAACATCCAGCAGCACAATGAACTGTTTTGGACAGCTAAATAGGCTAAATGGAGATTGCTGACACCCCCTCGAACACTCAAGTTTATGCCAGCTTTGGCATTAAAATTAAGATGGAAAGATAAACAAATGAAGAGCTTCCATGGATCTAGTCTTTGCTTCTGTTTGATGTTCCTTTGTTGGAATAGAATTGCTAGATGGCACTGTCTCAAAAAAAATAGGGTCCTAGAAATGTGGTCCTAGAACTGCAGCCTCTGGTATTGCAGGAGCATAGTATTGGGGTTGTATTTGTTCAGACCAAGGCAAAAAGTGACCCATGTTTTTACCCTGCAAACATGCAGAGCTGTAAATGTAAACTGGTGGATCATTAAGAAGATAATTCATCATAAAAATCTAAACACGAATGTATGTTTTAAGTAATATTTTTGACTCATCTTTTTCTTAAAAATTGATACTTTAAAGAAATGTGCAGTGTATCATTTTATAAAACTTCTTGTTTTTGTGAAAAATATGAACTATAAATCAGTTTTTACAGTAGTTTACATTCATTTTACAGTGTAATATTTAACCATAGACATTGCCCTACCCTGCTCATATGGTATTAATTTTATTTGTGCAGGTCTTAAAAAAGGTCTTAAAAAGTCTTAAATTTGAGCTTAAAAATCCTGCAGCAACCCTGTAGATAGATGGATAGTTGAATGGATGGATGGTAAATGGATTGTGGATGGATGGATGGATGGATGGATTGGTGGATGGATGGATGGATGGATGGTAGATAGATGGATAGTTGAATGGATGGATGGATGGATGGTAAATGGATGGTAGATGATGGATGGGTAGATGATTGGATGGATGGATGGATGGATGGATTGGTGGATGGATGGATGGATGGATGGATGGTAGATAGATGGATAGTTGAATGGATGGATGGATGGATGGATGGTAAATGGATTGTAGATGGATGGATGGATGGATGGATGGATGGATGGATGGATGGATGGATGGATGGTAAATGGATGGTAGATGATGGATGGGTAGATGATTGGATGGATGGATGGATGGATGGATGGATTGGTGGATGGATGGATGGATGGATGGTAGATAGATGGATAGTTGAATGGATGGATGGATGGTAAATGGATTGTAGATGGATGGATGGATGGATGGATGGATGGATGGATGGATGGATGGATGGATGGATTGATGTATGGATGGATGGATGGTAGATAGATGGATAGTTGATGGATGGATGGATGGTAAATGGATTATGGATGGATTGGTGGATGGATGGATGTAAATGGATGGTAGATGATAGATGGGTAGATGATGGATGGATGATGGATAGATGGTAAATGGATTGTTGATGGATGGATGGATAGATGGTGGATGGATGGATGGATGGATAGCTAGATAGACAATTGAATATAAATATTTATCAATAAATATTACATAAAATAATATTATAAAACTAGAATCATAACATGATGAATTTTAAATGACAAAAGTCCTAAAAACAATTGTAAGTGATTGTAAGAGATTGTGTTGGATTAACTGTTTCGGAAGAATCACATTAGCAGCTGCGCTTCCTCCGTGATCGCGTGCGTGTGTGTGTGTGTGTGTGTGTGTGTGTGTGACTGCACTCGACTACCGACTACGCCAAGCTCCATTCATTAGCTGAACAGGAAGCCCTGAGGGAGATGGAGGAGCTCGTGTCCTCGCCGTTATCAATGGCAGCGTTTCTACGCCCCACATTTGCATAGCGCCGCTGACACTCCGTTCTCACAGCCCGTCCTCTCTCGTCTAGCGCTCGTACGGTCCCGCTGCCTCGTGCCCTTCGGAGAAAGGAGAGGAAGAGCCGCGGGGACCGTTCCAGAAACTAGATCCTTCTGACATGCACGTAAACATGGGAAATATCCGAGAGAACGTATTTGCATGTGGTTAAAGACAGTTAAATGCAAGCAAATCTCAGCTCATTACTGACATGTAGGGTCAGGTGTTATGATCAAAATCTTGACAGCAGAGTTCTTATATCACAATATGTTTTTTTTTTTTTTCTTTTATTATTACATAATATGCATTTTGATAATACAGTTGGGGATTCATTCATTTATTTATTCATTCTCACTAAGGCTGAGATTATTTAATCAAAAATACTGTAAAATTTATTTGAAATCAAAATCTTTTTCTAACTTTATGCTTCTATATTATCTTACTATATTATCTTTAATTATAACTGATATATGCCTTAACATTATAAATGTCACTTTTGATCAATTTAATGCATTCTTGCTGAATAGAAATTTTAATTTCTTGTTCATTTATATGTTTTGCATATTCATTTATTTACTGCAACATTATTGCTTCATTATTGTATGAATTTTTAATGAATAGAATTATACTGAATTTATTTACTTATTTCTTTATGTTAGTGGTACAAAAAGTTGTTTAATATCTAAAAACTGATTATTATATATATACTATTTTTATTTGTATTAGTTTATATTTATGTATATATTTAATATTATTATGTGTGTATGTATAATTTAGTTATATTTATAAATATTTATAAATGCATATATTTGTTAAAATATATAATATATATTATATTAAAAGTATATTATATTTTTCTTATACTAATTGTTATATATAATTATTTAATAATATATATTTATTATTATTTATATATTCTTTAAATATATATTTTATACATTTTTTGCTTATTAATTTATATACATATTATATAATTAGTTATTTTTGCTCTTTATTTGTTATTATTAATATATTTCTTATACTTATTGTACTATATAATGTATAATATACACATTTCAAATTATTTAAAATGAATATAACAGTTTTATAACATTTATAAAAAAGGTTATTATATTAAAAATATATTTTTCTTTTACATATTGTAATATATGTAATATATTAATTTATTATTTTTTATTTATTATGTATTCTTATTTTTAAATGTATATTTTATTAATTATATATATATATATATATATATATATATATATATATATATATAATTTTGCTTATTTATTCATTTATATAAATATTTATTATATATTTCCTATAATATATAATATGTAATGTACACATTTTAAATTATTTAAAATTAATATAACAATTGTATAACACACACACACACACACACACACACACACACACACACACACACACACACACACACATATACACACACACAGTTTATTTTTTATTTATCTTTTTATACTATTTTGTCAATAATATTTAATAAAAGTAAGTAATAACATTGAATTGTTTGTTTTTATTAGTTTTGCACAATATCTAAATCGGTGTGACCGGTGAGTTTTAATGTAATATTATTGTCATATTGCACAATGTGTTTTGTTTGTTTTTTTTTTTGTGAATTTACAAAAACAACAATTTGTGAACTTATTGTGAATTTACAAAAAGTTTTTTAACAGCAGTGAACCTGAGAAAGTTGAATCAGGTGAGGACTGTTTCCAAATTAATTTTCCTCTCTCAAGCCCTGGAGCACACAAAAGTGTTTCTCCAGAAGTGTAGAGCGTCTGCCTTGAGCTGTTGTATGAGTTGTATTAATAACTGAGGAGGGTCGAGGACACGTGGCTGCTCCTGTTTTCAGGGTTGCCAGGCAACAGTGATGAAGAGCGAGCGTCTGAAGGCATGCGTGTTCACATGAGGAGAAACCGCTCCAATATCCAAATCCACACTGACAGCGAATCCAGCATCTTTCTGACGCTTACAGAAAATTCTTGGAATTGTTTCCTGTTTTTGTGCGCCGTCTTGCGCCTCCACATCTATCAGAGTCTCAGGGGAGCCGTGGAAGCAACATGGATCTCACGTCTTCCACGTTGAGATGGTTATTAGGTAGAGTGCGTAATTAGCTGGTCTACTCAGAATCTGTGCCAAAATGGGACGGTTGGCATTTACAAATGTCATTATATTATTATTTTGGCCAATTTGACTGATTTCAGCTACCCAAACATTTCATCCCGAAGAATTCCTTATAATTTTATGCATTATGGATTTGGATCTGACAACATTTCCCAGACATTTCTGAGCCTTTTCTGGATGATTTCTTGTTCGAAACTTCCTATATTTGGCCTTTGTTTTTGTTTTTTTTTTGTTTTTTTTTTAATTATTTTTATATGGAAAGATATGCGCAAGTATTTTTTACTAATACTTCAGCAATATTTTTCTAGAATTTTTGATCAATATTTATTAGTAGTAAATAATGCTAAAATTATATACAAAT